>CM059425.1:144925036-145360036 GCA_030390025.1 Squalus acanthias
CACAGTGTGCAATCGTGATAGGTGACAGAATCACTCAGTAAAATCTCATTACACGGCCATAATTTTTATATTGTAGCTGGTAATGTATTCTGGTATCATTCCCTGGAATCTTACACTAGCAGCAGCATACGGAGGAAGTCTGACTTTTTCAAAAGCTTGGCAAAATAGAGCCTCTAATAGAAAATTGTTTTTTACATCGCATGTACAATTGGTTCTGATGTTTGTAGCCGGAACTCATTTGCTAAATCTTAGTGCCATGTAATATTGTCAGACAGTGGCGTGGGTTGTGAAGAAATTTGTGATCTTAATGTTAGATAACTATTTTTTTTCCCACTTTCACCTCTCTCTTAAAGGTGGGGTACAGTTTCAAGGGTGCTGGCAGCCACCCAGCAAACTGCCCAAGTATCTATTCTTCATTTGTGAGTGGAGAGACTGATTGCCGACAGGGTATTCAAACAGGTAACAGCCTTGCTTCAGTTGGTAGAACCCTCGTCCCTTGATCAACAGGTCGTGGGTTCTAGCCACACTCCAGGGAATAGAGCACATAATCTAAGCTAAAGCTTCAGTGCAGTACTGAGGGAGTGCTGCACTGTCGGAGGTGCTACCTTTCAGATGAGACATTATACTCTGAACTGTATAAACAGTTTGAGCTTTAAGAACATAAGAACATAAGAAATAGGAGTAGGCCATTCGGCCCCTCGAGCCTGCTCCGCCATTTAATGAGATCATGGCTGATCCGATTTGGGCCTCAACTCCACTTTCCTGCCCGCTCCCCATAACCCTTGACTCCCCTGTTGCTCAAAAATCTGTCTATCTCAGCCTTGAATATATTCAATGACTCAGCTTCCACAGCTCTCTGGGGAACAGAATTCCAAAGATTCATGACCCTCTGAGAGAAGAAATTCCTCCTCATCTCCGTCTTAAATGGGCGACCCCTTATTCTGAGACTATGCCCCTCATTCTAGATTCCCCCACGAGGGGAAACATCCTCTCAGCATCTACCCTGTCAAGCCCCTCAGAATCTTTATGTTTCAATAAAATCATCTCTCATTCTTCTAAACTCCAATGAGTATAGGCCCAACCTGCTCAACCTTTCCTCATAAGACAACCCTTCCATCCCAGGAATCAACCTAGTGAACCTTCTCTGACTGCCTCCAATGCAAGTATATCCCTCTTTAAATAAGGGGACCAAAACTGTACGCAGTACTCTAGGTGTGGTCTCACCAGCGCCCTGTACAGTTGTAGCAAGACTTCCCTACTTTTATCCCCCTTGAAATAAAGGCCAACATTCCATTTGCCTTCCTAATTACTTGCTGCACCTGCTTGTTAACTTTTTGTGTTTCATGTACGAGGACATCTAAATCCCTCTGTACCACCGCATTCTGTAGTCTTTCTCCATTTAAATAATATTTTTCTTTTCTATTCTTCCTACCAAAATGGATAACTTCACATTTTCCCACATTATACTCCATCTGCAGAATTTTTGCCCACTCACTTAACCTATCTATATCCCTTTGCAGACTCTTTGGCCGCGATTTTGTAAATGGATGTGGCTTGGGAGCAGGTCAGCTGGTTTCCAGGTTCCAATCCCGCCCCCAACTGCATTTGGCCCACGGATGTGATTTTCCCTTGATTGACCTTGTTAAGCCTGCCCTGCGGGCTTGCCGGCCAATTAAGAGGAAGCCGGTCAGACGATGTCATTTGATGACGCGTCATCTGCCGGTTTTCTTAAAGGGACTACGCACAATTTTTTTTTGACAGCTCATTTCTCAGTGTTTGACAGCATTGAGGTGCTGCAAACACTGACAATCACTGTACAAAGATGAGCTCTTGCAGCCAGGCTCTCCAATTACTCCCTCTATAGGCTGGAATAGATAGCAGCTGCAGGTGAGGTTACAGAAGCGATCTGTCACTGGTGAGAGAGGTTCTCCCAATGAGGTGGGTCTAGACATCCAATTCAAAACTGGTTACCTACAGAAAAGTGTAAATGCATTAAAAATGATTTTCCCAACATTTTCTTACCTCTGAAACTCACCAGTGCACCATTGGATCCTTCACACCACTTCTGCAGCTGTCATCAATGCAGAAACATTACAGCAGACTCACAACACGCCACACTTACCTGGTGTGGTGTCCGGACGTCGGCAGAAGCGGCAAAATTGAAAAAGAGCCTGTTAACAACTATCAAGTACCTGTTAACAGGCAGGTAAGTGGCTTTAATCCTCTTCCCACCACTAGGTGTCAGGTCCATGCGCAAATCGGGGACCCGACACTTGGGAAGATTGATTGGAGGTGGGTTGACAGCGGGTTTCCTACCCGCTGTCAATCTTGGCGATTTTGACAGCGGTCCCGCCTCCAAACGCGCATTCAGAGTGCCGGCAAAATTCCGGCCATTATGTCCTCCTCACAACTTGCTTTCCCACCTATCTTTGTATCGTCCGCAAATTTGGCTACAATACACTCGCTTCCTTCATCCAAGTCATTAATATAGATTGAAAATATTTGAGGCCCCAGCACTGATCCCTGTGGCACCCCACTAGTTACAGATTGCCATCCTGAAAATGGCCCATTTATCCCGACTCTCTGTTTTCTGTTAGTTAGCCAATCCTCTATCCAATCTAATATATTACCCCCAACACCATGAGCTCTTATCTTATGCAGTAACCTTTTATGTGGCACCTTGTCGAATGCCTTTTGGAAATCCAAATACACTACATCTACTGGTTCCCCTTTATCCACCCTGCTCGTTACCTCCTCAAAGAACTCTAATAGATTTGTCAAACATGATTTCCCTTTCATAAAACCATGTTGACTCTGTTTGATTGTATTATGTTTTTCTAAATGCCCTGTTACTACTTCCTCAATAATGGATTTGAACATTTTGCCAATGACAGATGTTAGGCTAACTGGCCTATAGTTTTCTGCTTTCTGTCTCCCTCCTTTTTTGAATAAGGGTGTTACATTTGCGGTTTTCCAATCCGCAGGGACTTTTCCAGAGTCAAGGGAATTTTGGAAGGTTGCAACCAATGCATCCACTATCTCCGTAGCCACTTCTTTTAAGACCCTAGGATGAAGGCCATCAGGTCCAGGGGACTTTTCAGCCTTTAGACCCATAAGTTTGCCTAGCACTCTTTACTCTCATAATTTGTATTATCTGAATCCTTGAATGAGATTACTACCTTGAAATGACTCCCAAATATCCATAACTCCTTACTTCCATACAAAAGCAAAATACTGCTGATGCTGGAAATCTGAAATAAAAACAGAAAAAGCTGGAAATACTCAGCAGGTCAGGCAACATCTGTGAAGAGAGAAACAAAGTTAACGTTTCAGGTCGATGACCTTTCGTCAGAACTGGTAAAAGTTAGAGATGTAACAGGTTTTAAGGCTGTAAAGTGTTTAATCAAAAGATCAGGAGATGCAACATCTGTCCTTTTACCTCCTCTCTTCCCACTGTCCAGGACCCCAAGCACTCCTTCCAGGTGAAACAGCGATTTACTTGTACTTCTTGCAATTTAGTATACTGTATTCGCTGCTCATGATGCGGTCTCCTCTACATTGGGGAGACCAAACGCAGATTGGGAGACCACTTTGCAGAACACCCCAATCAGTCCGCAAGCGTGACCCCGAGCTTCCGGTTGCCCATCATTTTAATTCTCCATCCCACTCCCACTCTGACCTCGACCTCCTACACTGTTCCAATGAAGCTCAACGTAAACTCGAGGAACAGCACCTCATCTTTCGATTAGGCATTATACAGCCTTCTGAACTCAACATTGAGTTCAACAATTTCAGATCATAACCTCTGCTCCCAATTTTTCAGAGAGCAGCTGTTGCTGATGATTCTGCTGTTGCCATTTACACCTCCTCTAGACCCATCTTTTGTTTCTTTACTTGTCCCATTACCTTCCCCTTTTGCCTTGCACCATCATCCCTTTTGTCATTTAATCTCTCCTGCCTTCCATCCTATCACAGACCATCCCTTTCGATTTTCCTCCCCTCCCCCCTTTCCCTGCCCTTGTACTTGCTTAAAACCTGTTACATCTCTAACTTCTTCCAGTTCTGACAAATGGTCACCGACCTGAAATGTTAACTCTGTTTCTCTCTCCACAGATGCTGCCTGATCTGCTGGGTATTTCCAGCATTTTCTGGTTTTACTCCTTATTTCCATGTTCTTTGTTAATGATTGAGATAATATTTATTTATCTTATGAACTTCCCAGAATATTCAAAGTAGAAAAGTAAAAATTGCTTAGTTTTTTTATTATTATATATTAAAATTGCTAAGTGAGTCTTCACGCTCCATTTTATACTATCTCAATGGGAAAGTACATTATAAAAGTGCTAACATTTGCCTGCAGTACCAATTATGCCTGTATGTGGCACTGTGATATGTTTTGAAAATGTTAGCTATCACATAATGTCAGCTACAGAAACAACAGAAGTTACAATGTACATTGAGAGTTAACACCAAAAAATTGAGCCATAATTTGATGTCAAAATAACAGTGAGGCGAATGGTGCTCGCCACTATTTATGCACAAATGCTATAGCAACTTCAGGCGAGGGCAGATGGTTGGTTAAACTCAGAAATCCAAAAGTTGCTGTCCGAGATGCATCGCTCCGCCATTAGCTTCGCAAAAACAGCATCTCACTGTCTGGCTCACCATTGAAATGCATTGAGTGGTGTGAAGTTGCTGTGTCAGCTGTGGCTCAGTGGGTAGCACTCGCACCTCTGAGTCAGAGGTTGTGGCTTCAAGTCCCACTCCAGAGACTTGAGCACAAAAATCTAGGCTGACACTCTACTGCAGTACTGAGGGAGAGCTGCACTGTCAGAGGTGCCGTCTTTCGGATGACCGAGGCCCTGTCTGCTCTCAGGTGGACGTAAAAGATCCCATGGCACTATTTCGATGAAGAGCAGGGGAGTTATCCCTGGTGTCCTGGGCCAATGTTTATCCCTCAATCAACATCACTAAAACAGATTATCTGGTCATTATCACATTGCTGTTTGTGGAAGCTTGCTGTGTGTAAATTGGCTCCTGCCCAAACATGATATCCTCCCCGTGACTTACCTCAGTGCTGCAACCGTTCCACCTGCCAGTCAACTACTGCTTCTCATCCATTTCGGGCAGGCATCTGACTGAAGCGTGCAGATGAGGCCTAGGAATTAAAATCACCCATGCCTCACGCTGCCATCGTCAGGCCAATTTGGCACTTACCTCAGCCCCCATCGCCTGATCCCCGCTCCAGGATAAAATAGGGCCATATGCATATCATTATAATACTATATAACTCATTTTATCTTTCTTATAGTTGGTCTTGGTGATTTAGTACAGTCTGATCAAAAAAGAAAGTTGTTAATTTAACAAAATGTAGACGCTGAGATCTGTAAGCTAATCTCTTACCCAACATTCATCGACCAGTCAAACCTCTTGTGCCATTCAGACTGGCAAGATCCTGCCAGGGTGATAACTGTGATAATATTCTTGGAATTACATCCCACCCACATTAATAGAATGGAAGTCTTTCCTGTCATAATAGATGTGCACACTTCCTGCACATGCATGGTTGGATAGATAGGCCCAGTCAATTGAATTCAATTTAATTGACAGGCTCTCCACCTAGTGACAAACAAATGCCCTATTATTATCAAGTCATTTAAAACTAAAGCAGTGCACTTAACAATCATGATGACACTGCTACCTAGGAATCCCATAAAGGGACTTCAAAGATGCATCTCACAGAGTGTACATGAACCCAAATGTCTTTGTTTGCTGTCAGGTACAGTGAAATTAATTTGGCCAATCTCAACAAAGTTCCTATTAGTCTATGTCTATAACTGAAAACTGCTCATAGTTTAGGTCTAATTGGCATTCTCTCAGGCAGATCACAAGGATGGCAGGAGAGGAAAGTAAAAATGCCACACATTTACCTTGAAGGACAGCTGGTTAGGCCACTCAATGCCTGGTACAACTTGGGCGGAGCTTGTACGGTGAAGTTGTACCTGAATTTTTCAATCGGGATGCTACAGCCAGAGTAAGGCCCCAATTTGCATATTTAAGCAGCCTCACGCCCGTTTCAGGCAGGCTGGCTTCTCGTCCATTTACAGGCCCACCTGAATATTGCATCAGGCAGGCCTTGGGCATCACAGGGAAGGCCAAGGTGCCCCCTCTCCCGACTTCCAACCGGCGGCCGCCTGTTTCTCAGGCACAAAACAGGTGGACGTGAGTTGAATTTCTCCTCCATTCAAACTAGGATTTAATACCTTCCATCTGTAAGAGAAATGCTTATATTCAAATCTTTCACATACCGCCTGCTACAGATGATAATGTTGTAATTTATATAGTGATTGAAAATCATGAATAATCACTGTCCTGCAACCCTGGAGGAGTTTTAGGAATTTGTAAGCAACTTCTGATCATTACAAAGTTGAGATTGTACTGAAAATATATTGTACAGCATACTTAATTCAAGGAAGCATAAACAATATTAAATAAAGGGAAATGGCACACTATCCGCGTGAACGTGGCTGGAACCATCCCCTGTGCAGCAGTGTTTGAGAGCTATTAGAGCATGGGGAAATTGGAAATGTTGCCATTCAACAAACCTTGCGTACTATTACTGTTAATTTGCATTTAGCACTGTGACTTAATCATAGGCAGTTAGCATTACAGCCCAAATAGATCATCAGCAATTAAAGCAATAATTAAGGGTTCAATTCTAAAATAAACTTGATTACAATTTTGCAAATAAAATTCCAGCAGTAATTATGGCCAAATTGACATTAACCCTTCCCAAGCAGCAAATTTCCCATCTCAATTGCTGTGTAGTCTTTTACAACAGAAGGGTTAAACAGTATAAGTTACATCACATGGCTGCAGAATATTTGTTTCATGTCAGCTCCATTATTACAACAGAGGAATTACAAAGGAAAGAGGAAGGTGATGTGGTGGGCAAAGAACTATCCAGCATAAAGGATATAGCAGCAAACAGCAAATTATCTTGCCATATCACAACTGAAATGCCCAAGGCAGGTAGGCAAGCGTTCACTTACTTATGTCATAAGTTACAAACTAATTTAAGTTACTTTCGATAATTGCAACCATTTTTTCAGTAGCTGTAAAGGTCACTGCTGCCATGAACCTCTACCCTACTGATCCTTACTGCTCCAGGCAGAGATTTGTCATTTAGCCATGTCAAATTGACAGGAACTAAGTGCCACAAAGCATATTTGAAAGTTCTCTATCTGAATGCACGTAGCATTCGTAACAAAATAGACGAGTTAATGGCACAAATAACTACATATGGTTATGATATTGTGGCCATTACAGAAACATGGCTGCAGGGTGACAATGCCTGGGAATTAAACATACCAGGTTATTTAACGATCAGGAAGGACAGGCAGGAAGGAAGGGGAGGTGGGGTGGCTATGTTAATAAAGGAAGGAATCACTGTAATACAGAGAAATGATATTGGGTCAAAAAATCATGATAATGAAACAGTTTGGGTGGAGATAAGGAATAATAAGGGGAAAAAAACACTAGTGGGCGTAGTCTATAGGCCTCCGAACAGTTGCAACTCTGTTGGATGGAGTATCAATCAGGAAATAGTTGAGGCATGTAATAAGGGAACATCTATAATTATGGGGGATTTTAACTATCATATTAATTGGACAAATCAAATGGGGCAGGGCTGCCTTGAGGATGAGTTCATTGAGTGTATTAGGGATGGGTTTCTTGAGCAGTATGTAACTGAACCGACCAGGGGGCAAGCAACCTTAGATCTGGTCCTGTGTAACGAGACAGGATTAATTAAAAATGTCCTAGTAAAGGATCCCCTTGGAATGAGTGACCATAACATGGTTGAATTCCATATTCAATTAGAGGGTGAGAAGGTTGGATCTCAAACAAGCGTGCTAAGCTTGAATAAAGGAGACTATGAAGGTATGCGAGCGGAATTGAGTAGAGTGGATTGGGAAAATAGATTAAAGGGTAAGACGATACATGATCAGTGGTGTACATTCAAGGAGTTATTTTACAACTTCCAAAAAATATATATTCCACTGAAAAGAAAAGGGTGTAAAAGAAAGGACAGTCATCCGTGGCTAAGTAAAGAAATTAAGGATAGTATTCGACTAAAAACAAGGGCATATAAGGTAGCGAAATCTAGTGGGAGGACAGAGGATTGGGAAAAATTTAAAAGGCAGCAAAAAATAACAAAAAGATTGATTAAGAAAGGGAAGATAGATTATGAAAGTAAATTAGCAAAAAATATAAAAACAGATAGTAAGAGTTTTTATAGTTATATAAAAAGAAAAAGGGTGGCTAAAGTAAATGTTGGTCCCTTAGAGGATGAGACCGGGAAATTAATGGTGGGAAATATGGAGATGGCAAAAACACTGAATGAATATTTTGTATCAGTCTTTACAGTAGAGGACACTAAGAATATCCCAACACTGGACAAACAGGGGGCTATAGGGGGAGAGGAGCTAAACACGATCAAAATCACTAAGGAAGTGGTACTCGGTAAAATAATGGGACTCAAGGCGGATAAATCACCTGGACCTGATGGCTTACATCCTAGAGTCTTGAAGGAAGTGGCGGTAGGGATTGTAGATGCATTGGTAATAATTTTTCAAAACTCCCTGGATTCCGCTAAGGTCCCGGCAGACTGGAAAACTGCTAATGTAACACCCTTATTTAAAAAGGGCAGTAGACAGAAGGCTGGTAACTATAGACCGGTTAGCCTAACATCTGTGGTAGGTAAATTTTTGGAGTCCATTATTAAGGAAACAGTAACAGGACATTTGGATAATCATAATTTAATAGGACAAAGTCAGCATGGTTTTACGAAGGGGAAGTCATGTTTGACAAATTTGCTGGAGTTCTTTGAGGAAGTAACATATAGAGTGGATAAAGGGGAACCAGTGGACGTAGTGTATTTAGACTTCCAAAAGGCATTTGACAAGGTGCCACACAAAAGATTATTGCTTAAGGTAAAAAATCACGGGATTGGGGGTAATATTCTGGCATGGATAGAGGATTGGCTATCTAACAGAAAGCAAAGAGTTGGGATAAATGGTTCATTCTCAGACTGGCAATCAGTAACTAGTGGTGTTCCTCAGGGGTCAGTGCTGGGTCCCCAACTCTTTACAATCTATATTAACGATTTGGAGGAAGGGACCAAGTGTAACATATCAAAATTTGCAGATGATACAAAGATGGGAGGGAAAGTAGTGAGTGAGGAGGACATAAAAAACCTGCAAGGGGATATAGACAGGCTAAGTAAGTGGGCAGAGATTTGGCAGATGGAATACAACACTGGAAAGTGTGAGGTGATGCACTTTGGCAGGAAAAATCCTAGAGCAATTTATCATCTTAATGGCAAGAAACTGGAGAGTACTGAAGTGCAAAGGGATCTGGGGGTCCTGGTGCACGAAACTCAAAAGGTTAGTATGCAGGTGCAGCAAGTGATTAAGAAGGCAAATGGAATGTTGGCTTTCATTGCTAGGGGGATAGAATATAAAAATAGGGAGGTATTGCTTCAGTTGTACAAGGTATTGGTGAGACCGCACCTGGAATACTGCATACAGTTTTGGTGTCCTTACTTAAGGAAAGACATCCTTGCTCTCGAGGCAGTGCAAAAAAGGTTCACTCGGTTAATCCCGGGGATGAGGGGGTGGTCATATGAGGAGAGGTTGGGTAGATTGGGACTCTACTCATTGGAGTTCAGAAGAATGAGAGGCGATCTTATTGAAACATATAAGATTGTGAAGGGGTTGGATCGGGTGGATGCGGGGAGGATGTTCCCGATGATGGGTGAGACTAGAACTAGGGGACATAGTCTTAGAATAAGGGGCTGCTCTTTCAAAACTGAGATGAGGAGGAACTACTTCACTCAGAGGGTGGTAGGTCCATGGAATATGCTGCCACAAAAAGCTGTAGAAGCTACATCATTAAATAAATTTAAAACAGAAATAGACAGTTTCCTAGAAGTAAAGGGCATTAAGGGTTACGGGGAGCGGGCAGGAATTTGGACATGAGTCTAGGTTCGGATCCGGTCATGGCCCTGTGGGTAGTGGAGCGGGCCCAGGGACCGTGTAGCCTGATTCTGCTCCTATTTCGTGTGTGCAATTCTGTTAGATGCAGGAGATGGTTCTGTGATAGATAGTAGATTGACGGTTAGGATCAGATCAGCCATGATCTTATTGAATGGCGGAGCAGGCTCGAGGGGCCGATTGGCCTACTCCTGCTCCTATTTCTTATGTTCTTATGTTCTTATGTACAGGAGGTCACCGATGCACTGCTAAAGATGCCTTCCCAACAACAATGACATCAACAACTTGCTCCCTTATGTAGCTCCCTTAACATAGAAAAATGCCACAAAGCACTTCACAGAAGCATAATAAAAAAATGGATGCAGAACCAAAAAAGGAGATACAAGGAAGAGCAACCAGCAGTTTGATCAAGGAGGTGGGTTTTAAGAAGAGGGGTTTAGTGAGGTGAAGGAGTTTAGAGAGTGATTTCCAGAGCAGGGGCCTAGGTGGCAGAAGGCACAGCCACCAATGATGGGGCGAAGGGAGAGGGGATGCACAAGAGGCTAGCGGAATGGAGAGTTCGGGGGAGCGGAAGGAGGTTACAGATGAAAATTTTAAGATTGAGGTTTTGGGTAGGGTCAGCAAGGGCAGGGGTGATGGATGTGCGGGGCATGAGCTTCGATGGCAAGGCCGGCATTTATTGCTCATTGCTAGTTGTACTGAGAAGGTGATGTTGGATCTTCTTCTTGAACCCCTGCAGTTCTTTTAGTGAAGTTATTCCCACAATGCTGTTAGAACATAAGAAATAGGAGCAGGAGCAGGCCATTTGGCCCTTCAAGCCTGCTCCGCCATTCAATAAGATCATGGCTGATCTTATACCCCATCTTCACTTTCCTGCACTATCCCCATATCCCTTGATTCCCTTAATATTCAAAAATCTATCGATCTCTGGCTTGAATATACTCAATCACTGAGCCTCCACAGCCCTCTGGGGTAGAGAATTCCAAAGATTCACCACCCTCTGAGTGAAGAAATTTCACCTCATCTCAGTCCAAAATGGCCGAACCCTTATTCTGAGACTGTGACCCCTGGTTCTAGACTCCCCAGCCAGATGAAACATCCTCCCTGCATCTACCCTGTCAAGCCCTGTAAGAATTTTGTATGTTTCAATGAGATCACCTCTCATTCTTCTAAACTCTAGAGAATATAGGCCTAGTCTACTCAATCTCTCCTCGTAGGACAATCCCCCCATCCCAGGAACCAGTCTGGTGAACCTTTTTTGCACACTCTCTATGGCAAGTATATCCTTCCTTAGGTAAGGAGACCAAAACTGTACACAGTACTCCAGGTGTGGTCTCACCAGGGCCCTATATAATTGCAGTAAGACATCTTTACTCTTATACTCAAATCCTCTTGTAATAAAGGCCAACATACCTCCTCACAACTTACATTCCCACCCAGCTTTGTGTCACCAGCAAACTTGGATATATTACATTTGGTCCCCTCATCCAAATCATTGATGTAGATTGTGAATAGCTAAGGCCCAAGCACTAATCCTTGCGGTACCCCACTAGGTACAGCCTGCCAACCCGATAATGACCCGTTTATTCCTACTCTCTGTTTTCTGTCCATTAACCAATCCTCAACCAATGCTAGTATATTACCCCCAATCCCATGAGCCCTAATTTGTTTAATAACCTCTTGCATGGCACCTTATCGAATGCCTTCTGAAAATCCAAATACAAAACATCCACTGGTTCCCCCTTATCTATTTTGCTAGTTACAACCTCACCACCAGCTTCACAAGGGCAATTAGGGATAGGCAATAAATGCTGGCTTTGCCAGCGATGCCCACATCCCGTGAATGAATTTTTAAAAATCTACCTTGCCAGTTACAAACTCAAAACAGATTTGTCAAACACGATTTCCCTTTCATAAATCCATCTTGACTCTGCCCAATCCTATTATTATTTTCTAAGTGCCCTGCTATCACATCCTTAATAATAGATTCTAGCATTTTCCCTACTACTGATGTCAGGCTAACTGATCTGTAGATCCCCGTTTTCTCTCTCCCTCCTTTCTTAAATAGTGGGGTTACATTTGCTACCTTCCAATCCGCAGGAACTGTTCTAGAATCTATGGAATTTTGGAAAATGACAACCAATGCATCCACTATCTCTATAGCCAACTCTTTCAAAACCCTAGGATGTAGGCCATCAGGTCCAGGGGATTTATTGGCTTTCAGTCTCATTAATTTCTCAGTACTATTTTTTTACGAATACTAATTTCTTTCAGTTCCTCTTTCTCGCTAGACCCTTGGTCCTCCACTATTTCCAGGAAGTTTTTTGCGTCTTAAACATAGAAGATAGGAGCAGGAGTAGGCCATTCGGCCCCTTGAGCCTACTCCGCCATTCGATGAGATCATGGCTGATCATCCAAACTCAGTACCCTGTACCTGCCTTCTCCCCATATCCCTTGATACCTTTAGCTTTAAGAAATATATCTAACTCATTCTTGAATATATTTAATGACTTGGCCTCAACTACCTTCTGTGGTAGAGAATTCCACAGGTTCACCACTCTCTGGGTGAAGAAATTCTTCCTCATTTCTGTCCTAAATGGCTTACCCGTTATCCTTAGATTATGACCCCTGGTTCTGGACTCTCCGACCATCGGGAACATTCTTCCTGCATCTAGTTTGTCCAGACCTGTCAGAATTTTATATGTTTCGATGAGATCCCCTCTCATTCTTCTATACTCCAGCCCAATCGACCCAATCTCTCCTCGTATGTCATTCCTGCCATCCCAGGTATCAGCCTTGTGAATCTTCGCTGAACTCCTACCATGGCAAGAACATCCTTCCTCAGATAAGGCGACCAAAACTGCACACAGTACTCAAGGTGTGGTCTCACCAAGGCCCTGTACAACTGCAGCAGGACATCCCTGTTCCTATACTCAAACCCTTTCGCTATGAAGGCCAACATACCATTTGCCTTCTTCACCGCCTGCTGCACCTGCATGCATGCTTACTTTCAGCGACTGGTGCACAAGGACACCCAGGTCTCGTTGCACTTCCCCTTCTCCCAATCTATTGCCATTCAGATAATAGTCTGCCTTTCTGTTTTTGACACCAAAGTGGATAACCTTGCTCTTATCCACGTTATATTGCATCTGCCACGCTTCTGCCCACTCACCCAACCTGTCCAAATCATCCTGGAGTTTCTCAGTATCCTCCTCGCAGCACACACTCCCACCCAGCTTTGTGTCATCTGCAAACTTGGAGATATTACATTTAGTTCCCTTATCTAGATCATTAATGTATATTGTGAATAGCTGGGGTCCAAGGACCGATCCCTGCGGTACCCCACTAGTCACTGCTTGCCACTCGGAAAAAGACCCATTAATTCCTACTCTCTGCTTTCTGTCCGCCAACCAGTTCTCTATCCAAGTCAATACATTGCCCCCAATCCCATGTGCCTTAACTTTACATGCTAATCTCTTATGCGGGACCTTATCGAAAGCCTTTTGAAAGTCCAAATACACCACATCTACTGGTTCTCCCTTATCTATTTTCCCAGTTACATCCTCAAAAAATTCCAGTAGATTAGTCAAGCACAATTTACCTTTTGTAAATCCATGTTGACTTTGTCCGATCCTGTCACTGTTTTTCAAGTGCTCAGCTATTACATCCTTTATAATGGACTCTAGCATTTTCCCCAATACCGATGTCAGGCTTACCGGTCTGTAATTCCCCGCTTTCTCTCTACCACCCTTTTTGAATAGTGGGGTAACATTAGCTACCCTCCAATCCATGGGTACAGTTCCAGATTCCATCGAATGTTGGAAGATGATCAGCAATGCATCTACTATTTCTAGGGCCACTTCCTTAAGTACCCTAGGATGTAGATTATCAGGCCCTGGGGATTTATCGGCCTTCAATCCCGTCAATTTCCCTAACACCATTTCCCTGCAAATACTGATTTCTTTCAGTTCCTCCCTTTCATCAGACCGTATGTTCTCCAACATCTCTGGGAGGTTATTTGTGTCCTCCTTTGTGAAGACAGAACCAAAATATGCATTTAATTGGTCTGCCATTTCTTTGTTCCCCATTATAACTTCCCCCGCTTCTGACTGCAAGGGACCTACACTTGATTTCACTAATCTTTTTCTCTTCACATATCTATAAAAGCTCTTACAGTTGGTTTTTATGTTCCCAGCAAGCTTACTTTCATATTCTATTTTCCCCTTCTTAATTAATCCCTTTGTCCTCCTTTGTTGAATCCTAAACTGCTCCCAATCCTCAGGGCTACCGCTTTTTCTGGCCAATTTATATGCCCTCTCCTTGGATCTTATGCTATCCCTAATTTCCCTTGTTAGCCACGGTTGAGTCACCCTTTTTGTTTTATTCTTATGCCAAACTGGGATGAACAAATTCTGTAGTTCATCCATGCAGTCTTTGAATGTTTGCCATTGCCTATCCACCGTCAACCCCTTGAGTGACATTCCCCAATCAATCCTACCCAATTCGCGCCTCATACCATCGTAGTTTCCTTTATTTAAATTCAGGACCCTAGTCTCTGATTCAACTACTTCACTCTCCATCCTAATGAAGAATTCTATCATATTATGATCACTCGTACCCAAGGGGCCTCGTACAACAAGATTGCTAATTAATCCTTTCTCGTTACATAATACCCAGTCTAAGATGGCCTGATCTCTGGTTGATTCCTCGACATATTGTTCCAGAAAACCATCTCGTAAACATTCTAGGAATTCCTCCTCCACAGTATTTTTACTAATTTGGTTAGCCCAATCTATATGTAAATTAAAGTCACCCATGATGACTGCTGTGCCCTTACTGCATGCTTCTCTAATTTCCCTTTTAATGCCGTCCCCAACCTCCGTATTACTGTTTGGAGGTCTATATACCACTCCCACTAACGTTTTCTGCCCCTTGTTATTTCTCAGTTCTACCCATAGAGATTCCGCATCATCAGAGCTAATATCCTTCCTTTCAATTGTGTTAATGCCCTCTTTAACCAGCAATGCTACACCACCTCCCTTTCTTTTTTGCCTATCTTTCCTAAATATTGAATAACCCTGGATGTTGAGTTCCCAGCCTTGGCCACCCTGGAGCCATGTTTCTGTAATCCCAATCAAATCATATTCATTTACCTCTATTTGCGCAGCTAATTCATCCACCTTGTTCCGAATGCTCCTTGCATTAAGACACAAAGCCTTCAGGCTTGTTTTTTTAACGCTCTCAGACCTATATGAATTATTATTTACTGTGACCATGTTTGATTTAAACCATTGAGTTCTTTGCCTTCTACTTTTGTTTTTCTCCTTCCTGTCTTTAGCTTTTAACCTTGTTTCCCTTTCCTCTGTCTCCCTGCTCAGGTTCCCAACCCCCTGCCACTTTAGTTTAAACCCTCCCCAACAGCACTAGCAAACACTCCCCCTAGGACATCGGTCCCGGCCCTGCCCAGGTGCAGACCATCTGGTTTGTACTGGTCCCACCTCCCCCAGAACCGGTTCCAATGTCCAAGGAATTTGAATCCCTCCCCCTTGCACCATTCCTCTAGCCACGTATTCATTTGAAATATCCTCCTATTTCTACTCTGACTAGCACGTGGCACTGGTAGCAATCCTAAGATTACTACCTTTGAGGTCCTCTTTTTTAATTTACCTCCTAACTCCCTATATTCTGCTTTTAGGACCTCATCCCGTTTTTTACCTATATCGTTGATGCCTATGTGCACCACGACAACTGGCTGTTCGCCCTCCCCCTCCAAAATGTTCTGTAGCCGCTCCGAGACGTCCTTGACCCTTGCACCAGGGAGGCAACACACCATCCTGGAGTCTTGTTTGCGGCCGCAGAAACGCCTATCTATTCCCCTTACAATTGAGTCCCCTATCACTATAGCTCTTCCACACTTTTTCCTCCCAGCCTGTGCAGCAGAGCCACCCATGGTGCCAGGAAGTTGGCTGCTGCCGCCTTCCCCTGATAAGTCATCCCCCCCAACAGCATCCAAAGTGGTATATCTGTTTGAGAGGGGGATGGCCACTGGGGACCCCTGCACTACCTGCCTGCACCTCTTACTCTGTCTGGTGGTCACCCATTCACTTCCTGCCTGTACAACCTTTACCTGCGGTGTGACCAACTCGCTAAACGTGTTATCCACGACGTTCTCAGCGTCTCGAATGCTCCAATATGCATCCATCCGCAGCTCCAGCGCCGCAATGCGGTCCGTCAGTAGCTGCAGCTGGATACATTTCCCACACACATGGTCGTCAGGGATACAGGAAGCGTCACTGATTTCCCGCATATAGCAGGAGGAGCATATCACGGCGCCGAGCTCTCCTGCCATGACTTACCCTTTAATTAATTAATTAAAATTAAACTAATTGAATCCCACCAATTTCACTTCAATTAAATGATATACTCAAGGGCCCTTGCTTAACAGCAGTCCCCGCTACACCACAGAGACTCTAGAAACTATAAACCACAGAATTTCAGTATGGAAAAAAGGAGAAAAAGAGAAATACTCACCAACCAATCACTTACCTGCTTTCTGGTGACGTCACACTTTGATTATTTTTTACTTCTCTCTCTCCTGCTCTCGGGGCTCAGATTGGTAAGCCTACCTGGTCGCCGCCGCCTCTGTGGGCCTACCTGGTCGCCGCCGCCTCTGTGGGCCTACCTGGTCGCCGCCGCCTCTTTTATGGCCGCCGCCTCACCGCTGCCGCTCCACCCAGGTCCGCCGCCTCTATGGGCCTACCTGGTCTCCGCCGCCTCTGTGAAGAGAGACACATAAGGGGGGCTAAATTCGGTTGATTTGCGCCTCCCCTTAGCGCACTGGCGCTAACTGGGTGCAAATCAACTAGTGCCTGGGTGCGGCGCCGCTAACGCCTCCCGCAAAATTCAGCGGGAGGTTAGCGGTGGCACTAACCATTAGCGCTGTGCGGTGCTGCGCCCTGCTCGCCCTGCTCGCGCCCCGCTCGCGCCCTGCTCGCGCCCCGGCTGTAATATTGGGTGGCGCTCCCCGACTTACTACCGGACGCTATGTCCGCCGGGGTCAGGGGGGCCTACCTGCAGCCAGGGTGGCGCTAGTTAAAGGGGAGGTGGCGGGCAGCCATTTTTGTTGCTGGCCGCCTGCCAGCACCTGCCCCCGTTGCTGTCCCCGGCCCCTGTGAAGCCCCCCGTGGGGTGCCAGCTGCTGTCCGTGAGCCCGGCACTCCTCTTGAGTGCCAGGCTCGTTTGCCAGCACTCCTGATCCCTGGTGGCCCAGCTGGGCGCTGGGACGCACGGCACCAGGCCCCTCCCCTTTAATAAAGGGAGGAAGGCCTGCAGTACCGCAGTGCGACGTGCCGCAGTGCATGGAGCGATATTGGCTCGCAGCACCCCAAGAGGGATGCGGGGTCCTTCCAGTGGTGCCCCTCCTCCCTCTCGAGGCGCTACTTGGGAAAATCGGCCGCGGGGGTGCTAACTTTTTCAGGGCGCTAAGCGTCCCCTTTACCCCAAAGTATTTGTTTAATTTCTCTGCCATTTTCTTATTCCCCATTATAATTTCTCCTGTCTCAGCCTGTAAGGGACCCACATTTACTTTCGCTAATCTTTTCCTTTTTACATACCTATAGAAGCTTTTACAATCTATTTTTATTGTCTCTCGCTAGTTTACTCTCATTCTATTTTCCCTTTCTTTATCAATTTCTTGGTTCTCCTTTGCTGAATTCTAAAATCCTCCCAATCCTCAGGCTTACTACTCTTTTTGGCAACATTATAAGCCTCTTCCTTTGATCCAATACCAGCTTTAACTTCTCTTGTTAGCCACGGTCGGACCACTTTTCCTGTGGGGTTTTTGTGCCTTAAGGAATGTATATTTGTCATAAATTATCTATTAATTCTTTAAATGCTAGCCATTGCTTGTCTACCGTCATACCTTTAAATGTAGTTTCCAAATCTACTTTAGCCAACTTGCCCCTCATACCTACGTAGTTTGCTTTGTTTAGATTTGCGATCCTAGTTTCAGATATAACTAACTCACTTTCAAACTCAATATAAAATTCTATCATATTATGATCACTCTTACCTGAAGGCCCCTTTACTACAAGGTTATTAATTAACCCTTTCTCATTGCACAATACTAGATCTAAAATAGCCTGTTCCCTAGTTGGTTTCTCAACATAATGATCTGGAAAACTATCTTGTATACATTCCATGAATTCGTCCTCCACACTATTAGTTAGGTAGGTAGTTTATTCTTTGTAGTTTTAGTACTGTGGCCCCTGCCACAGTACTGAAACGGACCTTATTAAAGTCACAAATGACATGCTCTGTGACTGTGACCGTGGTAAACTATCCCTCCTCGTCCTGCTCGACCTGTCTGCAGTTTTTGACACGGTTGACCACACCATTCTCCTCCAACGCCTCTCCACCGTCATCCAACTGGGTGGAACTGCTGGGTGCAGCAGTTCAAGAAGACAGCTCACCACGACCTTCTCAAGGGTAATTAGGGATGGGCAATAAATGCTGGCCTTGCCAGCGATGCCCACATCCCGTGAATGAATAAAAAAAATAGCACTCGCCTGGTTCCGTTCTTATCTATCCAGTCGTAGCCAGAGAATCACCCGCATAGGCTTCTCTTCCCACTCCTGCACCGTTACCTCTGGAGACCCCCAAGGATCTATCCTTGGCACCCTCCTATTTCTCATCTACATGCTGCCCCTCGGCAACATCATCCGAAAACACAACATCAGGTTCCCTGACGACACCCAGCTCTACCTCACCACCACCTCTCTCGACCCCTCCACTGTCTCTAAGTTCTCAGACTGCTTGTCCAACATCCAGTACTGGATGAACAGAAATTTCCTCCAACTTAATATAGGGAAGACCGAAGACATTGTCAGTCCTCACGAAAACTTTGTTCCCTATCCCTCAAATCCATCCCTCTCCCTGGTAACTGTCTGAGGCTGAACCACACCGTTCGCAACCTTGGTGTTGTATTTGACCCGGCGATGAGCTTCCAACCACATATCTGCTCCATCACCAAGACCGATTACTTCCACCTCAGTAACATCACCCGATTCTGCCCGTGCCTCAGCTTACCTGGCCGGCCTCCCATCTTCCACCCTACATAAACTTGAGCTCATCCAAAACTCTGCTGCCTGTATCCTAACTCGCACCAAGTCCCATTCACCCATCACCCTTGTGCTCGCTGACCTATATTGGCTCTCGGTCCAGCAACTTCTCAATTTTAAAATTCTCATCCTTGTTTTCAAATCGCTCCATGGCCTCGCCCTTCCCTATTTCTGTATCGTCCTCTAGCCCTACAACCCTCCAAGGCATCGAGGGGTACGGGGAGAGAGCGGGAATATGGTATTGAGATAGAGGATCAGCCATGATCATATTGAATGGCAGAGCAGGCTCGAAGGGCCGAATGGCCTACTCCTGCTCCTATTTTTCTATGTTTCTATGATCTCTGCGCTCCTCCAATTCTGGCCTCTTGATCATCCCCAATTTTAATCACTCCATCGTTGGCAACCATGCCTTCAGCTGCCTAGACCCTAAGCTCTGGAAATCCCTCCCTAAATCTCTCTGCCTCTCTCTCCTTCTTTAAGAGGCTCCTTAAAACCTACCACTTTGACCAAGCTGTGAAGTATCTGCTTGGGACATTTTACTACGTTAAAGGCGCTATATAAATGCAAGTTGTTGTTGTTGTTGTACTGGTTTAATACAACTGAGTGACTTGCTAAGCCACTTCAGAGGTTAGTTAAGAATCAACCATGTTGGTGCAGGACTGGAGGCTGACCAGATGAAGACAGTAGGTTTCCTTCCGTAAAGTACATTAGTTGGGTTTTTATAACAATTCAAAAGCATCATAATCACTTTTACTGATACCAGCTTTTAATTACAATTTTTTTTAAACTGAATTCAAATTTTCAAACTGCTGTGGTGGGATTTGAACTCACATTCTACTAAATTACTAATCCAGGTCTACTAGATTACTTGCCCAGTAACATAACCACTATACTACCTACACTACTAGGGTTAGAGTCCATGTGATAGAGTTCTGGATGAGCTGAAGTTTACAAACAGTGCAGGATGGGAAGCCAGCCAGAAGAGCATTGGAAGAGGTGAGTCTGGAAATGACAAGGCCTGGATGAAGATTTCCGCGGCAGATGTACTCAGATAGGGGCGGAGACAGGTGATGTTAAAGAGGTAAAGCAGGCGGCCTTTATGATGAAGATGATATAAAGTTGGAAGGTCAGGTTGGGGATCAGGATTGAATAGGATGCCACGGTTGAGAACAGTCTGGACCAGCTGAGACAATGGCCGGGGAGGAATCGGTGGCAAGGGTACAGAGTTTGTGGCGGGGGCCGAAGATGATAGATTCCGCTGTCCCAATGTTTAGTAGGAGGAAATTGCAGTTCATCATTTTAAGCACATTGATTAGATTACCTCTCAACCTTTGAAACTCAAGGGAATACAAACCAAGTTTATGCAACCTGTCCTCATAATTTAACCAATATGTATAACCTGAGGTGCCATGGCCAAAAATGAAAGCAGTTCTCCAGATGGGGTCTAACCAAGGCTCCGTACAGCTGAAACATCACTTTTTGTACCTGTGCACTAGCTTTTATTGATCTGTGTACATGGACGTCTAAATCTCTTTGCTCTTCCACAGCTCCTAGTCACTCATATTAAGAAAATATTCCGATTTGTCTTTCTCAGATCCACAGTGCATGACCTCACTCTTCCTCACATTGAACTTCATCTGCCCTCTCACTTAGTCTGTCTAAGTCATTTTGTAACTTCCTGCTGCCATCTACACAACTTACTACCCATCTTAACTTGGTGTCCTCTGCAAATTTGGATACATAATTCTCTATTCCTTCATTCTAGTCATTAATATATGGTGAAAAGCTGAGGCCCCAGTACATAAGAACATAAGACATAGGAGCAGGAGTAGGTCATTTGGCCCCTCGAGCCTGCTCCACCATTCAATAAGATCATGGCTGATCTGATCTTGGGCTCAACTCCACTTCCCTGCCAGCTCCCCATAACCCTTAACTCCCTTACCATTCAAAAATCTGTCTATCTCCACCTTAAATATATTCAATGATCCAGCTGCTGCTGATTCTTTACAATGTTAAGGACATTGCCCATGTTGGCATTTTTAACATTAGATGGTCCTGGTTCATCTGTATCACTAAAAAAGGACATCCACAGCACCGCTCTCCCTAAGCTTAATGAACACAAACCCACCAAATTTAAAGTGCAACTTTGAAACTCAAACTGGTTTTGGGACTCCCTAACTTATAAGCCATTTAGAATGGACAGACGCCTGCAAAATCACTTTCCAAGTACTGTGCAGTGGTGTATCCCACCTCCTCCTCTTCTTCTTACAACACATACACCCTCCTTCCTCCTCCTCCCCCCACCACACCCTTCTAGAAACGCTAAGTAGATTTGCAAAATTATTCCCAAACTATGTACTATTATTGGAGCCTGAGACATTGGTGATGTTGCCTCCATCCCTGTCTTCAAAAATCTCCTGAAGACCCTTATCTTTGACTGTGGTCCTATACCACGGAGGAACTGCTGAGGAGGCAGCCCTCCATCTTTGGGAAATCCTGAATGCCATAAGTCCTTGACCCTGTAAAAGAACTCAGAACAGAACATGATCTATTGCAATGAAATGAGTCGTCATAAAGCTGTTCCGTGATGCCAACAAGATTTTCAATGCAATAATCTTTTGTAATGACCCATGATGGTAAATAAGGAGTACCAAGCATACAATAGTCATAATGTCATCAGAAACAAAATGTTTATGAGGATATTTGAAAAGGATAATGACACAAAAATATTGGATTTTAAAAGTGACGTGTAGTTGGCACGGTAGGCCATGATATTCTGCAAATTATAAGCGCCTTGCCCTCTATGTTCTTAGAATGCAATACTTTTGTTTGAGTAAATGAATACATTTTGTGTCAGTTCACATATCTGCACTTACATGAAAAGTACAACCATTGCTTTTGGAAACCTTTGCTGAGTGACTAACTGTTGCACCTGACCCTCTCAAAAATGGAAATATTGGCAAAGTGTTATTAGCAGAAGACCCGAGACCTCCTGGTTATATGCTGAACTGGAACGCACTCATTTAATCACTCCCTAGAGCCTGGCAAGAGCCACTAGCACAGAACTTCAAGACTGAAAAGACCTTCACAACAGCACCAATAAAGGAGAGTGATTCCAGATTTATATGAGCTGACAGCATAGGTCAGTGACCACGCCTGTGTTGAGGTTAAAATACCAAAGATGTTTTGTTAATGTTAATTGGTTAGTTCTTTGCCAGTAAATTTTTCTGAAAGGCTCAGAATTCTCCTTTTTCTTTCCTTATTCCTGTTTGGCTAAAACAAAAAGATAGATTTTCCTAGAAATTGCTTTCAGACCATTTTCGGAATTGAGTGGAACGCAGAAAATAGCAAAAAAAAGGCCCAGAAGTTAACAGCCTAAGGGGACAAACCAGCAACTAACCTTATGGGGTGGAATAGTCCTTTAAATAGCATTCCTGCCGGGTGCTTGCTGACTGTTAGCATCATGATTTGCTGGGCATGTTTATCACGTGGCAAGTCAGGCATTGGGGCAAACCAATTTCACAAAAGGATCCTACAAGTGAAGGACCCTTATTTTAATATTAGAATGAGGCTTTGAAATACTTCAGGCATTCAGCTTGGACCCCTACTGAACAACAAAATCCAATATGGCGAGCTGCGCATTTCTGACTCGAAACAAGCGTACGTATGCCACCTACCATATTGGACGTTTGGGTTCCCGTTTTATGTGGGCGGGAGCAAAAATTCAGACGGCAGGAGACTGCCGCCAAGAACCTGTGGGAACCATGGGGTTGAGCTTAAGTGGGCATTCAGGAAGGGGGGTTGGAATTGGGCTAGGGTGTAGGATTTCTGGCAAGGGGCAAACACAATGGCTTCAATCTTGCCAATGTTGAGCTGCAGAATGTTTGACAGGCGAATAGACAGCACAAAGACAGTCATGGAATCATAGGTAGAGAGGTAAAGCTTGGTATCATTGGCATACACTAATCCCAGTTCAACCCTTTCTATGAGTTACGTTCTCTCTTTAATGCTCTGACCTCACATAATATATTAGATAAACTAGCCTCAGTAGCATAGTGCTTCACTTGTCCTTTAATCTTAGATTTTAAATGTGTTTTTCTCATCTTTCCAGCAGGGGAAAAAGACATTATTTCCTCTCCTATAGGGTTCCCCGAATACCAGTAAAAGATTCAGCTGAGCATAAATTTGTATTTCAAAAATTGTCTATTGCTTGGCAGGGGAATGTACTAAATGTATGATGCTGCCAGAGGCTTGTATTCATTTATAATGACCAAATGTACTGATTGTATTACTTCAGGGTAATTAACTGATAATCATCATTCGATAAATTTCAAGTATTTCCATCACTTCCATTCATCCTTCAGTAAGAAAGTTATCTGCATTAATAACATAGTGCAAACCAACCATCTGTAATTTCCAAGACACTCACTGCTGACAAAACAGATCCAAACTGCATAAAACAACCAACATGAACTCCACAGTATGCATTACAAAAAATAATAGAAATCCCAGGAGTGATTTCAAGAATGTAACTTAGCTTGAGGTTTATAATCACGCCCAGGTATACATTATCCTCCATTTTTTTTTTTGAGCGACTGTTTTTCAATAAATTGTTTTAAACTCGGTAAAATGAGAAGCTGTCGTGTTCCGTTAAATCATTACATGTCAATTTCTTAATGTCAAAAAATCAGCATGAGAAGGTAAAACATTTGTTTTTTAAAATGGAATTATCTCCATAGGTCCTTAGGGTCTATAACCTAGAAATTAGCTTAACTCATTATATGACATTCCTCTTGCCATTATTTTAGCAGAAACATTTAAACAGTTTATTTTAAATGGGCTAATGTCACATTAAAACAGGGCACAGTGAAGTGTTAAATGGATGCCTTAAGTATTCATCTATTAATAAAGACAGCAATACATGTTTGAGTTGCATCATCTCAGCACAAGTAGTCCTTGACTAAGTGAATGTAATGGACTGCGGAAATGAATCTTACTAATCAGAAAGAAATCTAGTCTAGATAGGTAATGCTTGATAAACCTGATTGAATTTTTTGAAGAGGTGACTAAAGTAGTGGACAGGGGAATGTCTATGGATGTTATTTATATGGACTTCCAGAAGGTATTTGATAAAGTCAACAACAACAACTTGTATTTATATAGCACCTTTAAGGTAGAAAAACATCCCAAGGCGCTTCACAGGTGTATTAAAAGACAAAAAAAATTTGACACCGAGCCACATAAGGAGAAATTAGGGCAGGTGACCAAAAGCTTGGTCAAAGAGGTAGGTTTTAAGGTGCATCTTAAAGGAGGAAAGAGAAGTAGCGAGGCGGACAGGTTTAGGCAGGGAATTCCAGAGCTTAGGACCTAGACAACAGAAGGCACGGCCACCAATGGTTGAGCGATTATAATCAGGGATGCTCAAGAGGGCAGAATTAGAGGAGCGCAGATATCTCAGGGGGTTGTGGGGCTGAAGGAGATTACAGAGATAGGGAGGGGTGAGGCCATGGAGGGATTTGAAAACGAGGATTAGAATTTTGAAATCAAGACGTTGCTTAATCGAGAGCCAATGTAGGTCAGCGAGCACGGGGTGATGGGTGAACGGGACTTAGTGCGAGTTAGGACACAAGCAGCCGAGTTTTGGATCACCTCAAGTTTACGTAGGGTAGAATGTGGGAGGCCAGCCAGGAGTGCGTTGGAATAGTCAAATCCAGAGGTAATAAAAGCATGGATGAGGGTTTCAGCAGCGGATGAGCTAAGGCAAGGGCGGAGACGGGCGATGTTACGGAGGTGGAAATAGGCGGTCTTAGTTATGCTGCGCATATGTGGTCGGAAGCTCATTTCAGGGTCAAATATGACACCAAGGTTGCGAACAGTAAGAGACTGTTATCTAAGGTAAAAGCCCACGGAATTTAGGGCAAATTATGGACCTGGTTAGGAAATTGGCTGGGCGGCAGGTGACAGAGTAGGGATAATGGGTAGGTACTCAAATAGGCAGGATATGACTAGTGGTGTCCCACAGGGATCTGTGTTGGGGCCTCAACTATTCACAATATTTTATAATGACTTAGATGATGGCATAGAAAGTCATACATCCAAATTTGCCGATGACACAAAGATAGGCGGCATTGTAGGCAGTGTAGATGGAAGCATAAAATTACAAAGGGATATCGACAGATTAAGTGAATGGGCAAAACTGTGGCAAATGGATTTCAATGTAAGCAAATGTGAGGTCATCCGCTTTGGATCTAAAAAGGATAGAACAGGGTTCTTTCTAAATGGTAAAAAGCTAAAAACAGCGGATGTCCAAAGAGACTTGGGGGTCCAGGTACAAAGATCATTAAAATGTCATGAACAGGTACAGAAAATAATCAAAAAGGTTAATGGAATGCTGGCCTTTATATCTAGAGGACTAGAGTACAAGGGGGTAGAAGTTATGCTGCAGCTATACAAGACCCTGGTTAGACCACACCTGGAGTACTGTGAGCAGTTCTGGGCACCACACTTTAGGAAGGATATATTGGCCTTGGAGGGAGTGCAGCGTAGGTTTACCAGAATGGTACCCGGACTTCAAGGGTTAAGTTACGAGGAGAGATTACACAAATTAGGGTTGTATTCCTTAGAATTTAGAAGGTTAAGGGGTGATCTGATCAAAGTTTTCAAGATATTAAAGGGAACAGATAGAGAGAAACTACTTCTGCTGGTTGGGGATTCTAGGGGCTGGATTTTCTCAATGAGAAGCTTTTGGAGGCGGGACTGCTGCTTGCCGGCTCTCAATCCCGCCTCCATCAGTTTCTGGCCAACCAACGGGATTTTCCCCTGATTGACCTTGGCTCAGCAGGCCAATTAGGGGGAAGTCAGTGACAGAGCATGTCAACGTCTGACGTGCCATCTGTCAAGATTTCTTGAAAGAAGAAATGTCAGCGTTTGACAGCTCTGTGAAGCTGTCAAACACTGACATTCTGTGTAGTTTGATGAGTCCTTGTGTTCAGGACTCATCAAACCTTTCAACTTTGCAGAAATCACCTGGCTGTTGGTTTGGAGGATCCAACAGCCAGTCTGTGAAATCTACAATTAAGATGTTGGGACTCCGGATCCACAGCGGCTGAAGGTTGTAGGTAGAAACAAAGGTAAGTGAACATTTTATAACACTTAACACTCAACTTACATACTTAGCACTCCACACTTGCACCCATCACTCACCTCTACATCTCACTTTCAGACCCCCTCCGACCCCCGCAGACCTCCTCTTCACCTCCTCCACCCTGACGGGGTTCTCCGAGGTCGGGAAGCCTGCACTTGGAAAGGTAAAATGGGACTAATCCTATTTTCTGCCTGTTAACTACCTGTTAACAGGCAGTTAATAGGATTTAATCCCTTTCCTGCCTCGAGGAGACAGGACCCGGGCCAGGACGGCTTCCCACCTCCTGGCAAAAGGGCACGGAGGCGGGATGGGGGTGGGTTTGCCAGCCGCCCCCAAATTCTGCAACTTTACCGGCAGTCCCTCCTCCATACCTGCCTCCTCGGGGCTGGCAAAATCCAGCCCTAGGACTAGGGGGCATAGTCTAAAAACTAGAGCCAGACCTTTCAGGAGTGAAGTTAGGAAACATTTCTACACCCAAAGGGTGGTAGAAGTTTGGAGCTCTCTTCTGCAAATGGCAATTGATGCTAGATGAATTGTTAATTTTAAATCTGAGATTGATAGCTTTTTGTTAACCAAAGGTATTAAGGGATATGGGCCAAAGGCGGGTTTATGGAGTTAGGTCGCAGATCAGCCATGATCTCATTGAATGGCGGAACAGGTTCGAGGAGCTGAATAGCCTACTCCTGTTCTTATGTTCCTAGTATCGTTACATTTTGATAAGTTAGTTTTGTTTTTCCCTTCTTTCTCAGTTCTAAGTCATTCCATGCCATTCAGTAGTCCCCACCCAAGAGGGGTGGGTAGCTGACCTTCTCCCAAAGCTCCCACTGCCACTCTTGTATGAAAATTGTGTATCACTCATTTAAACATCCTGGTCATGAAATTCAACCCCTTAGCACCTGCTGTAAAGGCCGGTTTCGGTGAAAAAATGGTGGCCCCCTCAATTCTGCCCACTTCCGGTGGGTCCCGCGACAGCCACCATTTTGAGCTGGTCGGCAGCGCTGCCGTTGCCTGCGTTCGCTGGAGAAATGGTAATGAGGCAGATCATGATGTCAATCAGTGAGCAACACTGATTTGACGCACGACCTGCCATTTTTGATGTCGCCGCTCCATTCAACACGTGCAACGCTGATTTGACGCACGACCTGCCATTTTTGATGTCGCCGCTCCATTCAACACGTACAACGCTGATTTGATGCACGACCTGCCATTTTTGATGTCGCCGCTCCATTCAACACCCTCTCCAAATCACGACCAGCCGAACATGCGTTCAGCAGCAGGAAGGACCCCCCACCCGCACTATTTAAAGGAATCAGCAACAACTTGCAGCTGACTTGCTTTTGATTTCTACTGGCTCTGTCTAAGTTTGTGCAACTGTTTGGAGCTTTCTACAGTTATTTAATGTTGGTGAGGTGACAGGGAGTGTTGCTGCAAGTGGAGAACGTCTTGCTCCTGATTTAAAGGGTTCTGCTCAGACCACTTGCTCCCAGTCATGGGGGCTCTACTTGCTGTCTCCCTCGTGCTGGAGTATGACAGGGAGATGGAGCGGAGGCGGTGAAGGAGAGGACAAGCTACTCGCAGAGGGAGGAGGAAGAAAGGCAGGAGGGCTCCCAGCAGGAGGCCTTACACACCTAGGGTTTTCCAAGTGCACTTTTCCTACCTGTACTTAAACCAGGAACAATGTATTCTGAGGCTCTGCTTCACCAAGGAGGTGGTCACAGAACTCTGCCACCTCCTGGAACCAGTCCTGCAGCCTCAGAGCAGGGCGACGATGGCGCTGACAGTGGCCCTCAAGGTCACCGTGGCCCTCAATTTATTCACTACCAGATCCTTCCAGTCTGGAGCAGGAGGCATAGCTAACATCTCCCAGTTTGCCGTCCATCATTGCATCCGGGAAGTCACAGAGGATCTGTACACCAGGAGAAGGGACTTCATTGTCTTCCCGCTAAACAAAAAGCAGGAGGAGCACGCATGTGGCTTTGCCAGGATATCGGGCTTCCCCATGGAGCAGGGCGGCATCGACTGCACACACATTGCTTTGTGGGCACCACATATCAATCCTGAGATGTTCCTTAACTGCAAAGGCTACCACTCATTTAATGTGCAGTTGGAGTGCGACCATGCCCAGCACATCATCATGGTGAATGCCCGCTATCCTGACAGCAGTCATGATTCCTTCATCCTGCGCCAGTCCAGTGTGCCAGCAATCTTCCAGCCACCACGTCGAACCTGAGGGCGGCTGCTCGGCGACAAGGGCTGTCCGCTCTGCACCTGGCTGATGACTCCCCTCCGCAACCCCACCACTCGTGGCCAGCACTCATATAATGAGAGCCATGCTGACACGAGGAACCTCATCGAGCAGACCATCGAGGTGCTGAAGCAACAGTTCAGGTGCCTTGACTGCTCGGGAGGAGCCCTCCAGTAGACACCAGAGCGGGTGTCCCATTTCATGGTGGTCTTCTGCATCCTCCATCAACTTGGCCATCATGAGGGTGCAGCCCTTGCCACCATGGGTTCCGGGACCTCCTCAGGAGAAGGAGAAAAGGAGGAAGAGGAGGAGGAGGAGGACGAAGAGGAGGAGGAGGAGGACGAAGGGAGGAGGCAGACAGCAGATCCCTGTTCCAGACGGGCTGTCCGTGTGCACCTCATCAAATTACAGTTCCAATGAATGAACCCCAGATCCACGTTGCTCACCACTTCCCCACCTCAACATCCCTCCGTCACAGAACATCACAGTGAAAGCCTGGGCACAAAGCTAAAATGAAAGCCACCACAAAACAAACATTCCAAACATAATTTATAAATTATGTATTAGGAGTGTATTAGGAGGCTCTGCTTCACCCAGGAGGTGGTCACAGAACTCTGTCACCTCCTAGAACCACACCTGCAGCCTCAGAGCAGGGCAACCACAGCGCTGCCAGTGCTCCAGCATTCACAGTATTTTGCTTTTGTATTAGTGTTTAATTCACTGCCACTTCTCTTCTAAGAATGCCCATCTTGAAGAAGTTCTGCTCTTCTCTCCGATGGGATTTCCGTTTGTCTCTTTTACCTTGTTCATCATCATTGCTTTCTGTTTCCCTTCTCGTGTTTGATCAGGTATCTACCAAAAGTCACTTTCATAGCCACATATCTTTCCTCAGCAACTGTCTCCGGCTCCGACTTACTCCACGTGGATTCCAACTGAAATTCCACCTTTCATGTTTTGGATCCACCCAGGATTACAGATATCTCCGAGATATTCAGCATTCCTTGAACCACTGCTCTCGCCGTATCCTGAGATCCATGCTGTGTGAAGGAATAGCCAGGATTTAGAAAAATACACGATACTAAAAACAGATTTCTGAAATTATTAATAAATGACATACTGGGTTTAAAAGACATAAGCCTTAGCAGACACAGGCTTCAAACAGAATACAGGCTTATGAGATAAGATGGTTTGTTAACACAAAGCTGTGAACACAAGCTTTGATATGGGAATGGGACATTGACAAAGACAATGCCCTAGTGAAGCAAACCATTGGGAGGTTCCTCTATGTCTAGAGTTTGGGAGAAAAACAATGGCATGACCCAAGTAAAGTGTTATAATCTAACACGTTGAACAGGTGCACAGAACATTAAAAAAACCAAGTGCATTTGAAAAAATGACATCAAGTAAGAAATACCTGTCGTAAAATAGTTTTATGTTAAACTTAGAAACAGGAAACATGATTAAATATGCAACCAATTGAGATAGCTAGAAAACAAGTAAACACTGAGTTAAAGTGTTTTCAATTTACATATTGTAAAAATGATACCTACAGAAGGCTTTGAAGAAATGACATCAAGTAAAAGAAACGCCTACTGAACAAATAGTTTTAATGTTAAGCTTGAAATATGGAGTCCCGAGGTCTGATAAAAAACAATTGAAGTAAATAAGAAATGTATGGAACACCCTAGATAAAGTATTTACAAGTTGTAAAAGGTACACAAACAAGACGACTATGAAAATATTACTTCAATGGATGCACCAAGCAATTACATTGTTCTTGTATTGAACTTAGAATACCACGGAGTCACAACGTCTGATAATAACCAGTTCAAGTAGTATTAGAAATTCAATAGAAAGACTTCGATAAGAATTGCATCAAACAGAAACCATTGCTGTCATTGTGTTTATGATGGTTTTTGAAACATCTAAGGTAGAGACATAGGGCCAGAAATTCGGCTTTCCGGCTTCCTGCGGGTGCAAGCATCGCGCGCGTACTTGCCTACCGCACCTGCAGTTGTGCTTTGGGCCCACGAGGACTTCGGGTCCTGGGCCTCCTCCAGCTGCCAGCGGGCAGTGCTTGTGTATCCCAGGGGCGCAGTTAGTTCGAAGCGTCCCCTGGAATCACGTGGGCCATGGAGAGCCAATCCTAGCAGGGCATTTTCATTCATAGATTTGACAGGAAGACCTGTCAAATCTATGAATAGAGATCGGCCCCAAAACCACACTTAAACTTCAAATAAATTGGAAAAAAAAATCACATTTTTAAAATAACTATAAGTTAAATAAATTAATTATACTTTTTAACGGTGCTAAAAATAAACTTACCTTTCTTTAAAGTATCTAAAAAAGATAAACCTGTTGAAAAAATGTTTAAATTGTAATTAATTAACCACTTACCTTGTTAAAAACAGGCCTTGCGCCTCCTTTTTAAAAGCGCAGCTTTTTCATACTTACCTTCCTGGAGAAACCTGAAAAAAAACCTACATTCGCTGCGTGCGCGCAGCCTCTCCCGCGCACACGTTCGACTTCTGAACCCCTCCCTTCAGGGGAACAGAAGTTCCGGTTTCCCGTGCATGCGCAGTGCATGCAGGAAACCGGCACTTCAGATGGCCTTACGGGTGAGTACACAGCACGTACTCACCCGACAACAGCCGACTTTCTGGGCCATAATTATGCATGCAATGGCTAAATTGACAGTAAAGACAGAAAGCATTCAACAGAGATATCAATAAAGAATAGAACAAAGTCAGTAAAGAATGACTTGATACAATTAAGCTTACATCATCAGGAAGTCTTCAAAGGATAAACCACCCAAAAAAGATATAAAAATAGACCTTTTCAAACAGAAAGTCAAAAGTCGCTGGGAAGACAAGCTTTTCTCAACTTTACAGACATTCTCTGTAAGTTTACAACTTTTGAGTCTCGGGTAATCAATGTATTTGATTTTGGTGGATATTCTGGATTAAGAAATAAGTAGAAGTGTGGAAATGTAACGAAGTTAAGATTTGAGAATAAGGATCTCTGAGAATAAGAAATGTAAGCTATTTGTATTTTGAACGATTAAAGTTGCGATTGCCATAATAAATGTTATCTAAATGTCGGTTCGTAAATAAATCTATATATTTTTAGAATAATCTCAAAGAGTATTTCTGTATCATCTTGCGAACTCAATTTCTGTACACTCAAAGGAGTTGCAGAATTCTGGGGGGTATTCCGGACCCTCATGATATCTGGAAGGTTACAGTCTAGTTAAACTTATTAAAAGTACTATCCGGAGGACGGTCACATCTTTAGACCGTTTCTTTCCTTTAGGGAGAGGTAGTCTGACCTTTAGACCCAATTAAGCATCTTATAGGATCCGGCTAGTGCAAACTTTAGTTGAAGGTAAACGTCTGGGGAATACGCCTGATCTGGTGTAGTCCGAAAGGACTAGGACTTGTAATTATCCCTTCAGCTGAATGCCATGCGCCGCCACATGAACACTCTCAACCTCTCTCTTCAGCAGCACCAACTCACCCTATCTCAAAGCTGTCCTGGTCCGCAGTTCCATTTCATCCTTCGCCTCATCCGGCGCTTCAACAAAAAACTTTTTTTCTTCCTTTCAGGTGTCAAGGATCGCAAGCTTCAACAACTCTTGGACACCAACACCCCTCCGGAACCTTCTTCCCCTTCACTTTCCTCTGACCCCATCCCTTCTTCCAATCTCACCCCCTGCCGTGTTTTCACTATCCCCCCTGACCTTCCCCTTTCTGACCCCGAACGATCAGTCCTCAGCAAAGGTCTAAGCTTCATCGCCTTACGCCCCCACCTCAATGAATTTCGAGCTCAGCAGATGCTGAGTTCTTTTTCTGTCGCCTTCGTCTCCGTGCCCACTTCATCGGCCAGGAGTCTTTCCCCCGCACAGCTGACCCTTTCTCCCGTTTTCAGAATTCTCGTTCTACCTGGACCCCTCCCTCTGGCCTCTTAACCTCTCTAGATCTTTTCATTCCAAACTGCCGGCGTGACATCGGCCATCTCAATTTCTCTGCTCCCCTTACCCACTCCAACCTACCTCCCTCTGAACTTGCAGCACTCCATTCTATCAGATCCAACCCCAACATTGTCATTAAACCTGCCGACAAGGATGGCGCTGTTGTTGTTTGGCGAACCGACCTCTACCTAGCGGAGGCTGAACGGCCAACTCTCCAACACCTCTTCCTACCTCCCCCTGGACCATGACCCCACTACCGAACATCAAGCCATCATTTCCAAGACTGTCACTGACCTCATCTCCTCTGGAGATCTTCCCTCCACGGCCGCCAACCTCATAGTTTCCCAACCCCGCACAGCCCGCTTGTACCTCCTTCCCAAGATCCACAAACAGGGCTGCCCTGGTAGACCCATTGTTTCAGCCTATTCTTGCTCCTCAGAACTTCTCTCTTCCTATCTCGTCTCTATTGTTTCTTCCCTTGTCCAGTCTCTTCCCACCTACATCCGCGACTCTTCTGACGCCCTCCGCCACTTTAACAGTTTCCAGTTTCCCGGCCCCAACCGCCTCCTTTTCACTATGGATGTACAATCCCTCTACACCTCCATCCCCCACCAGGATGGCCTGAGGGCACTCCGCTTCTTCCTTGAACAGAGGCCCAACCAGTCCCCATCCACCACCACCCTCCTCCACCTGGCTGAACTTGTTCTCACATTGAACAACTTCTCCTTTGACTCCACTCACTTCCTCCAAATTAAAGGTGTTGCTGTGGGAACCCGCATGGGCCCTAGCTATGCCTGCCTTTTCGTGGGATATGTGAAACATTCTTTGTTCCAGTCCTACTCAGGTCCCCTCCCTCACCTCTTTTTCCGGTACATTGATGACTGCATCGGTGCTCTTTCCTGCTCTCGCCCTGAACTAGAAAATTTAATTCACTTTGCTTCCAATTTCCACCCTTCCCTCACCTTCACGTGGTCCATCTCCGACTCTTCCCTTCCCTTCCTCGACTTCTCTGTCTCCATCTCTGGGAATAGGCTATTGACAAACGTTCACTATAAGCCCACTGACTCCCACAGCTACCTGGACTACACTTCCTCCCACCCCGCTTCCTGTAAGGACTCTATTCCATTCTCCCAGTTTCTCCGTCTCCGCCGCATCTGCTCTGACGATGCCACCTTCCATACTAGTGCTTCCGACATGTCTTCCTTTTACCTCAAACGAGGATTCCCCTCTACCATGGTTGACACGTTCCTTGACTATTTCCAGCATTTCTGCTCTCACCCCTTCCCATCCCACCCGGAACCACGATAGGGTTCCCTTTGCCTTCACCTTTCACCCCACCAGCTTCCACATTCAACGGATCATCCTCCGCCATTCCCGCCACCTCCAGCGTGATCCCACCACCAAACACATCTTCCCCTCACCTCCTCCTTCAGCATTCCGAAGGGACCGCTCCCTCTGCGACACCCTGGTCCACTCCTCAATCACCCCTAACAGCCCTTCTCCTTCGCCTGGCACCTTCCCGTGCAAGCGCAGGAGATGCAGCACATGCCCTTTTACCTCCTCCCTTCCCACTGTCCAGGGCCCCAAACACTCCTTCCAGGTGAAACAGCGATTTACTTGTACTTCTTGCAATTTAGTATACTGTATTCGCTGCTCACGATGCGGTCTCCTCTACATTGGGAGACCAAACGCAAATTGGGTGACCACTTTGCGGAACACCTCCGTTCAGTCCGTAAGGGTGACCCTGAGCTTCCGGTCGCCTGTCACTTTAATTCTCCGCTCCACTCCCACTCAGACCTTTCCGTCCTCGGCCTCTTACACTGTTCCAATGAAACTCAATGTAAGCTCGAGGAACAGCACCTCAGCTTTCGATTAGGCACTTTACAACCGTCTGGACTCAACATCGAGTTCAACAATTTCAGACCATAACCTCTGCCCCTATCTTTTTTTTCCATTTTGTTTTTCTCTCTCTCACATGGCAGCTGTCTTTCATTCAGCCAGTGCCATTTACACTTCATCTAGAGTCATCTTTTGTTTCTTAACTTGTCCCATTACCATCTCCTTTGGCCTTGCACCATCATCTCTTTTGTCTCTTAATCTCTCCTGCCTTCCATCCTATCACAGACCTTCCCTTTTATTCTTTCCTCCCCTCCCACCTTTCCCTGCCCCTACACTTGCTTAAAAACCTGTTACATCTCCAGCTTTTTCCAGTTCTGACGAAAGGTCTTCGATCTGAAATGTTAACTCTGTTTCTCTCTCCACAGATGCTGCCTGACCTGCTGAGTATTGCCAGCATTTTCTGTTTTTATTTCAGATTTCCAGCATCCGTCGTATTTTGCTTTTGTATAATTTATACACTTATCTGTTCCAATACTACACAACATTGTCAACTAATCACCCTTGTGCATTCCCTTAGTGTCTGTCTTTCATATTCCTTTTCCTGCTCTAGTGCTCCTATGCAGTGCTACCCCAGTTGTTGCAGCATGGCTGGTGGAAGACTGCTGACGTTCAGTGTGGAAGACTGCAGATGGCCTTACAGGATGACCTTGAGCAGCTCTGGCCCTAGAAGGCCTGGATGTAGATGGCACCACCTCACCATGGGTGGCAGCAGTCTGGGCTGGCTGGATGACAGGCAGCAGCAAGGGCACTGGTGGAGTGGCAGTGGTGGGAGTAGGAATGCTGTCATCCTGAGAGAGGACAGCAGGTTCTTTCTCCACGGAGCCACTGCCACTCCCTTGGGGCGGCGCCTCAGCATTCTTAGCCATCTGTGGGAGGACAGATTGCTGGACTGCTGTGACATACTGCAATCCCCATTCCACATTCGTAAACCGAGCCACAATGGCAGAAGTCCGAGCTTGCCTGGCAGCAAGCTGAGACTACAGGAGAGCAGTCTGAGCTTCCACTGCAGCACTGAGACGTTGTGTCGTTTCCGCCTGTGCTGCAATGGAAGTTGGGAGATCACCCACCACACCCAGCATCATGATTGGGTTCACAGGTTCTCTCATGGAGTTGCCCATCATTTCCATCCCGGAAATCATGGGCTTCAAGCTCCGCACAAAGCCCCATGCAATGTTGGAGTCGGACTCCTCCATGCTCCTTGACACTGACAAGAGGCTCTCTGGCAGGCTTGCCATTGCAACAAGCATTTCTGTGTGCATGCCCATCACCCTTCTTCTGAAGGTCATCATCTGAGTCCTGTGCAGCAGAACCCATGTGCGAACTCGCCCTCCAGGGATCTGGCACCCGAGCTACCCTTTCTCCCTGGCCTGGCTGCTGCCCACTTGTGGCCGGTTACTCACTATGTGCAGATCCCGCCTCTATACTACCATCTAAAGTCCACGCAGTGCCATTTTCTGAACTAGTGCCTGTGAGTGTCAGGTCGAGTGACGGTACCTCTTCTTCTCCTTTACTCTCCTCCTCCATAACTTTGAGGACAGGCTGGGCTGGTGGGACTTCTTGCATATCTGGAAGGAGAAAGGCACAAGGGTCGGGTTGTAGTGAGGGGAGTGGTGGAAAGAAAGGTGTGCATGCTTACACCATCAGCAGCTTGTAAGTGAGAAGAGATTGTGGGATGAGGGGGAAGGGGGATGTGAGAATGCTTTCAACTTCGCCGCTCGCCATGGACTCAGTGATAGCCCCTCCAATTATCTCCAGCACTGTTTACCAGCTCCGTGAGGTTGTGAAGTCGGGCTTCCCTCCGCCCATTTGCTGCTGCCCGGCGGTTATGAGCCACCTTTGCCTGCAAGAGAAAGAGAAGTGTGTCAGTGAGTGTGGTGCAATGTGTTTGGGTGATGTGCCTGTCATGGTTGAATTGTTGGCAGTGTGTGCAAGGTGTGCAATGTGGGTGTGAGGCTTCAGTAGTGGTAAGTGTGTGAGGATGAGGTGAAGCTATGATTGTGAGGTATGAGTGGTGATTGCTAGAGATTGTTGGTTGGTGGGTGATGGGGGTGTGGTGCATGGAGCAGTGTGTGAGGCTAGTGGTGCATTTGGTGGCATTTGAAGATGCATTCACTTACCTTGACCACTTGTGTGAGTTCATTAAACTTCTTGTGGCACTGGATACAGTTCCTGGGGACAGCACTCGTGGCACTGACAGGTTGTGCTATCTCCTCCCACTGCCTTCTGGCGTGCTGCCTGGAGGGCCGCCTGCCCCCCTGCAAGTAGAGGGCCTCATATCGTCTGTGAACCCCCAGGACCAATGCCTCCAGTGCTGCATCAGAAAATCTCCTTGCACTCTCTCTTGCCTGCTGGGCCATAACTTCATCCAGGCTGACAATGAGGTGCTGCTGCAACAAAGCACCTCCCCTTTAAGTAGTACAAAGAGCCTAGGCAAAATTTTATTGGCCAGTAGTTTGCACCCGATATTGGCCCCCTGTTCAGAGTTAAGCCAACGGGCGCAGGCACATCGCGCTGCGTGCTCCCCGAGCCTGTATTTAGGCTTTATCCAATTTCACCTCCCCCCATCCCTTCTTGGAAGAACTTGATCTCCACTTTGTGGCCAAGAAATTGCAGTAAGCCGGAAACCAGCCACTGCGGGCCGAAGTTAACGGCCGCCCGAAATCATAGAGCAGGGAGCACAGGTATTTTGGTGTTGCCTGCTAATTTAAATTAGTGCAGCGCTAAACCTACCATACAAGACTGGTTTTCTGGTGCTACTCTCAGCAGGAAATGTACTGTGGTCGTAGCGTCCCTGAAGCAAGAGCAGCGTTGTCTTAAAGCAAGGCTGTCATTTTAGAAAGCAGTGTCGGTCCCTTGAAGGGGAACTGCCTTCTAAAATGAAAAAAAAGTCATTTAAAAATAGGCAGTCTTTAACCCTTAGAGCTCAACTGCCTTCTGAAAAAAAAAAACATTAAAAATAATTCCAAAATGGCAGTCTTCAGCTCTTAAAACTGAGCTGCCTTCCGCACCAAAAATAATGGTAAAATTGCTTCAGCACCAACACAAATGGCTCAACAAGCCAGGGAAGAGTCACCCAGGGTCTCACACACAGCACTCAAGCTTTGTGCAGGGGATCAACACTGCAAGAGAGGTCCTCTACCTACAGGGGCCAGGAGGCCCTCCAGAAAGAACGATGTGGGACCAGATCACCGAGGCCGTCACTGCCAGCAGTGTCGCCCCCCATGACCTGGCTTCAGTGCCCAAAGAGGCTTTCATGACCTCAGACCAGTGGTCAAGGTCAGTGAATGCATCTTCAAAAGCCGTCTCTTACCAACTGCACCACTAGTCTCACACACTGCACTTTGCACGACTTTCTGCCCCACCAACATCACTCACCTACCAACAATCTGCACCAAACATGAGGCACACCTCACATTCCTAGCTTCACCTCACCCCCTTAGAGGAGACGGTGATGGCCATTCTTATCAAGGGCCCTTGGCCAGCGGTGGGACTGAAAGGATACAAGATGCTGTTATCCTCATACGTTATCCTCCATCTTACATCCCACTTCCCGCTCATCCCACAATATCTTTTGAAGTACAAGGTGCGCATGGTGCATGGTGTAAGCATACACCTCTTGCTTTCCCGCCTGTCCCTCACCACAACCCTACCCATGTGCCTTTCTCATTTCACACACCCAAGAAATCCAGCCTGCCCAGCCAGTGGTTGACCAAGAAGAGACAGAGGAGAGTAAAGAAGAAGAAACACCATCACTCGATTTGACACTCCCAGCCACCAGCTCCTCGAGGTCGTCCTGCAAGGCCATCTGTATTGTCCCCCACTGAAAGTCAGCAGCCTTCCACCAGCCATGCTGCAGCCACTGGGGTAGCACTGCGTATGTCACTAGGATAGGCAAAGGCAAAGGGGTTGTGGTCACTGGTACCGCAGACGGATGATTACATCCCCGATATCGTGGCCAGAAAGGGACTGTCTGGGTTGCACCTTCCTTCCACTTCCACCTCTTCTGCATCTTCCTCTTCTGGTTCTTCCTCTCCTGCGTCTTCCTCTTCCCCCCGCGAGCAGATGCTGGAAATCTGAAATAAAAGCAGAAAATTCTGGAAATACTCAGCAGGTCAGACAGCATCTTGACCTTTTTTTTTATTCGTTTATAGGATGTGGGCGTTGCTGGCAAGGCCAGCATTTATTGTCCATCCCTAATTGCCCTTGAGAAGGTGGTGGTGAGCCGCCTTCTTGAACCGCTGCAGTCCATGTGGTGAAGGTACTCCCACAGTGCTGGTAGGGGGGGAGTTCTAGGATTTTGACCCAGCGACGATGAAGGATCGGCGATATACTTCTAAGTCAGGATGGTGTGTGACTTGGAGGGGAACTTGGAGGTGGTGGTGTTCCCATGCGCCTGCTGCCCTTGTCCTTCTAGGTGGAAGAGGTCGCAGGTTTGGGAGGTGCTGCCGAAAAAGCCTTGGCAAGTTGCTGCAGTGCATCTTGTAGATGGTACACACTGCAGCCACGGTGCGCCGGTGGTGGAGGGAGTGAATGTTTAAGGTGGTGGATGGGGTGTCAATTAAGCGGGCTGCTTTGTCCTGGATGGTGTCGAGCTTCTTGAGTGTTGTTGGAGCTGCACTCATCCAGGCAAGTGGAGAGTATTCCATCACACTCCTTACTTGTGCCTTGTAGATGGTGGAAAGGCTTTGGGGAGTCAGGAGGTGAGACACTCGCCGCAGAATAGTCATTGACCTGACACGTGAACTCTGTTTCTCTCTCCACGGTTGCTGCCTGATCTGCTGAGTATTTCCAGCATTTTCTGTCTTCTCAGAGGCCTTCCTTCACCATCCAAAGACTTGCGAGAATCCAGCAACACTCCTTGCACACTTAAAAACCTTTAACAGCAATTGCACCAAGCCACTACTTCAATAAAATATTTTTAAAAGTCCAAAAACTTAAATCCGAACTTACCTGAAAGATGTGTGTGTCCCTATAAGTAGTGCTGACAGCATCTCTGCAGGGCTGCTTCACACACACTTTTCTGATTTTGCTTAGGACCCAGTGGTAAACTCAGCGAAAAGGTCAAAGTTTGCAGACCTGGCATCAAGTTGGCATTGCACGCTGACTGACGTCACGCTCTGCTGATTTACATTTCTGGGGCCAGCGCTGCCAATGGCAGTGTTATGGCCCTTACCAAAATAGCCGCCGCCGATTCCCACGCCAGAGGCGGGCGGAAATGAGGCAGCCGCCATTTTTTTCCGAAATGGGCCTTAACGGCCAGCGCAATTTCTAGGCCCATATCTCCCTAACTTACAGAAGATCACAGGCAGAAACTCATGCCCATCAACATTCCATGGTCAACCCATTAAGATCTTAAAATCATTTATTTTATTTTAAATTGTCATCCTTGAGGGATTGATTGGCATAATGGCCCGTATTTTCCGATGCCTACGGGTGCATACGAGGTGTGTACACAACCGTAGGGACATCGGAAATGCCGGTTTCAGGCAGCAAAACGCATGCGCTGAAAACCGGTATTTCCGATCTGTCAAGAATCCTCTTGACAGATTGGACGCCTGCCCTGGAGAAGGGCCTCTGCGGGTGGAGAGTTTCACTTTCTGCAGAACCTCCGCCCGCTGAAATCACTTAAAAATCTTACGCCTGGTAAAAGCAGGCAAAGGCCTGCTTTTACCAGCATAAGAGTTTAAAAAAGTTAAAAAAAAAAAATTCACTCATTTATAATTTAAAAATACTTTTAAAAAAGGTAAGTTTATTTTTAGCCCCGTAAAAAACTTTAATTATTTTTTCCAAAAAATAAAACTTTTGTTTAAAATATTTAATTTAATGTCATTTTAACTCATTTTATAAACGTGATGGTTTTTTTAAAATTTATTTAATGTTTTAATGTCTTTTTTCAGTGATCCCCATTCATACTTTTGACAGGTCTATCTGTCAAAAGTATGAAGGGGGATTCCCTTCTCCCATTGGCTCCCCATGGCCCACGTGATCCCAGGGACGCTTGCGAACCGCCTGCACCCCTGGGATACGTGGGCCCTGCGCATTTCGTCATGGAGAGGCCCAGGAGCGGAAGTGTCCGGACCTCGGGAGCCCTCAGGTAAGAACGTAGATTTTTTCCCGAAAGGAGGCATCCGCACACAGGAAGCCTCCTATCGGAAATTATGGGCCAATGGATTAGTACACTGGCCATTCACCTCCTGGCCCTGGGTTTGAATTCACCCCAGCTTCAACTGTTGTTTGGCTCAAAGAATTCTAAGTGAGAGTCTTAGCCCAGTTTGTAGGAGGTTTGCAGATTAACAGTAGATAATTAGAAATAAATTGGCTGTCTCACTCATGAGGTCACCAGGATGGCGTGTGTGGTAAATGGTAAATGTATGGAATGTTTTACTGAATTTGGAGCTGAGGTACATAGTCAGTGGAGAGTGGAGTGGGATTTATTCTGCATCTAACTATGCTGACTTGATGCATTTCTCCATGCTAACAACACACACCTTACTGAAAACAAAATTTGTTCGAGAAAAAACTGTCATCCATATTCAGGGTCTAAAACCAAGATTTATTTTCTGTATTCCCTGAAGTCAGATTAGCAGTTCATGTAACATATGTTACTTCTAGAGTAACAATTTGATATTTAATTTGAAACAATTTTTTTTTAATTAAAAAGTACAGTGTTTTTTCTCCAGGTAAAAACATAATACATTTGATTTATGTTTAAGCTAGGAACATTGCTAGCGGCATTAAAGTAAAATATTCTTCCTAAATGTTTTTAATACACTAAAATTGGGTTATTAGTCCCACATATACTCGTTGTTGTGTGGTCCCCAGCACTGTTTTCTGCTTAGACAAACGCTTGCACAGAAAATCATTTAGACATATGGAACTTCTCTCCCGTGTGTATTCAACTTCTGCCTTTTCCACAGCATTTTTAGTTGCTGTAATTTCTTCACTAATTACTAACCACCTAAGCTTTTGAATAATGATTAATCCGTTAGGACAATTGTGCCTGACTATTTTAAAAAGAGTAATAACAATGGCCCGTATTTTCCAATCAGAGGCTTCCTGCGTGCGGATGCCTCCGATCTGGAAAAAATCTACGCACTAACCTGAGGGCTCCGGAGGTCCTGACACTTCCGCTCCTGGGCCTCTCCTGGTGCGTGCGCAGAGGCCCAGGTATCCCAGGGGCGAAGGCGGTTCGCAAGTGTCCCTGGGATCATGTGTGCCATGGGGAACCAATGGAAGAAGGGAATCCCCCTTCATACTTTTGACACGTCTCTCAGCTTAGACCCGTCAAAAGTATGAATGGGGATCACTCAAAAAACACATTAAAACATTAAATTAATTTTTTTTAATATTGCGTTTTTAAAATTTTGCTTGAAAAAAATTATTAAAGCTTTTTATGGGGCGAAAAATAAACTTACCTTTCTTAAAAGTATTTTTAATTTATAAATGAGTGAAAAAAATTTATTTTTTTACTTTTTTAAACTCTTATGCTGGCAAAAGCAGGCCTTTCGCCTGCTTTTACCAGGCGTAAGATTTTTAAAGGTTTTCAGCGGGCGGAGGTTCTGCAGAAAGTGGAAATCTACACCCGCAGAGGTCCTTCTCCAGGGGAGATGGAGCATCTGTCAAGAGTGTCGGTTTTCAGCGCATGCGCTTCGTATGCCTGAAACCGGCACTTGCGAGGCCCCTACGGGTGTGTACACAGCTCGTACACACCCGTAGGGATCGGAAAATACGAGCCATTAAACAAGATCAACACTTCCAACAATAGTAGTTTCAAGAATCACAAGCAGTCATGAGAATTGGAAATAATACCATAACCATAAAAGTGAAGAAAAGTATAAGGAGGTACATGATACCAAAGTACAGGATAACCTCACTCATTTCTTTTTTAAGAATGTACTCCTAATTTAGGAGACTAATTTTCATTCCCATGGTGGTCTCCACTTGCACCTGGTACTGCTGAGAAGATGTCTTGGAGTGGGATTATGTATGGCCCAAAGCACTTCACGCAGGCCTAGATGGCAATCTAGATGAATCAGGATTTTGTTTTTAACTATTGGCTGAGTAGTGTGAAGACTCACGTACAGCACCTGATAACAGAGTTATCAACTGCTCCCAAGGCAATTCCAGATACAATTAAAAATAACAACAGAAAATGCTGGAAATACTCAGCAGGCCAGGCAGCATCCGTGGAGAGAGAAACAGAGTTAACGTTTCAGGTCTGGGACCCTTCATCAGAACTGGAAAAAGCTGGAGATGTAACAGATATTAAGCAGGTGCAGAGTCAGGGCGGGGGAGGTTTAGGAGGGGAGGAAGGAATTGAAAGAACATACTGTGCTTATGTAAGAGGCAGGAAAGATAAAATGTTGCAAATGTGAATGGCAAAATAATACAGCATGAAAAATGGGGGCAGGGTTATTGTCTGAAATTGTTGAACTCGATGTTGAGTCCGGAAGGCTGTAAAGTGCCTAATCGAAAGATGAGGTGCTGTTCCTCGAGCTTATGTTGAGCTTCAGTGGAACAGTGTAATAGGCCGAGGACAGAGAGATCAGAGTGGGAGTGGAGCGGAGAATTAAAGTGACAGGCGACCGGAAGCTCAGGGTCACCCTTACGGACTGAACGGAGGTGTTCCGCAAAGCGGTCGTCCAATCTGCTTTTGGTCTCCCCAATGTAGAGGAGACCGCATCGTGAGCAGCAAATACAGTATATTAAATTGCAAGAAGTACAAATAAATCGCTGTTTCACCTGGAAGGGGTGTTTGGAGCCCTGGACAGTGGGAAGGGAGGAGGTAAAAGGGCATGTGTTGCATCTCCTGCGCTTGCACGGAAAGGTGCCAGGCGAAGGAGAAGGGCTGTTAGGGGTGATTGAGGAGTGGACCAGGGTGTCACGGAGGGAGCGGTCCCTTCAGAATGCTGAAAGGGGAGGTGAGGGGAAGATGTGTTTGGTGGTGGGATCACGTTGGAGGTGGCGGAAATGGCAGAGGATTATCCGTTGAATGTGGAGGCTGGTGGGGTGAAAGGTGAGGACAAGGGGAACCCTATCCTGGTTCTGGGAGGGAGGGGAAGGGGTGAGAGCAGATGTGCGGGAAATGGAACGGACACGGTCAAGGGCCGTGTCAACCACAGTAGAGGGGAATCCTCGGTTGAGGAAAAAGGAAGACATGTCGGAAGCACTGGTATGGAAGGTAGCATCGTCAGAACAGACGCGGCGGAGACGGAGAAACTGGGAGAATGGAATAGAGTCCTTACAGGAAGCGGGGTGGGAGGAAGTGTAGTCCAGGTAGCTGTGGGAGTCAGTGGGCTTGTAGTGGATGTTTGTCGAAAGCCGATCGGCAGAAATGGAGACGGAGAAGTCAAGGAAGGGAAGGGAAGAGTCGGAGATGGACCATGTGAAGGTGAGGGAAGGGTGGAAATTGGAAGTAAAGTGAATGAACTTATCTAGTTCAGGGCGAGAGCAGGAAACGGCACCGATACAGTCATCGATGTACCGGAAAAAGAGGTGAGGGAGGGGACCTGAGTAGGACTGGAACAAAGAATGTTCCACATATCCCATGAACAGGCAGGCATAGCTAGGGCCCATGCGGGTTCCCATAGCAACACCTTTAATTTGGAGGAAGTGAGTGGAGTCAGAGGAGAAGTTGTTCAATGTGAGAACAAGTTCAGCCAGGCGGAGGAGGGTGGTGGTGGATGGGGACTGGTTGGGCCTCTGTTCAAGGAAGAAACGGAGCGCCCTCAGGCCGTCCTGGTGGGGGATGGAGGTGTAGAGGGATTGGACGTCCATAGTGAAAAGGAGACGGTTGGGGCCAGGAAACTGGAAACTGTTAAAGTGACGGAGGGCGTCGGAAGAGTCGCGAATGTAGGTGGGAAGAGACTGGACAACGGGAGAAAAAATAGAGTCGAGATAGGAAGAGATAAGTTCCGTGGGTAAAGAACAGGCACAATTATGTGTGGAGCAGTAGGGCAGATAATCCAATGGCAGGCGCCAAAGTGCTGCAGTGTTCGAGGCCCTGTGTTATCTGGCATGGACGGTTACTCCATGTTGATATGCGCAGTGCATTCCAATACAGATGGGAAGAACCCATTCCACAGGACCCTGCACACAACATCAGTGTGCACGGCCCATTAAGCGCACGGGTTCCTTCAGGGGGTCTTCCCTATATTGTAGCTGGAGCACCTGAGCAGCACTGCCGATGTTTAGCACCTATTAACAACTCAATATTAAAATTAAAATTTTCACCTGGATGGCTCATTCCATCTAATAGGGCCATCCAGTGTTTATGCCCCTGCATGTCCTGGGCCTTCAATAGCAATTCTGGAAAGGGGACTTAGATTCCCATGGCATTAAAAGGAAAATAGCAGTTAGTCATAGGCAGCTAGCAGCTCTTCACTAGCTGCTGCTGCCTGACATTTTGACCCTCTATCCTGTGGCACTCTCAGTGCATCATAAGATACAAGCTAGGAGCAACACAAAAATATTTGGAATAGCCAACCTTACATTGCTGTGGAAGGTCACCTCATTGGGCTCAGGTGCACTGAGCGCCTCAGGAGCAGCATTCTCAGCAGCTCTGTGCAAAGGTCATGTTATCAGCCCCAGTGTGTTTAATAATAACCAGTATCTGTGATATAATTGGAACAGAAAAGCACTTCACCTTCATTCACTGCAAGTAGATAAGGCCATAAAAAAAAAGGCAAATTAAATCCTGGTTTTGTATCTAGATGCATAGGATACAAAAGCAAGGAGATAATGTTGAACTTGTATAAGATCTTAGTTAGTCTACAGTTGGAGTACTGTGTGCAGTTTTGGGTGCCCCTTATCTGAGGGCTATTAAAGCAATGGGAAAGATGCAGCGTAGATTCACCAGCATGTTACCAGGGATGAGGAGTTGCATTTATGAAGAGAGACTTCAGGAGTCAGGAGGTTTTTCATTATGGCCGGGAATGTCCTTGGAGTTCTTCCCACTCTGCTGCCATATCTGTGCCAGAAGTGCAGCAAAAACATACCTAAACTGAGTTTAAACTACAATACCAGCAAAGTTACAACAACGGAGCAGGAGCAGCTCCAAGGAAACTTCTGGCTTATGTTTTACAAACTGGAGGCATGTAAACAGTGGTGTACACCAGGACCTTTACTCTTTTCAATGTAACTAAATGATCTGGACTTGGGTATAGAGGCACAACATCAATATTTGCACTAAAATAAAGAGTATGATTAATTACCAATAGCATTGTGAATTAATTCAGGAGGATAAAGATAGGCTAGTGAATTGGGCAGATGAATGTCAGATGAAATTTAATGCAGCAAAATGTGAGGTGATACAATTTGTGAGGAAGACTAAGGGGAGGACATGTAAAGTAAATGGCAAAATTTTAAAAGGAGCAGAGAGACTTACTGGGTTCAGGTATACAAACTTTAAAATAGGATGGACTAGTTGATAAAGCCGTTAAAAAAAAGTAAATGGGATCCTAGGTTGTTCTGGCCAATATTTATCCCTCAATCAACATCACTAAAAAAAAGATTATTTGGCTGTTTGTGGGAGCTTGCTGTGCACAAATCGGCTGCCATGTTTGCTACATTACAACAGTGACTACACTTCAAAAAAAAGTACTTAATTGGCTGTAAAGCGCTTTGGGACATCCTGAGGTTGGGAAAGGCACTATATAAATGCAAGTCTTTCTTTATTTTCTTTTAGAGGCTTACAGTATCAAAAAGAAAGTGTTAATGCCAAACTAATACAAGTCATTGGGTGGGCCGCAATTAGAACATCAGGGCCAATTCTGTACTCGCAATGGAGAGTGGTGAGCATAGCTCGCAGAGAATGCAAGGTTGGAAATTAAGAACATAAGAAATAGGAACAGGAGTAGGCCATTCAGCCCTTCGAGCCTGCTTCGCCATTCAATGAGATCATGGCTGATCTTCTGCCTCAATTCCATTCACCGGCCCTATCGCCATATCCCTTGATGCCTTTACTAGTCAGAAATCTATCGACTTCTGTTTTGAATATACCCAATGACTGAGCCTCCGCAGCCCTCTGGGGTAGAGAATTCCAAAGATTCACCACCCTCTGTGTGAAGAAATTTCTTCTCATCTCAGTCCTGAATGGCCTACCCTTTATCCTGAGGCTGTGGTCCCTGGTTCTAGACTCCCCAGCCAAGGGAAACATTCTCCCAGCATCCACCCTATCAAGCCCTGTAATAATTTTGTATGCTTCAATGAGATCCCTTCTCATTCTTCTGAATTCAAGAGAATACAGGCCTAGTTTACAGGCATGCAGCCCATAATTTTCCATGCATTCATTTTAATGGACAGAAAATCAATCGCTGCAGACGAAGAATTTCCAGCCTTGCTCTCCCCGTGAGTGCCGCTCTCCGGTGGAAGCACACAATTGGCCCTATTGTGTCCACTGTTGGATGTCTTACTTCAGGCAGGCTGCCAAGGCCAATATGAGTGTGCAGAAGAGATTCTCTAAGATGAAACATAAGATGCTTTAGTTATGAGGAGAGACCAAATAAATTGGTACTCTTTTCACTAGGACAGTGAAGGTTAAGAGGACATCTGATAGAAGTGTTCAAAAATATGAGGGGTTTTGATAAGATAAACAGGGAAGAACTATTTCCACTGGTTGGTCAGTTGGTAACTAGAGGGCATAAATTTAAGATCATGAAAAGTACAAAGGCAGAGATTGGGAGAAATGTTTCTTATGCAGAGTATTATTCGGACATTGAATGCCTTACCAGAAACAGAATGGTGTAAGCAGAAATCAGAATAATAACTTTCGAAAGGGAAGTAGATAAATGTTTGAAACAGAAAAACTTAAAAGCTGAGACAGGCACAATGGACTGAATGGTCTCCTTCTCTATGGTAAAATGTTTAAAGGATTGGATACAGTCCGATCAGATAGGTTATTTGAAATGAATAAGGATGGGAGGAAGGGATTATGCCTATAAAATTCATTGGCAAAAATTAGTGCGGATGCCAGGAAATATTTATTTTCACCAGGTCATTAACCTCTGGAACAGACTGCTTGAACATGTGAGTTTGGAGTCACTGGATTCCTTCAAAAGTGAACTTGACAGCTTCCTGAGAGAAGAGAACAGTTCCAGTATAGGGATAAGTTGCTCATTAATTATGATTGTGATGTATCATGGTAACTGTGGTCTCATGGAGCTTGTTTTATTTAGGGAGTCGGAGACAGATTTCTCAGCATCTTTCCTGAATTGCTCACAGATTTTTAGTTAAGAGAGTCCTCCGCATCCGTAAGTATCTTGTGATGTGGCAATTTACATATTACTTTATCACATCTCTCAGAAACAGCCTAAAGAGTTTCATGTACAAGTTATTACTTTTAAGTGAAATGGCTATTGTTACATATGCAAACATGCAGACAATTTGCAAGAAGCCACAAACAGCAATTGAATAAATGGTTAGTTAATCTGTTTTAATGGTGTTATATATGGGAAGAATGTTGGTCAGGATACGGGGAAAACTCCCAGCTCTTCTTCAAACAGTGCCATGGGGTCTCAGTCACCAAAATATCAGAGGATCTCAGCTTAATGTCTAAACCAAAGGATGGTTCCTCAGTACTGCCCTGGAATGTCAGCCTAGATTCGGAGCTCAAATCTTGAGGTGGGACTCAAACCACAGCCTTCTTGGAATTGAAAATACTACCAACTGAGCCAAACTGACGCATGAAGGTGCTACATAATTGCAAGTATCATTGATATGTAATGTATACTATGTGGAAGAAAGATACATAGCATACCTAGAAACTATGTGCAAGGTCCTTGGGACATCCCAAAGCATTTTACAGTCAATTAATGCATTTTGTTTTGTAGACAAACACAAAATTTGCAAATAGCAAGGTGTGGCAAACAGTAATAAAATGAATGACTAGTTAATCCATTTTTATTTGAGAGTGAAATGTTGGCCAGCACACCGGAGAATGCCTCTGCTTTTTTTTCCAATAGTGCCATGAGGTCCACCTGAGAGAGCAGAGACGATGTGGTCTCCTCTACATTGGGGAGACCAAACGCAGATTGGGTGACCGCTTTGCGGAACACCTCCGTTCAGTCCGTAAGGGGGACCCCGAGCTCCCGGTGGCCTGTCACTTTAATTCTCCGCTCCACTCCCACTCTGACCTCACCGTCCTTGGCCTATTACACTGTTCCACGGAAGCTCAGCGTAAGCTCGAGGAACAGCACCTCATCTTTCGTTTAGCCTTCTGGACTCAACATCGAGTTCAACAATTTTAGATCATAACCTCGGCCCCGATCACATTTATATTTTATTTTTCATCCACCCTTTTGTTTGGCCCCCCTTTTTTTTCCCTCCCAGAAGCTGGCAGCTGTACTTCATTCTGCCAGTGCATTTCACACTTAATTTAGCCTCAGCCTGTCACATTAACACCTCCTCTTGCCTTGATTATCTCTTAATGTCTCTCAATGTCTCTTAATCTCTCCTTTTGTTCTTTCATCCCCTTCCCCCTTTTCCCAGCTTTATGCTTGCTTTAAATCTATTTCATTTCCTGCTTTTTTCCAGTTCTGACGAAAGGTCTTTGACCTGAAACGTTAACTCTGTTTCTCTCTCCACGGATGCTGCCTGGCCTGCTGAGTTTTTCCAGCGTTTTCTGTTGTTATTTCGGATTTCCAGCATCCGCAGTATTTTGCTATCGTCCTCTTGTTTAATGCCTGATCCAGCAGACTGCGTGCGTGCGTAACCCAGGATTGCAGGCTGGCCAATGAACCTGCCTCTGGGACTCGCAGCCAATCCGGCAGGAGCGTTCCGCGTCTGTCAACCATGGCAACCGCGGAAGGAACTCTGTCCAATCAAAGCACAGGATGGAGCAGGGTCGAGGTGGCTCACCAGTCCAATCAGCGACGGTCTTGGTGGCCTGCGCCTCCAATAGCGTGTGCGGTTATTGGCGTGCGGACAGTTTGAAACGGTCAGGGAGAGTGAGGCAGTTGATTGAGACGGTAAGGCTGGTACTGGGCTTCTCAGCACGAAGTTGGTTCCGGCTCAAGTGTGTTTATCTGTTTTAGCTGAGGTGCAGTGTCCCTGAATTAAAAGCACCGACCCTGCAGTAACGGGAGTGGGTTCGCGATTCCGTTATCAGCAGACGGTAAAGCTCCATCCCGAGGGTCTGGCCGAGCATTGGAGCCACCTACACCCGATCAACGGTACCTCAGCAGAGTATTACCGACATAACCAAGCATATTGAAGCTGTTGGGGATCGTGGCTTGTGCAACAGTTAAGGGAAATTTTAAGAATTTGCGGGAAGGAAAAAAAAATCAAAATTGGCCAAAAAAATTCATGAATTCCTGGATTTTTCCTGTTGGGGCAAAGAGGCTAGTTGGGTATTCCTGTCTATTGGGTAACCATAAATATCAAACGTAGAAAATCAAGTTTTTTTTTGTTACCTCTGTAAATGTTGTAGATGTCGTTTGCACCAGAATAGAAGTAATTGAGGAGCTTCTAGTTTGTTGACATGCAAGTGCAACCCACATGTTAGCAAAAAAGGAAAATATGAAGTGGATTCAAGAAATTAAAATTAGAATAATGTTGACATGGCTTAGTTGATAGCCTGTGACTCAAGGTTGTGTGTTGAAGCCCCACCTCAAGCAGTAGGTACATAGTCTTGGTTGGCACAAGTGCAGTTCTTTGGGATGGGATGTTAAACTGAGGAACCTGCTTAAGTGGATGTAAAAGATCCCCTGCCACTATTTAAAGAGCAAAGAGTTCTGGCTAAGATTCCTCCCCATCCAACACCACCCAGAAGAAAACATGGCTTACCTGGTCCTTTACCTCACTGATATCTGTGGGACAGGCTGCATGTTTCCCTATGTAATAACAGTGACTGTTTTAATTCATTGTCTGTGAAGTGCTGTGGAACATTTTGAGGATCTGATAAGATGCTCTGTAACTACAAGTTTGATCTTTCAAGTATCTAGTAACAGGAGGAGGCCATTCAGCCCCTTGAGCCTGTTTTGCCATTCAATTACATCATGGCTGATCTGTATCTTAACTCCATTTACCCGCCTTGGTTCTCTAACCCTTATTACCCTTTCCTAACAAAAATATAGCTCATTTTGAAATTTTCAGTTGACCTAGCCTCAACAGCTTTTTGGAGGAGAGTTCTAGATCACCCTTTGTGTGAAGAAGTGCTTTCTGACATCACCCCTGAATGGCCTAGCTCTAATTTTAAGGTTATGCCCCTTTGTTCTAGACTCTCACCAGAGGAAATAGTTTCTCTCTGCCCTATCAAATCCGTTAATCATCTTTCTTAATCATCTATATTCAAGGGAATACAAGCCTAGTCTATACAACCTGTCCTCATAATTTAATGCTTTTAGCCCCGGTATCATTCTGGTGAATCTGCGCTGTATCCCCTTTGAGGCCAATATATCCTTCTTGAAGAGCGGTGTACAGAACTGAATGCAGTACTGCAGATGGGGTCTAACCAGAGGTCTGTACAGCTGTAACATAACTTCCACCCCCTTGTATTCCAGCCCCCATGAGATAAATACCAACATTCCATTAGCCTTCTTAATTTTTTTGTACCTGTCCACTAGCTTTTAGCGATTTCTGTACTTGGACCTCTAAATCTGTCTGCTGATCCAGAGTTCGTAGCTTCTTACTAGTTAGAAAATACTCTTTCTTGGGTCCAAGTGGATGACCTCGCACTTCCTCACATTGAACGCCATCTACCACAGTTTTGCCCACTCGCTTAACCTATCAATGTCCCGTTACAACTTTCTTTCCCCATCTACACTATTTACAGTGCCACCTAGCTTAGTGTCGTAACTTAGTGCCTGCATAGCATCTTTGACTTTTATTGAGGAAGTACATCTTGAGTGAACTGCGGAAAGCCATGATGTACCTAGACTTCCAACAAGCATTTGGCAAAGTTCTGTGTGATGGGCTACTAACGTTTAAAATGGCAGGCATTTGAGGTAAAATCTGGGAGTGCATAATAATTTGGCTGTCAGCTAGGAAGCAGGGATGCTTGTTCGAAGAGTGATATTAGCAGTGGTGTGGGGGGAAAGCGAGGGTGTGCTGAGTGGAGTTATCCCAAGGATTGTTGTTGGAAATCATACAGTTTCTAATTTTTATATGAAAGACTAAGATTGAGAAGTTCAGTTGATGATGGTCAAATTTAGATAATAGCATAAATATACATAAATGATCTGGACTTTGGAATGGAATACAAATCAAGAAGTTAATGTTGAACTTGTATATCATAGGCCATAGTTGGGAGTGTTATTTGTCATTCGTGTGTACTCTTCTGGATGGGTGATTAAACGAATTGTCTGTAACTTAATAAAACTTTAAATAAAACTTAACAAATTAAATAAAAATTTGATTGGCTGGGGTGATGATGCACTCCAGTCCCCACGGCGCCCACCGGTCACGGAAGGCCTCAAGCGTGCCGACGGACACCGCGTGCTCCATCTCCCGGGCCACCCGGGCGCAAACATGGCCGCGGAAGAGAGGCAGGCAATCTGGCCGAGCGACCGCCCGCTGCCTGGACCAGTTAATGGCCACTTTGGCCAGGCCCAGGAGCAGTCCTACGAGGAGGTCCTCCGATCTGCCTGCTCTCCTCCGCACCAGGTGACCAAAGATCAGGAGCGTGGGACTGAAGTGCAGCCAAAAATCGAGGAGCAGCCCCTTCAAATAATGAAAGAGGGGCTGCGACCTCTCACATTCAGTATATACGTGGAACACGGACGACTCATTCGTGTGTAAGGGGAAAGAAAGGTTTCAAATCTGAATTAATTTGTAAGTTCCACCCTTAAGATTGTAATGGTATACTGGTAATATGATATCAACAGCATATTACAAATCAATAGTTTAAAAAGGTTAAAATCATGAGCAGCTAACTGGAGATTTTGAGCAGTATACAGACAAGTATTGTTTCTGAAATGCATGAAAATTGTATGAAAATGGCTCACTTGTCGTCAAATGGAGTTCTAAGTGCTTTATGCTTAATGTTGTGCCGTACCCCAGTAATTGCAGAAAATCAATATTTCATTGGTTGTCGAGATACCTTTAACATCCTTCAACATATGCTAGTAGAGATAAAAATTAATGTTTTAAAATAAACATGATTTAAAAAATTAGAAGTTTTGGAAGATTGAGGAGTTTGGAAAGGTATTGGCCCAGAAATTAAACATGGATGGTTCCCGCGGGGGTAAGGATTCCCCGCGATATCGCACTCAGCGCCTACCTTTTTGCTCCAGGCCCACACGAACTTTAGTTTCAAAGCCCCTCTCTGTTGCAACCGTGCAGTGCTTGCGTGTCCCAGAGGCGCAATTAGTTCGTGCGAGCTCTGGGATCACGTGATTCGGTTAGAGCCAATGGCAGCACACCATCTTTCATTCATAGTTTTGACGGCAAGAGCTGTCAAAGCTATGAATACTACAAACCCCCAAAAGAACAGCTAAACCTCAATTAAATAAAAAAAAAAGCCATCACATTAATAAAATAAGTATAGTTAAATAAATTAACCACTTTAAACAAAAAATTAAATTTTTGAAAAAATTTAAAATCTTTTTAAGTTATAAAAATAAACTTACCTTTCTTTAAAGTCTCTAAAAAAGATAAACCTGTTGAAAAAATTTTAAAATAACACTTAATTAACTACTTACCTTGTTAAAAGGGGGTCCTTTGCTTTCTTTGTGTGTAAAATCTTCACTTACCTGCGCGTTCAAAGCTGAAAAAAAAACTAAGTGCACTGCGTGCACACAGCCTATATATAGTGCGCACGCGGTTCACTTAGGAACCGCCCCCTTTTCAATTCACGAAGTGCCGGTTTCCCGTGCATGCAGGAAACTGGCAATTCGGGATCTAATACACGAGAGTACACAGTGCGTACTCTCGCGTATTAGGTTTAATTTTCGGGCCATTGAGTGGAGTTTAGCTGGGAATCTGGGATGATAGCCGGTTGGGAGTTTTGGAGGGAAGCAGGGTAAAAAAGCTACTTGCTCTCAAATACTGTGAGCTAGAGAAGATTGTGTCAACCTGGTTGCTTTGTTCGATGCAAGCTGCAACCCACAAGCACTTTAAGCTTGCCTCAAGCCAGCATTGCAAGGGATAGTAAGCTTTTGTTGTAGCCTCTCTATTTAATCATAGTTTGTGCAAACAGTTCTGTTATATAACAAGTATTTTTTTATTGCTGTCTTTAAAAAAAACCTTAAAATTCCAAAGTGCTTGATATCTGCCAAATGTATTTCCTCCGAGACCTCTGTGCCTCCAATTCTGGCCTCCTGTGTATCCCTGACTTCCTTCGCCCACCATTGGCAGCTGTGCCTTCAGTTATCCAAGCCTTAAGCTCTGGAATTTCCTCCCTAAACCTCCCAACCTCTCCTTCTTAAGACGCTTCTTAAAACCTACCTCTTAGACCAAGCTTTTGGTCGGTCACCTGTACTAATGTCTCCTTCTTCGGCTCTGTCAATTTTGTTTTGTCTGTTTACGCTCCTGTGAAGTGCCTTGGGATGTTTTACTGTGTTAAAGGCGCTATATAAATGCAAGTTGTTTAGTCTTTCATAGAAAAAGATTAATATTCCAAATGAAATTTCCTCAGAGGCCTGCTACCCGACGAGGAACTCATGGACTAGTCGTACAATAGCAGAGCTGGGAGAAAAAGCGCTGCATCATGCTCAGTGGGCTTCGGCATTTGTTAACGGGATTGCTTAATTTAAAGAGAGTCTAGATTTGAAACTCATCATTTCGTAAATGTGCAAGTCAACTATTGACAAAGATTTGGTGGAGATTTTTTAAAATTGTAGAACCTTGAATGTAGCTGAAATCAGACTATTTTGTGAAATTAGTATGTTCCATAGCTGCTGTCATTTGAATTCCATTAGAGTAAAAGGGCAAGTGACCAAACTTCTGGAGTGAGCCATTCTGAACTAGGAAAGTCTCAAGGATATGAATATTGATGTAGTGGGTCTTTAAGAAGTCAAATTTATTTTTAGGTACTTGACTAGATTTTAACATAGTAGATCTTGATGTCAGTGATCTGGAAGTGACTCTGTTAAGTTCTTCATGTTTTATCTGTTATTTGTAATAGTCCTTTTTTTAAAAAAAAAGCAACACTGTTGATGTGCTCTTTAAATTTTTTAAAGAAAAAATGCACCTTAAAGGGTCAGTTTGAATCCAAGCAATTTGCATATCCTTAATAAAATTACAATGGTGAACAGATTGGTTGAATTGTGTCTACAGCGAGCCATCTGTTTGTATCTGTGACTGCAAAAAGCAAATTATGCATAATATCTGATGGGGTTGGGGTTAAACTGAGGTCAGCAAGATGAAGAACTCCCAGGTCACAAGGAGACCGGATAATAAGCAGATGTTATTGAAATTCTACTAAATTGTTTTCTTCTGGGCCTAGGTCAGTAATTAAATCAATTGATTGATTGCTCTCTTTTGTGCAGATGTCCTCTGATGAAGAGAGGACTTCCAGCCCTGTATTGCCTAAAGATTCAGATCGGGGTAGTTCAGTCTCTTCTGATCTGCAGGTAGGGAGGAGGAATTTCATGTTTAGGTACTTGAGATAAAGCAGTTATAAGCATAATTTGTATATATTTAAAAGAAACACAAATCTCTCAAATGTTTTTAGCTGTAACATTATGATACTAATATGTACTGCAGATAGTAAGATATGGTGCTCTTGCATGCCAACCATCATTGTTTGCAGAGTTGTGCTCCATATTGGAATTTGCTGACACATATTCGTGCTTCTAACATCGCCTGGCCCATCTTCTGTCGTCGTCCCAGAATACATAGGCAGGGAGCAGCTGTGTCTACAACTTTGTTGTCGGTCTATATAAGTCTTCTAGATTGATTGAAAAAAAAATTTAGTCGCAAATATAACTGATTCTGGAAATGTGTCTTGAGCATTAGTGACACTTGTGGTACTGCTGGCCATATCTCCTCAATAACGCGGAGTATACATCCTGACTCAGTCAGTTGTCTGCACGAATTTGCACTAGTGCTTTCAGGAACAATAGATGATGGGATATTTTTTCTGCAGCCTACAAAACAAGACAACAGTATGCTATTACTTAGTGCCAACTGTCCTATAACACTGAAATCAGCAATGATAAGTAAGTTGAAATTTGAGCAAATATCTTCTGATCAGTTTTCCAGGCACATTTGCTACTTATTCATCGCAGTGTAGTTTAGTTGTGATTACCAAATAAAGCTCAGTGTTTGTAAGGAGTTGGCTGTATAACATAATTAATCTTTTTGAAAAGAATTATTAAATTAGTGTACTCTCGCTTCAGAAGGTAGCGATTTCAAACCGCAGTCCAGAGACATCAGCACGTAATCTAGGCTGACGCTTAGTGCAGTACTGAGGCAGCGTTGCACTCAGAGGTGTTGACTTTGACGAGGCGTTAAACTGAACCCCCCCCCCCCCCGGTCTGCCCGCTGAGATGGATGTAAAAGATCACATGGCACTATTCAAAGAAGAGTCGAGGGAGTCCCCCCCCCGGTGTGTTGATCAAGATTATCTCTCAACCAACTCACTAAAAGATTATCTGGTCGTTTATCTTATTGCAAAATTTTGCATCAAGTTGTGTGGAGCATAGTCAGTTGTGCACTGTTTATTGGCTTGCCTAATGTCTTTAGTGGTATATATCTTGCTTGCTATTTTCTACCTAGTGTGTGCTCTTTATAGGTCATCCAATATTTATATGCTGTGTAGTGAAGTGGAGGGGTTTGTTGCAAAAATGGTTGGGAGTATTTTTCTGTTCCTGCTCTCCGTGCCTTCTACATTGTACATGTTAAAACCAAAACTTGTCTCCTTCTTTAAATCTATCAACTTAAAAATGTTGGGAGGAATTGCTGCTCTGGTCACTGAGTTGCAGCATGGGTAGTCTGTGGGTGGGCAAAACAATGGCAGATGGAGTTCAGTGTGGTGAAGTATGAGGTTATTTGCCTTGGAGAGACTAGGAGCTATGGGGGAGCATAGGGGTTTAGGTATCCATGTACACAAATCACTAAAAGCTAGTGCACTGGTACAAAAAGTAATCAAAAATGGCTAATGGAATGTTCACCTTTATCTCAAAGGTGTGAATTCAAAAGTGAGGAAGTGATGCTTCAGTTTTTTATTTATTCATGGGATCTGGGCGCCGCTGGCAAGGCCAGCATTTAATTTCCCATCTCTAATTGCCCTTGAAGGTGGTGGTGAGCCGCCGCCTTGAACTGCTGCAGTCCGTGTGGAGACGGTACTCCCACAGTGCTGTTAGGGAGGGAGTTCCAGGATTTTGATCCAGCAACGATCAAGGAACGGCGATTATATTTCCAAGTCAGGATGGTGTGTGACTTGGAGGGGAATGTGGAGGTGGTGGTGTTCCCATGCGCCTGCAGCCCTTGTCCTTCTAGGTGGTAGAGGTCGTGGGTTTGGGAGGTGCTGTCGAAGAAACCTTGGCGAGTTGCTGTAGTGCATCTTGTAGATGGTACACACTGCAGCCACGGTACGCCGGTGGTGAAGGGAGTGAATGTTTAAGGTGGTGGGTGGGGGTGATAATCAAGTGGGCTGCTTTGTCCTGGATAGTGTCAAACTTCTGTGTGTTGTTGGAGTTGCTCTCATCCAGACAAGTTGAGAGTATTCCATCACACTCCTGACTTGTGCCTTGTAGATGGTGGAAAGGCTTTGGGGAGTCAGGAGGTGAGTGACCTGCCACAGAATACCCAGCCTTTGACCTGCTCTTGTGCTTACTGTGATATTGTGAGTAAAGTACACGTGAAAACATACATCAGTTTTCTCCATTATTTTTATGTATGTATATATATAAAACAGTCGTGGAGCTGCAGAGGGTAAACAGTATTCTCTTTGCAGCACCCTATTTGCAGTATGCTTGAAAATTAAAATCCTGAAGAAATATCTACTGAAACTCTGGTTTCTGTTCTGACGCTATTGGTAATGTAATCCAGTTACTCTGCCCTGGTGAAGGGTCTGCTTGTCGCTCTTTGGATTATGAAGCATCGCTGTTTAGTATCTGTTGCTGTTTATTATTGAGCTATGCTTCCCATGTGAGACGATAAAAGGATAGTAAAAAGGCAACCTTTGGTCCGATTTCATTTGAGGCATTACAGAGACAGATCCTTGGGTGCTGGAGAGCAACAACTCCAGAGGAGAAGGGAGAAAGCTGGAAAGGACTGAAATAAGTCTGGGGTCCGACAGTAAGGAGGCTCCTTCAGGGAGCTGCGGATGCTGATGACTGACGACGACGTGTAGTGCTACGTTATACTGGCAACTGCGTTCCCACAAACGCACCTACTGTAACTGGTGAGGTCTGTACTATATTCATACATACATTTGAGCAACAGTTTTCTAATTTCTAGGTATGATTGCTCTGAAAATTCATGGGGTGCCACAATATGGCCAAGCAAGTAGATTGAATCAGATTGGAAATATTTATTATGTTTTGAGTTGTGGAAAAATAAACTCTAATAAAATTTGAGGCCATTTAATGTTTGTGTATTTAGTCTGGGCCTTCTGTGTTTGGGAACTCCTGACTTTTAACTTCCAGTCGTTAGATTTTAATGAGGTACTGGAGACCCTCCAAGGATTGGCTAGTTTGATGCATAAATCCAAAATGCATTTCCTAAATATACATAATGTTCTGGAAAACTGTTGGACTTTGACCTCCTGAATCTTTTCTTGTGTCATGCTTTCTCCGTTCATTATATGAACAAGTGATTTTTTTCCATTTTTCCCCCCGAGAACCTTGTATTGATAATTTAAACCACATGTAGAATGCTCCACAATTAACTACATAAGGGTATGAATTTGCAGTGATCATGCACAGCAGAACAAAAACTGAACCTCCATGTGCAAAAGCGTGTATAATGGATGCTAGCGATTACAAGCCTATGTAGCGAGCTATAGTCAGAGCTACAATGGGACGTAAATTGTACATTGCACGTCTTTGTGTATTCTTTATACCACACTTTAGATAGTGTTGATTTTAAATACTGTACAAGCTATATTCAGATTGCAGACAACATTTTTTTTGATACTTTTTATTCCAATTATGAAATTTCCACTAAATTTGAACAGATGTTCGAAATGGCATTTTATATGGTTTATCAATTCATCTGAGTTTTCAAAAAAAAAAGTCTGCATTCTGAACCCTTTTTATTTTATTTTTCGTAACTCACTGTTGAGTATTTGTACTCTGTAAATCCTAACCTTTTTGGTCATTATCATAGTGTTTTTGCATTCACCTGCTGGAGGGCTTTATGTGACCGACCTTACTACATTCTTTTTATATCAATTTTTTTTGACTGTAACTGGCACTGGTGTAGTGCTCTGTGCATGCCATTAAGAAATCAGGAGAGAGGGATGTTCTTTATTGGTCCACATCAGTTTATTACTGTAACAAACAAAACCAGAGTCAACTGGACAATATCTAATCATTCACAATTAGAGATATAATTGCTAGATGATGACCAGTTAACAGTTTCAGTTTTACTGACTGGTATTGAAAAGTGAGTGGATAAGGAGAAAAAAAATGTTGAAAGAAACAAATTAAAAGGGGAGAATTTTGAATTTAGTAGAGTAAGTTTGCAAGTGAAGAATCTCAAGACTATATTTAACAAGGACCTATAATCAGAGACTTGAAGGAACTTGTGTTTTTTGTTTCTAATGCCTGATGTTAATGTGGCCTGGCTTATAAAATATGCACATAAGTTATCTATCTTTAACATCCTGCTGGGCTTTCCATGAAAACAAGGACCTTGACATATCTCTCGTTTTGCCCTTTTTCTTCCGCTCATTTACAATTTTTACAAAATGATGGACAGTTGTGAAATCAATCCACAAAGCACCAATAAAAATTCCGGAATACCGTTTTTAATACAACTGAAATTTCACTTAGTCACTGTGAATCCGTGCCCTTGGGGTGTGTGGAACAAGAGACAGTGTTCTGAAAACCAAAGGGTGTAGGTAACACTTTTTGATTTTTGTTCTCATTTTTAGATGGGTGTCGTACCCATAAGCAACGTTCCCCGCACAGCCTGGGACCGGCTTTTTCAAAGTTAAATTTTGCGCATGTAGGAAACTGTGAATGGGCCGTGCAGCCTCTTATAGGGGCCGCGCACCAAAAAAATAATTAGGAGGAACATTGCCCATAAGGTATTGGTATTCAGAGAATTGCTTGACGTTAAGCTCTTGTGTTATATTATGCATTAATCAAGTTTTAAGCGAGTGACTAAAGTTGAACTCTCCAAATTTGATGACTATGTATAATGACTTCCTAGTCAACAACTTACTGAGGTACAGTACTAAGTAGATTACAGGAAGATTGCCCAGATGTATTACCAACTGATGACTATGGGCATAACTTTCAACTTTGGCAAGAGCGTAAATTGAGCGGTAGCAGATTGTCTGCCCGTTATGGAAAGGAATATTATGCAGGATGTATAACGGGTAGCCGACCTGCTACTAGCCATTTTATGCTCCTGCCAAAGTTGAAATACCACCCGATATTAATAAAGTGCATATGGTGGTAATGTTGTATTGGCTTACCTAGTTTTGAAATGTTTAGGAAATTCTACCACCCAAGACCAAAACTGACTCCTAGAAAATGAGTTGCCTGAGAAAAGCTTTCTTTATTGTGTCAAGATCCCTCTGGTGTCAAAACATAAGATATTTTGGCTTCAAAAAGTGTCTCTGAAAAGATAAAAATGTACTAAAACTAGACGGTGTAAAAATATGAATGTGGTTGTAATTGGCCTGTTGTATTTAAAGTTAAAATAAAAACAGAAAAGCTGAAAATACTCCTTGGGTCATTGACCTGAAACGTTTACTTTGTTTCTCTCTCCATGAATGCTGCCTGACCTGCCGAGTATTTCCAACATTATCTGTTTTATTTCAGATTTCCAGCATCCGTAGTATTTTGCTTTTGTGTTTAAAGTTAATTCTGCTGTGAATCTTTTCTATCCTGTGTGCATCAGATGTGGTTATTTTGAAGTAATAGTATTAAAAAATAAATGCTAAGTGCGTTTCTTTATTTTCCCCCATAAGGATGAGTATGAAGAGCTCCTACGCTACGCAGTCGTAACTCCAAAGTGGGATTCTGGTGTCCTCAGACAGTCACGTTGCGTGACAAAACTTACAACAGACGGCCAAGATTCAAGTGCAACCGAAGGTGACCAATCTCAGCATTTTACAGGCGAAGCCCTGACTCGCTTGAAAAAAAAATTCTTGTGGTAATGTAAATATAAATATGATCCCAGTGCTTTCCAAAGTTCCCTTTAAAACTGCAACAACTAAAGAAAATTAAATTTCTTATAGTACAAATTTTAGTTTACTCTAGTGTTATTTTTTAATAACCATTGTGAGAAACTTGATGCTAACAGCCACTGATGAGATGTAACCTAATCAGAAATCTACATTCTTAATTTATTCAACCTTCACATACAGTTGTATAGGTGTCAGTCTTGGCTCAATGGTAATGCCCTCGTGTCTGAGTCAGAAGATCGTGGGTTTACTCCCCACTCCAGAGGCTTGAACATATAATCAAGGCTGACACTTCAGTGCAGTATTGAGGGAGTACTGCACTGTTGGAGGTGCTGTCTTTTGGATGAGACATTTGGTCCCCTCTGGTCTGATTTGGATGTAAAAGATCCCATGGCACTATTTGAAGAGCAGGGGAGTTCTCCTGGTGTCCTAGCCAATACTTCTCCCTCAACCAATATTACTAACAATCATTTATCACGTTGCTGTTTATGGGACCTTGCTATGTGCAAATTGGCTGCCATGTATTACTACATTACTTTTGAAGTGTGGTTACCATTGTAATTAATTGGTTGTAAAGTGCTTTGGGATATAGTGAAAGATGCTATGTAAATGCATGTTCTTTCTGTCGCATAAAGTCAAAATTTGCTATTGTACATTTAAGGGAGAGGAGAAATTATCTAGAGAGCGCTGTCCTTTTTTAAAGAAATATTCCTCCTTGTGCAGTTATTTTGACAGCTCCTGGAGCTTGGTTGGTTGGGGGAAAGGACTTTTTTTATTCATTCATGGGAAGTGGGCGTCTCTGGCAAGGCCAGTATTTATTGCCCATCCCTAATTGTCCTTGAGATGATGGTGGTGAGCTGCCGCCTTGAACCGCTGCAGTCTGTGTGGTGAAGGTACTCCCACAGTGCTGTTAGGGAGGGAGTTCCAGGATTTTGACCCAGCAACGATGAAGGAACGGTGATATATTTCCAAGTCAGGATGGTTTGTGACTTGGAGGGGGAGCTTGCAGGTGGTGGTGTTCCCATGCGCCTGCTGCCCTTGTCCTTCTAGGTGGTAAAGGCCAAGAGTTTCGGAGGTGTTGTCAAAGAAGCCTTGGCGAGTTGCTGCAGTGCATCTTGTAGATGGTACATACTGCAGCCACGGTACGCCGGTGATGGAGTGAGTGAATGTTTAAGGTGGTGGATGGGGTGCCAATCAATGTTCCCTCTAATTTTATTTTCGTGCACAGTACCTTTAAATTTGCTGCGCGGTATCTTTTCCCGCAGCAACAGCTGGTGAGCGGCCTGCGCGGGACTTCCCGATCAATGTGCACGTTGCGGGATGTTGGTGCCAATCAACTGGGCTGCTTTGTCCTGGATGGTGTCGAGCTTCTTGAGTGTTGTTGGAGCTGCACTCATCCAGGCAAGTTGAGAGTATTCCATCGCACTCCTGACTTGTACCTTGTAGATGGTGGAAAGGCTTTGGGAGTCAGCAGCTGAGTCACTCACTGCAGAATGCCCAGCTTCTGACCTGCTCTTGTCGCCACAGTATTTATGTGGCTGGTCCAGTTAAGTTTTTGGTCAACGGTGACCCCCCAGGATGTTAATGATGGGTGATTGGGCGATGGTAATCTTGTTAAATATCAAACAGAAGTGACTAGACTCTCTCTTGTTGGAGATGGTCGTTGCCTGGCACTCGTGTGGCGCAAATTTTACTTGCCACTTATCAGCCCAAGCCTGAATGTTGTCCAGGTCTTGCTGCATGCAGGCACGGACTACTTTATTATCTGAGGAGTTGCGAATGGAACTGAACACTGCAATCATCAGCGAACATCCCCACTTCTGACCTTTATGATGGAGGGAAGGTCATTGATGAAGCAGCTGAAGATGTTAGGCCTAGGTGACTGCCCTGCGGAACTCTTGCAGCGATGTCCTGGGGCTGAGATGATTGGCCTCTGACAACCACGACCATCTTCCTTTGTGCTAGGTATGACTCCATCCAGTGGCGTGTTTCCCCCTGTTTCCCATTGACTTCAATTTTACTAGGGCTCCTTGATGCCACACTCGTTCAAATGCTGCCTTGATGTCAAGGGCAGTCACTCTCGCCTTACCTCTGGAATTCAGCTCTTTTTGTCCATGTTTGGACCAAGGCTGTAATGAGCTCTAGAGCTGAGTGGTCCTGGTGGAACCCAAACTGAGCATTGGTGATTAGGTGCACTGTCAACGACATCTTTCATCGCTTTGCTGATGATTGAGAGTAGACTGATGGGGTGGTAATTGGCCAGGTTGGATTTGTCCTGCTTTTTGTGGACAGGACATACGTGGGCAATTTTCCACTTTGTGGGGTAGATGCCAGTGTTGTAGCTGTACTTGACCAGCTTGGCTAGAGGTGCAGCTAGTTCTGGAGCACAAGTCTTCACTACTACAGCCGGTATGTTGTCTGGCCCCGTAACCTTTGCTGTATCCAGTGCACTCAGCCGTTTCTTGTTTTAACATGGAGTGAATTGAATTGGCTGAAGACTGGCTTCTGTGATGGTGGGGACCTCAGGAGGAGACCGAGATGGATCATCCACTTGGCACTTCTGGCTGAAGATGGTTGCAAATGCTTTAGCCTTGTCTTTTGCACTCGCCTGTTGGGCTCTGCCATCATTGAGGATAGGGATATTCATGGAGCAGCCTCCTCTTGTTAGTTGTTTAATTGTCCACCGCCATTCACGACTGGATGTTTCAGGACTATGGAACTTTGATCTGATCCATTGGTTGTGCGAATGCTTAGCTCTGTCTATAGCATGTTGCTTCTGCTGTTTAGCATGCATGTAGTCCTGTGTTGTAACTTCACCAGGTTGACAATTTTTAGGTATGCCTGATGCATGTTCTTCTACACTCCTCATTGAACCAGGGTTCGTCCCCTGGCTTAATGGTAGTGAGGGATATGCTGGGCCATGAGGTTACAGATTGTGTTGACATACAATTCTGTTGTGGCTGATGGCCCACAGCGCCTCATGGATGCCCAGATTTGAGCTGATAAATCTGTCCTGAATCTATCCCATTTGGCACGGTGGTAGTGCCACACAACACGATGGCAGCTGTAGTCAGTGTGAAGACGGGACTTCGTCTCCAAGGACTGTGCGGTGGTCATTCCTACCAATACTGTCATGGACAGATGCATCTGCGACAGGTCGATTAGTGAGGTCGAGGTCAAGTAGGGTTTTCCCTTGAGTTGGTTCTCTCTCCATCTGCTGCAGGTCCACTCTGGCAGCTATGTCCTTCAGGACTCTGCCAGCTTGGTCAGTAGTGGTGCTACTGAGCCACTCTTGGTGATGGACATTGAAGTCCCCCACATTCTGTGCTCTAGCTACCCTCAGTGCTTCTTCCAAGTGGTGTTCAACATGGAGTACTGATTCATCAGCTGAGGGAGGGTGGTAGGTGGTAATCAGCAGGAGGTTTCCTTGCCCATGTTTGACCTGATACCATTAGACTTCATGGAGTCTGGAATCGATGTTGAGGACTCCCAGGGCCACTCCTTCCCGACCCTATATAACCTTTGGTGGATTTGTCCTGCTGGTGGAACAGGACATACCCAGGGGTAGTGATGGAGTAGTCTGGAATGTTGGCTGAGAGTTATGATTCTGAGAGTATGACTAGTCTGGGACAACTCCCAATTTTGGCACAAATCCCCAGATGATCGTGAGGAGGACTAGGCTGGGTATGCCTTTGCCATGTCAGAGTCTGGTGCTTATTCTTCCTAGCAGCAACAACAGCAACTTGTATTTATATAGCGCCTTTAACATAGTAAAACGTCCCAAGGTGCTTCACCGGAGTATTATCAGACAAAAAATTTGACACCGAGCCACATAAGGAGAAATTAGGGCAGGTGGCCAAAAGCTTGGTTGAAGAGGTAGGTTTTAAGGAGCGTCTTAAAGGAGGTAGAGAGGTTTAGGCAGGGAATTCCAGAGCTTGGGGCCTAGGCAACAGAAGGCACAGCCACCAATGGTTGAGTGATTATAATCAGGGATGCTCAAGAGGGCAGAATTAGAGAAGCACAGATATCTCAGCGGGGGGTTGTGGGGCTGGAGGAGATTACAGAGATGGGGACGGGCGAGGCCAGGGAGGGATTTGACAACATGGATGAGAATTTTGAAATCGATGCGTTGCTTAACCGGGAGCCACTGTAGGTCAGCGAGCACGGGTGAAGGGTGAATGGGACTTGGTGCGAGTTATGACACGGGCAGCAGAGTTTTGGATGATTTCAAGTTTACGTAGGGTAGAATGTGGGAGGCCAGCCAGGAGTGCGTTGGAATGGTCAAGTCTAGAGGTGACAAAGGCATGGATGTGGGTTTCAGCAGCGATGAGCTGAGGCAAGGACGGAGATGGGCGATGTTACGGAGGTGGAAATGGGCGGTCTTAGTTATGTAGCATTTATGTGGTCGGAACCTCATTTCGGGGTCAAATATGACACCAAGGTTGCGAACAGTGTGGTTCAGATCAGACAGATGTTGGGGAGAGGGATGGAGTCCGTGACTACGGAACGGAGTTTGTGGTGGGGACTGAAAACAATGGCTTCACTCTTCCCAATATTTTTTGGAGAAAATTTCTGCTCCTCCAGAACTGGATGTCGGACAAGCAGTCTGACAATTTAGAGACCGTGGAGGGGTCGCGAGACGTGGGTGTCATCAGCGTACATGTGGAAGCTAACACTGTGTTTTCGGATGATGTTGCCGAGGGGCAGCATGTAGATGAGAAATAGGAGGGGGCCAAGGTTAGATCCTTGGGGGACACCAGAGGTAATGATGCGGGAGCGGGAAGAGAAGCCGTTCCAGGTGATTCTTTGGCTACAATTAGGTAGATAAGAATGGAACCAGGTGAGTGCAGTCCCACCCAGTTGGATGATGGTGGAGAGGCGTTGGAGGAGGATGGAAGTGGTCAACCATGTCAAAGGCTGCAGTCAAGTCAAGAAGGACGAGGAGGGATAGTTTACCTTTGCCACAGTCACAAAGGATGTCATTTGTGACTTTGATGAGAGCCGTTTCGGTACTGTGGCAGGGGAGGAAACCTGATTGGAAGGAAAGATGGGCACGGATTTGGGAGGCGACAACACGTTCAAGGACTTTAGAGAGGAAAGGGAGGTTGGAGATGGGGGTGGTAGTTTGCAAGGACGGAAGGGTCAAGGGTTGTTTTTTTGAGGAGAGGGGTGATGACGGCAGATTTGAGGGAGAGGGGGACAGTTAACAATATCAACTACCATGGGAGCCAGAAAAGGAAGTTGGTTGGTCAGCAGTTTGGTGGGAATGGAGTTGAGGGAGCAAGAAGTGGGTCTGACGGACAAGATGAGTGCGGAGAGGCCGTGAGGGGAGATGGGAGAGAAACTGGAGAAAGATGTGAGTTCAGGGCTAGGGCAGGGGGGAACCTTATTGGAAGTTTGGCCCGGTGGGCTAGGGGAAGGAAGGGAAGTGGTAGAAGCAGCTGAACGGATGGTCTCAATCTTGGAGACAAAAGTCCATGAGCTCCTCACACTTGTTGTCGGAGGTGAGGGTGGAGGACACAGGAGAGAGGGGTTTAAGAAGACGGTTAGCAGTGGCGAATAGAAGCCGGGGTTTATCTTTGCATTCCAGAATGATTCGGGAATAGTGAGCAATTTTGACAGACGAGAGCAGCACCCGATGATGCTTTGTGGTCCAGCCATATCTGGCGGTGAATGGCTAAACCAGTTATCCACCATATCCGTTCAAGTCTGCATCTCTTGAACATAAGGGAGCAAAGATGAGGGCTGTACCAGGGGGAGTGAGTGAGAGTAAGTAGGGACTCGGGCATCAAAGATGGCGGTGAGGGTATGGTTGAGCAGATCGGTAACTGCAGAAATGTCATGGTGAATGGAGGGCCAAAGGCTGGACAGCTGTTTGATACAACTGAGTTAAGAGTCAACCACATTGCTGTAGATCTAGAGTCACACGTAGGCCAGACCAGGTAAGGGTGGCAGATTTCCTTCCCTAAAGGAAGGACATTAGTGAACCAGACAATCCGCTAGATTTTTATTCCATATTTAATTAACTGAATTTAAATTCCACAGCTGCCGTTGTAGGATTTGAACTCATGTCTTTGGATTATTAGTCCAGGCCTCTGAATTACTAGTCCAGTAACATAACCACTATGCTATCGTTCCCAACGTGCCAATGATCAAGTTCAAGAGATCCAGCAAAGCCTGAAAGTTATACTGACTATGGCTCCTAAATCTTCTATTATTCCTGCTCAATGCTCATCACTTTCAAGCTGCAACTGCTACCTAAATACCTCCTCCTTCCCAGTTAGAGACTCCAGTAGCATTCGTAACAAAATAGACGAGTTAATGGCACAAATAACTACATATGGTTATGATATTGTGGCCATTACAGAAACATGGCTGCAGGGTGACAATGCCTGGGAATTAAACATACCAGGTTATTTAACGATCAGGAAGGACAGGCAGGAAGGAAGGGGAGGTGGGGTGGCGATGTTAATAAAGGAAGGAATCACTGTAATACAGAGTAATGATATTGGGTCAAAAAATCATGATAATGAAACAGTTTGGGTGGAGATAAGGAATAATAAGGGGAAAAAAACACTAGTGGGCGTAGTCTATAGGCCTCCGAACAGTTGCAACTCTGTTGGACGGAGTATCAATCAGGAAATAGTTGAGGCATGTAATAAGGGAACATCTATAATTATGGGGGATTTTAACTATCATATTAATTGGACAAATCAAATGGGGCAGGGCTGCCTTGAGGATGAGTTCATTGAGTGTATTAGGGATGGGTTTCTTGAGCAGTATGTAACTGAACCGACCAGGGGGCAAGCAACCTTAGATCTGGTCCTGTGTAACGAGACAGGATTAATTAAAAATGTCCTAGTAAAGGATCCCCTTGAAATGAGTGACCATAACATGGTTGAATTCCATATTCAATTAGAGGGTGAGAAGGTTGGATCTCAAACAAGCGTGCTAAGCTTGAATAAAGGATACTATGAAGGTATGCGAGCAGAATTGAGTAGAGTGGATTGGGAAAATAGATTAAAGGGTAAGACGACACATGATCAGTGGTGTACATTCAAGGAGTTATTTTACAACTTCCAAAAAAAATATATTCCACTGAAAAGAAAAGGGTATAAAAGAAAGGACAGTCATCCGTGGCTAAGTAAAGAAATTAAGGATAGTATTCGACTAAAAACAAGGGCATATAAGGTAGCGAAATCTAGTGGGAGGACAGAGGATTGGGAAAACTTTAAAAGGCAGCAAAAAATAACAAAAAGATTGATTAAGAAAGGGAAGATAGATTATGAAAGTAAATTAGCAAAAAATATAAAAACAGATAGTAAGAGTTTTTATAGTTATATAAAAAGAAAAAGGGTGGCTAAAGTAAATGTTGGTCCCTTAGAGGATGAGACCGGGAAATTAATGGTGGGAAATATGGAGATGGCAAAAACACTGAATGAATATTTTGTATCAGTCTTTACAGTAGAGGACACTAAGAATATCCCAACACTGGACAAACAGGGGGCTATAGGGGGAGAGGAGCTAAACACGATCAAAATCACTAAGGAAGTGGTACTCGGTAAAATAATGGGACTCAAGGCGGATAAATCACCTGGACCTGATGGCTTACATCCTAGAGTCTTGAAGGAAGTGGCGGTAGGGATTGTAGATGCATTGGTAATAATTTTTCAAAACTCCCTGGATTCCGCTAAGGTCCCGGCAGACTGGAAAACTGCTAATGTAACACCCTTATTTAAAAAGGGCAGTAGACAGAAGGCTGGTAACTATAGACCGGTTAGCCTAACATCTGTGGTAGGTAAAATTTTGGAGTCCATTATTAAGGAAACAGTAACAGGACATTTGGATAATCATAATTTAATAGGACAAAGTCAGCATGGTTTTACGAAGGGGAAGTCATGTTTGACAAATTTGCTGGAGTTCTTTGAGGAAGTAACATATAGAGTGGATAAAGGGGAACCAGTAGACGTAGTGTATTTAGACTTCCAAAAGGCATTTGACAAGGTGCCACACAAAAGATTATTGCTTAAGGTAAAAAATCACGGGATTGGGGGTAATATTCTGGCATGGATAGAGGATTGGCTATCTAACAGAAAGCAAAGAGTTGGGATAAATGGTTCATTCTCATACTGGCAATCAGTAACTAGTGGTGTTCCACAGGGGTCAGTGCTGGGTCCCCAACTCTTCACAATCTATATTAACGATTTGGAGGAAGGGACCAAGTGCAACATATCAAAATTTGCAGATGATACAAAGATGGGAGGGAAAGTAGTGAGTGAGGAGGACATAAAAAACCTGCAAGGGGACATAGACAGGCTAAGTAAGTGGGCAGAGATTTGGCAGATGGAATACAACACTGGAAAGTGTGAGGTGATGCACTTTGGCAGGAAAAATCCTAGAGCAATTTATTATCTTAATGGCAAGAAACTGGAGAGTACTGAAGTGCAAAGGGATCTGGGGGTCCTGGTGCACGAAACTCAAAAGGTTAGTATGCAGGTGCAGCAAGTGATTAAGAAGGCAAATGGAATGTTGGCTTTCATTGCTAGGGGGATAGAATATAAAAATAGGGAGGTATTGCTTCAGTTGTACAAGGTATTGGTGAGACCGCACCTGGAATACTGCATACAGTTTTGGTGTCCTTACTTAAGGAAAGACATCCTTAGCTCGAGGCAGTGCAAAAAAGGTTCACTCGGTTAATCCCGGGGATGAGGGGGTGGTCATATGAGGAGAGGTTGTGTAGATTGGGACTCTACTCATTGGAGTTCAGAAGAATGAGAGGCGATCTTATTGAAACATATAAGATTGTGAAGGGGTTGGATCGGGTGGATGCGGGGAGGATGTTCCCGATGACGGGTGAGACTAGAACTAGGGGACATAGTCTTAGAATAAGGGGCTGCTCTTTCAAAACTGAGATGAGGAGGAACTACTTCACTCAGAGGGTGGTAGGTCCATGGAATATGCTGCCACAAAAAGCTGTAGAAGCTACATCATTAAATAAATTTAAAACAGAAATAGACAGTTTCCTAGAAGTAAAGGGCATTAAGGGTTACGGGGAGCGGGCAGGAATTTGGACATGAGTCTAGGTTCGGATCGGTCATGGCCCTGTGGGTAGTGGAGCGGGCCCAGGGACCGTGTAGGCTGATTCTGCTCCTATTTCGTGTGTGCAATTCTGTTAGATGCAGGAGATGGTTCTGTGATAGATAGTAGATTGGCGGTTAGGATCAGATCAGCCATGATCTTATTGAATGGCGGAGCAGGCTCGAGGGGCCGATTGGCCTACTCCTGCTCCTATTTCTTATGTTCTTATGTTCTTATGTCAGACAGACAGACAAAAATTCTGCATAATTTTATCAAGGCGTTTTCCCCTGCATTAGGTGATGGAATAAGTGGTTGAACTTCTTTCAAAGAACGAAGACTATATCTACAGGAGGTAACGTAACATTTCTAAAAGGCCAAATGTAAATAAATAATCTGATGAGTTGGTACCCGATACTGATGGATTTTACCGTTTTACTACATAAATATTTGCCATTTAGAATAGCATTGAATGTGCACCACAGGAAGTCGTCTGTTATATGAATGAGTTCACTTGTGATATGTAAATCATAAAGGTCATCTTTAATGCTTGCAGCAACAGGTGAGCACCCCCTGTGAAGGAATAAGCCATAAAACCTATTCAGAAAAATACACTATCTTATGAAAGAATTCTGGCCTTATTAAAACATGACAAACTGGGTTTGGAAATTGAGAAACCTAACTATGAAATAGCTATGAAATCATTCTGGCTATTGAGATAAGGTAGTTGTTGACCCTGAATAAATAACCTTATTGAAACAGAAGGTTAAGGGCTCTAACAGGCTGAACTTTTTGGAACGAAACAATGGTTCACCATGGATAAGGTGTTCTAATTCACACCTAGTAAAGAAGCACATAAAGTAAGGAACATCTGCCCTCGTAAAGATGACAAAGTAAGGAACACCTGTCGTCACACCGTTTTTTATATGGTAAATGAGATGAGACACGAGTCTGGCAGTAAGATTTGCAGAGGTCAGCAGAAAAATGACTAGAGATAATTAGCTTGCATCAGCAGAAAACCTTAAAGGAAATACCACTGGAAAAGGGTATAAATATTGAACTCACAAATGGGATAGTAGACTCGCTTTAATCAGGCAAAGTGATTCTCTGCTTCAGAGGCGGCTCTGTAAGTCTCCAACTCTTTGTACCTCGGAGATCAAAGGTATTTGATTTTGGTGGATATCCTGTAGAACACTAAGAACTGTAAAACTGTAGCGAAGTTAAGATTTGAAAGTAAGGTTCTCTGATAAGATTGTAAGCTTTCTCTTTTTGGAACTGTTAATGTTGCGATTGACTCACCAACTGTAAATTACATGTCGGTTCTTTAATAAATCTATAAACTTTTAGAATTGTCTCAAGACTTCTGTATCAAAAACTCGTGAACTCAATCTCTGTACACTCTTTGGTGAGGAGTTGCAGAATTCTGTGGGAGTTTTCCGGACCCTCATAATATCCAGAATGTTACAGTCTAGCTAAACTTATTAAAAGTGCTATCTGGAGGACGGTAACATTTTCAGGTTGTTCCTTTCCTTTAGGGAGAGATGGTCCGGATAGACCCAATTAAGCGTCTTTAGGATTTGGCTACCTCAAACTTTAGTTGAAAGTGAACGTCTGAGAAATACGCCTGATCTGGGGTAGCCCTAAAGGGGCTAGGACTAGTAATTATCCCTTCACCCCTACTGTACCATCAGCATGATTAGGCCCATTTCCTACACATTTATGGCTTATTCAGAGTTCCTAGTAGTGTGCTGCCTTAATGCTGTTTATTCAGCATTGAGACTATCCAAGCTACTTTCACTAATGAACCATAAATGACCAGACTTTCATCCCTTCAGTCCTTTTGTTTTCTCCTTTAAACTATCTGCTAATGAATTAAGAATTGTCTCTAATTGTCTGCATCCTATTTTTTTTGCCTCATCTTTAAAGTATGATTATAGATATCTTTCTCCTTGTTCTCATCTGTAACAAGCTTTTAACTGACATTTTCCTGTCAAACTTATGCCTTTAAATATCTTTCTTTATAAATTTACTAACCTGTACAGAACGAGGAGAATTTGTGATGCAACACTTTTGTTTTTGAGCTGAATTCCAGAGGTGAGGTGGTTGAAGGTCAATCATCACAGCCCCAGGACATTGCTGCAGGAGTTCCTCAGGGCAGTGTCCTAGGCCCAACTATCTTCAACTGCTTCATCAATGACCTTCCCTCCAACATAAGGTCAGAAATGGGGATGTTCGCTGATGACTGCACAGTGTTCAGTGCCATTCACAACTCCTCAGATAATGAAGCAGTCCATGCCCGCATGCAGCAAGACCTGGATGACGTTCAGGCTTGGGCTGATAAGTGGCAGATAACATTCGCGCCACAGAAGTGCCAGGCAATGACTATCTCCAACAAGCGAGAGTCTAACCACCTCCCCTTGACATTCAATGGCATTACCATCGCCAAATCCCCCACTATCAACATCCTGGGGGTCACCATTAACCAGAAACTTAACTGGACCAGCCACATAAATACTGTGGCAACAAGAGCAGGTCAGAGGCTAGGTATCCTGCGGCAAGTGTCTCTCCTCCTGACTCCCCAAAGCCTTTCCACCATCTACAAGGCACAAGTAAGGAGTGTGATGGAAAATACTCCACTTGCCTGGATGAGTGCAGCTCCAACAACACTGAAGAAGCTCGACACCATCCAGGACAAAGCAGCCCGCTTGATTGGCACCCCATCCACCACCTTAAACATTCACTCTCCCTCCACCACTGGCATACCGTGGCTGCAGTGTGTACCATCTACAAGATGCACTGCAGTAACTCGCCAAGGCTTCTTCGGCACCACCTCCCAAACCCGCAACCTCTTCCACCTAGAAGGACAAGGGCAGCAGGCGAATGGGAACACCTCCAAGTCACACACCATCCTGACTTAGAAGTATATCGTTGATCCTTCATTGTCGCTGGGTCAAAATCCTGGAACTTCCTCCCTAACAGCACTGTGGGAGTACCGTCACCACACGGACTGCAGCGGTTCAAGAAGGCGGCTCACCACCACCTTCTCAAGGGCAACTAGGGATGGGCAATAAATGCTGGCCTTGCCAGCGATGCCCAGATCCCATAAGCGAATAACAAAAAAAACACTCTTGTTTGCATAATTGTCATGCAACATGCTGGATTGATTACTGTTGGTACAGTAACAGCCTGATTACTATTTCGCTTCTAAACATATGCTTGCAATGTTTCTGTTGTTCTTACCATTCATTTTCTGAAAATGGTACCTTTTTTATAGTTATAGTTGAACAGATAGATATTAGCACCATCTTGCTATCCTTGCTTTCCAGCTTGCTAATCGGATGACCTCTATATTTAGTTCTTGTCGTCTCCGCTTTCAAAACAAAAGGTAATTCTTCTCTTCACCCATCCTGAATTGCCTTCCTTGATTTTTAGAACTGCACACACACAATTCTTTAATATCAAGCCAGGAAAAATTACATGGAAAGAATAGTGGTAGATAGAATAACATTGCTAAGTAACTCCTTTTATGATAATGCAGTATAACATTTTTGATGTATAGAAAAGCAAGGAATACTCATTTTAAGCTTGCAAAACACCTCTGGCTGAAATGATCCATTGATTGCAGGTAGCATGGGAGAGGAGAGTGAGAGAGGGGTTGAAAAAGGGGTGTGAGCATTGGCCTCGGCACTGAAGTATCTAGATTCCACACCTTCAATTCGGAATGGTCAGAAGATGTTCTCTTCAATTGAGTTCATGAAATTACTGCATTGCAACTTTAGAATCTGCCTTAGATATTCTCCTGGGTACAGTGGTGCTGGTCATTCCTGTACGGCCCAATATCTAGTTAAGCGTAACCCAGGGGGTGCAACAATAGGTACGCCTATGATCTGAACTCTATCATGTCTTGCTGCGCTTCTCCAATCCTTTTGATAGCAGACTTAAATGCTTGGTAAGACAAGGTCATATACGAATTGTTAACCTGTTTTATTTTGCAGAAAGAAAGTGAACATAGAGTAATAGTTCAAGCAAATTCTACTTTATTTAGCTCAATCTCTCCTCTTGGAAATGGAGGAAAATAATAAACCATATGTCCTCTCCCTGTCGTGGACTGACTTACTTGATTATGGCATTACCATTCTTTCAGACTACTTCTAACTGCAAAAACTGACCCCCTGTATTTATTTTTAGGTTCAGGCCAAGAGCTCACTGCCCATTTCTCTCTGTTAATTCTGGCCCTAGAAAGCAGAGGGTTGGTGCCATACCAAGGCAGATCTTTGCCAGCAGCCCTGTCAACCAAATTGTTTATCTTCTCTGCTAGGTGTAAATCCTTCACGGACACAGGCCATGCCCTCCATGAATAGAATCATTCTCCTCATAATGGGCGTAAATATTTGATAATCTGAAACAAGATGACTACCTTGCTTAATGTCCTGGGTCATCCTGGATTGTCTGGTTTTAATGACCATTTTTCAATTCTGCAGCCTGTGGCCTTTGTCTGAATTCACCTAGTTTTAAAAGATCTTTGTGAAGGAAAAAAAATGATCAAAAATCTGAAAGTATATTGGTGATTACAGACACTGTATAACCCTACATGACTGTTGCCAACGAGTATGCAAATTATTTCACTTATTTGATGAGTTGTACTTTTGGTTGACTGAGTGGCACAGTGAGTTAGCACAGGCTTTTCAGCTTTGGACCTTGGTTTAGAATCCAGCCCAGACTGGGTATTATTGGGTTGCAATAGAGGGCATAACCCTGCATTTAACTTCCCTGAAAGTGCTTGATGCCTAAAATGGGAAAATTACCCATTTCCCATCACTAAGCTCCCTCACCTTGATGAATACAATTTTTAAAAACTGAGATGGGAAAGATGTAATAGTAAAAGTAGTACCTAATTCAGAGACTTAAGAAAACATGTTTTATTTGCTGCACCATGGTGAGCTTACACATTACAACTTTACAGTATATGATGGGTTTGGTTATATATAAGGAACTATTACTACGGAAAGGGCATTATATTTCTGGGGATCTTGGGCTCCACTATTGTGTTTCAGTGGTAATTTTTTTTAAGGAGCTTTTTTGTTACGTTCACTGAAATTCTAGAATCACTTTTCTTACCAAACAGAAGGCTGGAGAGTGAAAATTATCAATGAGAATTAACTGATGAATTGATGTTCAAACAGGCACGACTTCAGAAGAGAGGAGACATGAAAGCACTGTAAGACAGCAGACTGCAGGCACGACAACAACGACCCCTGACAAACCTGATTCGGCAACAATAGAAAATCAACCAGAAGGTATATACTTGAAAAGGAAAACTTTACAGGGCTGTGGGGAAAGAGCAGGGGATTGGGACTAATTGGATAGCTCTTTCAGAGAGATAGCACCAACCCGATTGACCGAATGGCCTCCTGCTGTGCTGTATAATTCTGTAAGGTGCAGTTCTGATGTAATCATAGTACTTAAATGGAAATGTTACTGTTGGCTTGTTTGCACAAATGTAGTTAACTTTGGAACAGTGGGAATTGAGGCTTCATTTACATTCTTAAATGAAGGCTGTGGAAAAACCTGTGACCTTTTAAATAATTTTGGTTGCTACAGGCCTTTTTTATAAAAACATGTACATTTCGGATTATGTTCATTATAACAATACCTCAAATAAGTCATTTTCTTCACAAACTGATCATTTAAATATTCTGAAGCTTGTCACTTGCTATTGTGCAGTTGTTTTGTAGTCCCTAAATGTCTGGTGGAAACTTGATCAAATGTTAAATAGATGTGTGAGGGTTCAAAGGCTTTTATGCTAGCTAAATACTAGATCTGTAAATAGGCATGTTCTTCCAAAGTAATTTGTCACCACATTAGTTTCTAAGTGTTTTATTTATTCTACATTTATGCTTCTAGGGACTGGATAAGTGGAGAGTAAGATTGGTGAGGTCATAGGTCCTCTATAGCCAACCTCATAATGATAGCAGTGTGAGTAGACAGGTCCGAATGATAGTACTTTCATTTATGTAACACTTTATCATGTCAAAATGTCTCGAAGTCCTTTTGGAGTGCATTGATGGTTATGTAAGCAAACATAGTCATTCTGTGTGAGCAGCAGCCTACAAGCAGCATGGAGATGAATGACCAGTTGATCTGTGTGTGTGTGTTTTTTGGTATTAACTGAGGGAGCAATGTTGGCCAGAACATTGGAAGAAGTCCCGGCATCTCTCCAAATTGTGTCATAGGATTTTTAACATGTAGCATTTTCACATTGGTTCAACATCTTATCCCAAGGATGGTACTTCCAGCAATGCAGCACTCCCTCAGTACTGCACTGGAATGTTGCCCTATGTGCTCAGCTCCTAGTGTGGGGCTCAAAACTACAACCTTGCACAAGAGTGCTACTAACTGAGCCAAGCTGATGATTGTAGGTTATTGAATTTTCACTAACCTTTTACATTACTATATTGCAGTGTGCCAAGTTTCTCAATATTGGAATAAGAAGTTGTTGACTTCTTCTCCAGCCATAGTTCTGTTTTAAAAGTGGGATAATGAAAATAATGTGTCCATATATGGATCTTCAAAACACTGAACTGTTCCTTCAATAGCTGGAGGGATCAACTTTTCCATTGTAAAGCAGGTTCTGTGTTTATTTCCAGAGATACCAATTGCTTGAAAAGATTCATGGCAGAGCTCAGAAAGCATCCATTATACTCCTGAGGATATGAGAAGCAGACATGCTTCAACATAATCAGCCAAGTGTAGATGTGAGCATTATAGTGAATGCTCTGAGAAACTGCTGTCTTGTATCTGTGGCGAGTGCCTGCATCCCTTCCCTTGCACTGAGTGGATGTCCTTTGCAGAACTTTGACCACTACTAAAATATCAAAGTAAAGATTTGTTTTAATGAAACTCTGGTTTGTAGTTTTATATCAAATTTCCTTATCACTACACCTAAATTTTTCCAATAAATTCACCAAGCCAGTTTCCTTAAACTGTTTACTTAAATGGGATCTAGGAAAAATTTTATTTTCTTCACTTTTCCCAAGTCACCGTTGATGCCTGTTAGTTGAGGATAGGAATGTTCATGGAGCCGTCGCCGCCTCTTCCTTCCTCTTGCCCACCACCATTCTCAACTGATCATGTAGGGCTAAAGAGCTTTGCTCTGTTCGTAGATTGGAAAACTTGCTTAGCTCTGTCCACAATCTACCAATTCTGGTGTTTAGTAGTATATAAATTTCTGTAAATAAAGGATGGGATAAAGATGGTCGAGAGAAAGGATCTTCGCTCGGTAAAACAAGATGTAGAATCACTGGGTAGAGCTAAGAGACATCAAGGGGAAGAAAAACACTGGTGGGACTGGTTTATAGGCCCCCTAACATTAGTTGTAGTGTCGGGCACAGTATAAATCACAAAATTAGAGGGGCGTGTAACAAGGGTAATACAGTAATCATGGGGGACTTGAATTTTCTCTCAGACTGGGCAAACCAAATTTGCAGGAATAGTGCAGAGGATGAGTTCATGGAATGCATTCTACATAGTTCTCCAGATCAGTATGTCAAACCAACTAGAGAACATGCTATTTTAGATCTAGTCTTGTGCAGAGATGGGATTAATTAATAACCTTGTAGTAAAGGAGCCTTTGGGGTACAGTGATCATAATATGATCGAATTTTATACTGAGTTTGAAAGTGATTTAGTTAAGCCGAAACTAGGGTGTAAATCTGAACTACGTAGGTATGAGAGACGAGTTGGCTAAGATAGGTTGGGAATCTAGATTAAAATATACAACGGTAGATAAACAATGGCAAACATTTAAATAAATAATTCACAATGAATATACATTCCCTTAAGGAATAAAAACCCCACGGGGAAAAAATGGTCCAACCATGGCTAACAAGAGAAGTTAAAGATAGTATTAGATCAAAGGAAGAGGCTTACATTGTTGCCAAAAAGAGTAGCAAGCCTGAGGATTAGGAGGATTTTAGAATTTGGCAAAGGAGGACCAAGAAATTGATAGAGGAAAGAGAATGAGAGTAAACAAGCAAGGGACATAAAAATAGATTGTAAAAGCTTCTATAGGTATGTAAAAGGGAAGAGATTAACTAAAGTAAATGTGGGTCCCTTACAGGTAGAGACAGGAGAAATTATAATGGGGAGTAAGGAAATGGCAGAGACATTAAACAAATACTTTGTATCTGTCTTCATGGGACTAAAATCCGACAAATCCCCTGGACCTGATGGCCTAAATTCTAGGGTTTTAAAAGAGGTGGCTACAGAGATAGTGGATGCATTGGTATTGATCTTCCAGAATTCCCTAGATTCTAGAATGATCCCACGGATTAGAAGGTAGCAAGTGTAACCCCGCTATACAAGAAAGGAGAGAGAGAGAAAACCGCAAACTATAGACCAGTTAGCCTGACATCAGTAGTAAGGAAAATGCACGAATCTATTATGAGGGACGTGGTAACAGGGCACTTAGAAAATATGATTGGGCAGAATCAGCACGGATTTATGAAAGGGAAATCGTGTTTGACAAATCTGTTTGAGGTTGTAACTAGCAAGGTAGATTTTTTTTTTTTTAATTAATTAATGGGATGTGGGCATCGCTGGCAAAGCCAGCATTTATTGCCCATCCCTAATTGCCCTTGAGAAGCTGGTGGTGAGCCACCTTCTCTAAAGGACATGAGTGAACCAGATGGGTTTTTACGACAATCCGGTAGTTACATGGTCACCATTACTGATACTAGCTTTTTATTACAGATTTATTTAATTAACTGAATTTAAATTTCCCAGTTGCCTTGGTGGGATTTGGACTCATGTCTCCGAATCATTAGTCCTGGATTACTAGCCCCGTAACATAACCACTATGCTACTCTTCCCTAGCTGAGGGGAACCAGTGGATGTTGTGTATTTGGATTTTTAGAAAGCATTCAATAAGGTGCCACACAACAAGTTATTACATAAAATTAGGGCTCATGGGATTGGGGGTAATAGATTACCATGTATTGAGGATTGGTTAACTGACAGAAAACAGAGAGTAGGAATAAATGGGTCATTTTCGGGTTGGCAGCCTGTAACTACAGGAAACTTTCGTTTATCCGGCACCCTAATATCCGGAATTCTCGCTTAACCGGCAAAAATCAGGTAAGTTTTATTATCCAGACAAGACCCCGATTCTGACCTTTCGCCCCCACGAAAGGGGGGTCAACGTTCTTCCGACTCCGACCTGTCGCCGCCACGGAGGAAAAAGCCGGAGTCTCGTTTACCTTCCCTCTCCGGGTCCCAATTGTTCAGCCTGTGGCCGTGTACGGGACTCTCGTACCTTGGTAAGTATACCTCTCTGTAATCCGGCACTTTCGATCAACCGGCACCACGCCGGTCCCGTCGGTGCCGGATAAACGAAAGTTTCCTGTAGTGGGGTACCACAAGGATCAGTGCTTGGGCCTCAGCTATTTACAGTCTATATCAATTACTTAGATGAGGGGACCAAGTGTAATGTATCCAAGTTTGCTGACGATACAAAGCTAGGTGGGAAAGTAAGTTTTGAGGAGGATGCAAAGGGGTATAGACAGGTTAAGTGAGTGGGTAAGAACAAGGCAGATAGAATATAATGTGGAGAAATGTGAAGTTATCCACTTTGGTAGGAAAAATAGAAAAGCAGAATATTTTTAAAATGGTGAGATTGGGAAATGTTGGTATTCGGAGGGACCTGTGTGTCCTTGTACACGAATCACTGAACGTTAACAAAAAGGTACAGCAAGCAATTAGGAAAACAAATTGCATGTTAGACTTTATTACAAAAGGATTGGAGTATAAGAGTAAAGAAGCCTTACTGCAATTATGTAGGGCCTTGGTGAGACCACACCTGGAGCAATGTTCCCTTTAAGTTGCGCGGCTGCTCCCGCGCAGCAGGCTCACTGGCTTTTAAAGGCAAAAACCGCGCATGCCTTGGTGAGACCACACCTGGAGCACGGTGTACAGTTTTGGTCTCCTTACCTAAGGAAGGATGTACTTGCCTTACAGAGAGTGCAACGAAGGTTCACCAGAATGATTCCTGAGATGAGGGGATTATCCTTTGAGAAGAGATTGAGGACACTAGGCCTATGTTCTCTAGAATTTAGAAGAATGATGGGTGATCTCATTGAAACATATAAAATTCTTACAGGGCTTGACAGATAGATGCTGGGAGGATGTTTCCCTGGCTGGGGAATCTAGAACACGGGGTCACAGTCTCAGAATAAGGGGTCGGCCATTTAGGACTGAAATGAGGAGAAATTTCTTCACTCAAAGGGTTGTGAATCTTTGGCATTCTCTACCCCAGAGGGCTGTGGAGGCTCAGTTGTTGAGTATATTCAAAACAGAGATCGATAGATTTTTAAATATTAAGGGAATGGAGGGATATGGAGATAGTGCAGGAAGTTGAGGTAGAAGATCAGCCATAATCTTATTGAATGGCGGAGCAGGCTCAAGGAGCCAAATGGCCTACTCCTGCTATTTTTTTATGTTCTTCTGTTCAGTTCATAGAAAGTGCAGGCCTGCCTATGGAAAGTGTGTTGTAAACCTGAATAAAATATTTTGAGACTAGCAAGATTGCAATAAGATAATAGACTTGTTACCGGGGCAGGCAATTGTCATAGACCGTGCCACTGGGTTAAAGAAGCAAGATAAAGTTTGAATATGGTGAGCGGTAGGGTTGCGATCAGTGTTCCCTTTAAGCTCCGCAACCGCGCAGCTGTCTTGAGGTCCCGCGCAAGCCGCTTGCCGGCATGCACAGTAATTTGAATGGGTCGCGCAGCCCCTTAAAGGGCCTGTGCACCCAAAAAAAAATGAGAGCGAACATTGGTTGAGATCTATCCAAAAGAGATGGATGGGCTTGTTGGGCACAATAACATTTTTCTGTTCTTAAACACTCTTCTGGTGTCCTTAGGATTGTGGTCAACAATAGTGTCACTTCCTCCACTGGTACATTTGCAGTATGGGTGCCAGTTGACTAAAACCATATTGCTGTTGTTTCAATACCTTTAGTGAAAATTTGAAATTGGTCAAACCCCAGTTTGACTGCTTCAAAGGAGTTAATTAAGTGCAGCAGAATTGTCTTGTATCTTGGTTTATGATGGTCAGTATTGCATTATGATGCTGCTGTTCAGTGTCTTACTAATACTATATATAGCATCCATTATGATGTCTTTAACAATTATGATGTCACTGTATTTATAAAATGCAAACTTAGTCAGTGGGATTCTCCTTGAGATGAGGCATCCCCAATGAAGCTTCTTTTAGTCGGCTGTGTGCATTACTTCTGTGTACAGTTGGATTATTGCTTCCCAGCGGGAGTGTAGTGACATTTTTTTTTCTGTTTGATTGAAATCTCGGATAGTGAATAGGATTAAGCATTATTATTTGGAAATCTTTAATTTTGATAGACCAGCAAAATTAATGGGTCGTTTTAAGCACTAATACTCATGTATGGTACCCAGTTTATTACCCACTTTTATTTAAGTATATTTTTCTTTCAGTTTTGGCAGAGTTAGATACGTTTAGAGTATAGAGTGTCCGTTCAACATTTATAACTTTACTTTATGCTTCCATTTTACAGGCCAGGAAGTGCCCCAGAGGACTCCTGTTTCATCTCTCTCCAATACAGGTTTGCCTGTAGGACCACTTGCTTTTTCTGAAAGGACCCCTTCACATGCATCAGTATCCAGTAAACCTGATATGTCTAAATCTGTATGTTGTCAATTACCTATTCCTGCTGAGAATCTGGACAGGGTAGAAAATATACTCAACACCGCCAGTGACCACCTCAAGGTCAGTAAAGTTGATTTAAAGAGGGAGAGTCTCATCATATTCAATAATCAATTGGTTAACAAAGAATTATGATTGACTGACTGAAAAAAGAAGAAATAGTTAATAGTTTTTAATGTATCAACACTGAGTGCTGATTGAAGGAGTTACTAACTCAGACAATAAGAGAGGGCTGCATTCTTGATAAGACAGAGGTGCTTCAGTAGTAATTTTTTGAACTGCATGTTATTGCAACTTGTTTGCATTGTTCAGTTCAGTATATTGTACAATCCAGTACCATGTTGGTAGCACTCACTACTTAAACAACAAAACTCAACAAGGGAAGGTTGGTAGTAATTCTTTGTAACCATTTAATTTTTTAAGAGGTGCTGATTGGGAATTGCTTCTAAAACAAACCTACACCATTTTTAGTTTTCAAAGGATTTTGTTGGTTAATTGGAATGTAATAAACAATAAGGTGTGTTTGTGTGTGTGTATATCTACATTTATTAATAAAATATATAATTTGCATTTAAATGGTGGAAATTTGAGAGAAAAATCATGAACCGCTGCATGAAAAGGAGTGCAGAGGGAACAACTGGAATTTGAATTGAACATTCAAACTGAGCATCCTGCTGAGAGTTTTGGAATGGGGCAATAGCACTATCTTAACTAATCACAATATTGCTATTCTCGATGCAATGACTTAATTATGTATTTTTAATTTCAGGTATATTGCTAAGTATTTTGTGCAAGTAAATGAGATTGAAAAATGGCCTGTATAAAGTGTCATTTTGTTTCTTCAAAAAGCATTTGTGAATCATACAAACTAAGCTGCTGCTGTGTCTTTTGCTTGATCGAGTTCTAATGAGATGTTTCTTTTGAAGACCAATATTCTATCTGAAATCCGCCAATGGAGGCTGGCAGTTGTTGAGCAGTACAAACAGGAGTTGAAGGATGAAAGGGAGAAGCATGAAGCTCAAATTGCTCAAATGGCCTGTCAGACTCAGAATTTGAACGAGCTGGTTTGTACATATGAGGATTCGGTTCGAAGAAAAGATGAGGTACAGTAACTGCTATGGAGGAAATGTTTATTTTAAAAGTGTGAATCATCGTTTCACCAAAAATAAATCTTTATTTTATCACCGTGAAAAATAAATCATGTCTAAAACAACAGTTAAAGATTTTCAGTGGTGTCTAGAGTTCAGAAATAATTTAACAGCAGTTATATTTCTGTCATAAAATTAACTTCATTCCCTGTTGGAGAGAGATTTCATTCATCCAAAATTACTTTTGGAACTCTCTCACATCTGCAGTGTTTTTGAATCTGAGTCTTGTACATGTGTGAGAAATGGCATAACCCCACATCACTGGAGTGATATGTATAACTAAAATGCTATCTAGTAGTGATATAAATCTGAACTGTAGCTCTAACTTCCCATTACATACAGAGGAAGCAATAACTGGATATTTCTTGCAATGAGTTATATAGCCTATGCCTATAACAGTATCTATTTATAACTGGAAGTCTATGCTATTGCCCTGCTGTATATGTTTGTTTAGTTCCTGTATGTCTCAGTCCAGAAATGATGTTCTCCCTGCTCTTCAAAATAGTGCCATGGGATCTTTTACATCCACCTGAGAAGGCAGACGGGGCCTCGGTTTAACGTCTCATCCGAAAGGCAGCACCTCAGACAGTGTAGTTCTCCCTCAGCATTGCACTGGAGTATCAGCCAAGATTTTGTGCTCAAGTCTCTGGAGTGGGACTTGAAACCACAACCTTCTGACTCTGAGGTGAGAGTCAGGGCTGACACGAGAATGGGTTGCCAGTGGGGTTACTCATGGTGAAAAATGTAAAAAAAAATAAAAATAATTAGGACTTTATGAAAAGTGTTTTTTTTTACTTGTTTCTTCATATCTTGCTTCTTCACCATCTACCTTTTGCTTTGCTTCTCTCTCCCCCCCCCCCCCCCCCGCTTGAAGTTTTTTTTCTGCTTGCTATTTTTCTTTTTGTATTGTCTCCTTTTTTCTGTTGTCTTTAGGTACAATTCCAGTCCACTTTAAGCATTCCTGAAAGCTACTGATACAATAAACTATGAATTACTGTGATCTGACACTGACTAGGGTGGGGCAGAAAGAGCCGCAGGATCTGGCACCCACTGGACAAAGAAATGCAGCAGCGGCTGGCATTGAGCAAGGATGGAGAACAGTGGGAGCTAGTACAGGAACAGCATTAGGAGCCCAACCCTTTTAATTGGAGAGGAGCAGAAGGAGCCTTTAGAAGTGTCGGAGTGCAACCAGAGGACAGAGAAAATGTCTTCCACCCTTTCTAGCCCTGACCCTTTGTTTTTTTTTTGCAATATCTCCCCATCTACCCTCTTCAAGTTCATCTTGTCTAGACAACCCAACTCCTGCTCCCTCAATCCCCTTTTCACTCAAAACCTGACCACTCAACTTCTCTTCCTGGCCACCATCTCTCTGGCACTGAAAATTAACTCTAAACAATTGTGGAGTCTCATTCCTAAAGATTTTCATTGTTGTTGGATATTATAAAAATGTGAAATTTAAAATTAAAACTTTTCCCTTCCCTTCTGTCTTTATTCTCTCTCTCTCTCTCTCTCTCTCCAATTTTTCTTGCCCTCTTTCTTTCTGTACCTGATTTGGCATTGAATTCACCCACTCTAATTTACACTTCCTTGCGCTGTTAATTTCACAATCCTTCAATCTGATTAGTTAAGGAGATACACAGTTGCTTGTCCTGCTCACTCAGGTACCAAGTGCCTGGTTTCCCTCACTGTGAGGTTTTCAACTCGAACTGCCAGCAACTTGCGGCGCAAAATATCGTCGATTAAACTGGGAAGGCTAACTAATGGCAGACTTAAATTATGGCTCAATGGGGGCAAAATTCAGTGTCGCCCCGTTTGGGGCGCAATTATCGGCCGGGCGCAAAGATTAGCGCCTAGTGCTAATTATCGCCTCCGACTGCAAACTTGACTTTTATCGCCCCTGGAGGTGATTGGAACGCTAAATCAGGCGCTTCACACCTGTCTTAAGGCGCAAAGGCCGAGGAGCGAGGCGCTAACTCGGAGCGCTGGCGAAGCTTGTGATGTCAGTCAGCAATGGAACACAGACACAATGGTCCCGGCCAGTTCTTAAAGGGGAGGGTTGATCTTGCTTTCCATCCACATCCTGCTCATTGCAGCCTTGAATCTCGGCCTGGAGAGACCTGTACATCAAATCTGCTGGAAAGAACAATGGAGAGGCCATGGGAAAGAGCTCAGAGTGCAGCCCCCACAGTCTCTCTTAAATCGATACAAGGAAGGGCAAATCAAAATGAACCTGCAAAGTGCTGCTCAGTACCCAAAACTCCTTCACACAGCGTTGAATCTCTCCAGACGTCTCTCTCTGTCTCTCTCTGTCTCAGAATGCATGGTTCAAAAATGTCGGCAACAAAAAAAGGCATGAAGCGGTCGCCTTTAAATAGCGCTCCCCCAGTCCCTTCCTGACTGCAAAACGCTCCCCTCAACCTGTCGTTGTTAGCAGCAGGTGGTAAGGCAGGGGGCGCCACTCAATATCCACACCAGGGCATTGCGCACTCGACTGATGTCAAGATCTGCCGGCGCAGGAGATCGTGGCGGTACTTTTTAGCGCCGCCGCAAAATGTCTAGTTAATTTCGCGAGCGGCGCAAACATCGCCGCGCTAGTTGCTTTGCGCCCCATTAGCACCCTCTTAAGGCGCTAACAGGAGGCGCAACCAACTGAATTTTTCCCCCAATATGTTTTGATCTTCAAAACTATATTTAATACTTGGTTGATGACTGACTAAAATCTGACTCTGGCCACTATGAATCTTGAAAATGCATAATTTAAAAAGAGCATGGTGGTATTCAAACAGACTTTCTTCTTTGAATAGATTTAATTAATTATTCTTCCAGAAGTAGAATTAATAAAATGAGGCTAAATAATAATTGCTGCATTGCTTTTTATTTTATCCACAAAGGTGATCTCCAATTTGATCCATGGAATTAAGAATCTGAAAGAGAAGATAGAATTAATGCGTAGATTTACACAGTGGCGGTTTCAACATTCAGAAGCAAAAATGGAAGTATGTGTCCGAAATGCCTGCAAAATGTATCATTTTGAAGCCAGCTGTATGGGTGAACAGTTGTTGACCTGTGATAATTTTTAGTTTGTCGACAGATTCTGTGTGCTGCAGAATACCTAATGGCAAAATCCTGACTCATTTATATTTAAAGAGTGAAGACTTGGATAACTAAATTTTCAGCTGTCCCCAGTGTATTAACTTATTTAAATCTGGCTCATGATGCAGAACTATTTTTTAGTAAGTGAATAGGCTGTTGTAATAACTATATTTAATGTGTTGCGTTCCGATATTTGATTATTTTAGTTGTGGGGTAAAAAGATTTTAACAGTTGAGAATATTAGGGCTGGATTTTGAATGACCCATGGAGTCGGGTTTGGAGGCGTGTGGGGGGTTAAATTTGCGGGGTCGGGGGTCCCGACTCCATCCCGCCTCGACGCAATTTTGACCATCAGTCGCGGGGTTCCCAACTCCGTCCCGCCTCCAAGAGGCGGGAGAGGCCATTAAAGCCCTTAACAAGCCCTAAATTGGCTCTGTAATGCCATTTTGAAACGTTTTAGCTAGTTTAACCCTTTTCCGACATGAAGTACGCCTGGTGTGAAACACTCCAGTGTAACCTGGCGGGAGCACAAGTGGATAGCTGACTATCAGCTGCAGGTGCACTATTACAACAGAGATGTGATGAAGGTAGTATTAGGTCTGAAAGTTGCCACTGATGCTGCTGCATTGAATGTCTTCAGAGACTGTATGGCCTTTGCTGTGAGAGGACTTAGATGCAAAAAAAATTCATTCTCTCTCACTCTCATATGCATCCAGGTCCACTCACAGCAAAAGCCAGGCAGGTCCTCTCTCACCAACAGCCAGGCACTCTGAGACCAGACAATCAGCAATGATGACATCATCAGAGGCGACTTTCAGACTGAAACCACAAATTAGTTCATGGGTTCCCACATGCTGGAACTCAATTGCCCAATTAAGTGAAAATTGCATCATTCATCCACATTAATCTGGAGTCGGTGGGGGGGGGGGGAACACGAAATGCGGATGACACGACCCCAACCCGACCCCAAGACAAAATCCAGCCCTTAGTGTTTATAATCGAAATATCAACCAATATTTCAATGGATTCCCTGTGGTCTGGTCAGAGCCATTTAAATATGCTTTCCACTTTAACTGATATTTTATCTGAATTGCGACATAATCCTGGATGTTATAAATTTACCCATGATGTGCAGCCCTCAGTTGTTGAGCTTAAAAATTGCTGTACAGACAATGTGTAGAATTTGCTCTTACGTAGCAATGCAGAACATACATAATTAATGATGACATTGAAGAAGAACTTGTTTTTTCAAAAGGAATTTTACAAAAAATTGTGTGCTCCCAATCAGCAATTTTGAAGTTTAAAATAAAAGCTCCTCATTGGCTTGCCAAGTATATAATGGCCTCGTGTTCAATTCCCCAGTCTGTACATTTAAATGTTCTCGGCCATGGCAGCAGTAGCAGTACGACCGTTGGGCTCAGAATCCTTGGGCTAGAAAGGGAAAAATCAACCAGCACTCCAATTCCTGATAGTTGCCCCTGTTGGAAGAGTGCGTGTATACAACAGCAAGGGTTAATGCCTTCAGGAGGGGAGAAAATTGGCAAGAGTTGGGGAAATAGTTTTAAAAAGTGAACAAGGAGCATTGAGGCTGTAATAAGTCTGCATCTCCCTTTTAGTATCTTTTTATTCTGAGCTGAAGGTTTTACTCTAATTGGGGAATGAGCTGTACTGTTCTTCTGACTTCATCACTGACCTTGTATCACTGTCTTAATTGTGATTTTTTTAATATTGGGTTCAATGGCTTTTGTTGGTAACTAATCTTTTTGAAAATCACCAGTGCAGTTTGTATACTGTCACATCATCGGAGCAGTGGTGTCACAGTAAGACCAATAATTGGAGGGATTGGGATGGGAAACAACGCAGCTCATTTATTGATGTAGGGCCAGGTGCAATATATTGAAGTTGGTAATGGAACTGCTCCACTAGGATGGAATTTCAGATAAGAGGAGCGGCCATATCTGTATAGTTAGGGTAATCTGTTCTGGGATGATGACGTTGATGCTTGTTAATTTAATTTACTAATGGAATCTTTTATTGGGTTTGTCCTTGTATAAGACAGTATGTTAGTTTTTTGTGTGAAGGACACCGTGACCATTTTATATGTATAGATATTTGGTATGAAAATTGGATAAGCTCATTGAGCTATTAAATGAACTTCCATTTCAGACTTTAGAACTGATGATTGTAAACAGATAGGGTGAAGACATTTTCTGCAGAATTCTATTAAAGAAATCATGAAATTTGTCTCCAGTAACATGAATCGGGTATGCTATTGATTGTCATGGCACCTCTAAAATGATTAATTCAAAATGTGTGTTTAATCTGTATATTCCATTAATCAGAGATAGCATGCAGTAGTTCATGTCAATAAAAATGTGTGCCTGATTTAGATTGGAAAAACTTAAATCAGTAACATTACCCATACAATTTTATTGAATTCTTTCTTTCATTCAAACCAAGACTACATGCACACTCAACATCCGACATATTTAGAAATCACTAAATATTCTATAATAATCCAATATTTTTGTATTTTGTGGCTTATTTGAATTAAAACCAGAAAATGCTAGAAACGTACAATCGGTCAAGAAGCATCAGAATGAATAGAATACAATAATTTTTCAAGTGAGATGCTTTTTTTAGAACTGCCTATTTGAGTGTCTGAAGTAATGAATTGTTTGGGCTCATATGCAATATATTGTTTGAATCTCTTATTACGTGACACTTATGTTGTAAGGGTTAATATGTAAAGATGATCAGCTTTTAAAATTGGATTATTTAAAATCATTTTAGTTGTCTGTTGTATGAACTAATATATATTTGACTGGACTTAAGTGTGATTAGTGTTTTAGGGTACATAGTCTTAGAAATTATATTTTTCATTTTGAGCAACTGTACAAATAAAATTTAGCTAGATTTCCATCACCCCTAAAATATGATGGCATTCCTAATTCATTGTTTTATACAATGACAAACCCAACAATGTAAGTCTCATCCAGCTGGAGGTTTTGCATCCCATCAACTGTTCCTTTCAACACCAATACATCCTATTATATTGTAAGTTCCACTCGCTCATCAGTCCAGTCTTCACCATTCTCCAGACTATCTATTTCCCAGCAGTGGCACATATTTAAATATCCTTCATGATTGTCCTGTACCATACCTCTGCAACCTCTTCCAGCCCCACATCCCAACCCAAGGAGTCTGGACTATTGTCTATCTTCCCCCACCTTTCCTGCTATACTCTAGAATTCTACCTTGCCGCAACTCAGCCCACTTTTTCAAAAGCCTATCTCCACAACCTCCCCTAGCCTTCTTCCCAATCTAATTGTCAGAAATAGAGAGCAATATTCAGAAGAGCCATAGATGAAATAGATATTGTCCCTGATATAATCCATCTCTGGCTCTTCCTTTTCTATCTTTATCTTTTATCTCTACTTTCTTTCCTCTAGCAATTGACTTTCTGTATACATCTATTACAAGCCCCAGCACATACTTGCTCTGTTCCACCTTGCTTCCTGTAAAGACACTCTCCCTTTCTCCCAATTTCTCTGTCTCTCTTGTGTCTACTCTGATAATTACACCTGCCACACTAGAGCTTCTGAAATGTTCCTTTTCCTCAGCTAAGGTTTTCTTCAACAGAACTCTTGACTGCATCAAGCCTTTTTTCCATGACACCTACCCTTTCCCTTACCAACAACAGGATCCCTTGCACTCGCCTTCCATCTCACCAGCCTCTCTACATTCATCTGATCATCTACCACCTACAGCAGAGTTTCCTTTCCCTTTTCTCTGACATCTTCCTTCTCCTCTCCACCTCCAGAATGCCCCTATTCACTTTTCTGCTACCCAGCTTTCAACTGCCTTTCCCTGGCACTTTCCCATGTAACCACAGAAGGTACAACTCCTCCTCCCACATCATTGTGTAGGCCCCAAGCGCACACTTTATGTGAGAATGTAATTTATGTTTACTTCCTTTAGTCTAGTATACTCTCCATTCTCACCAATTAAGTCTCCTATGGTGTGAGGAGACTAAATGCAGATTGTGACCAAACGCCTCAGTTCTGTCTTAAGTGTGATCCTTCCCATTCCAACTTCTCTATCTTTGGCCTCCTACACTTTCAATCAAGCTCAGCACAAGCTTTAGGAATTGTCTCATCTTTCTCCTGGGAAGTCTGTAGTCCCCAGGTCTGAACTGCAGTAACTTTAGACACTGGCTATCCTCTCTTTCCTTTTACAGCGAGGGCTGCAAGTTAGAGGGCAGGATGGATGGGGAGTGTGGCTGCAAGTTAGAGGGCAGGATGGATGGGGAGTGTCTGCACATTTGGTGTTGGCCTGCCTATGTCCAAGGAGAGGGCAGATCGATCAGTATTTTGGGTATTAAACCCTTTGTAAAGATGTACTTCAGTTGGGGTGGGGGTGGTCTGTATTGACCTGTGTTTTTCTTTCCCTTGCAGAATTCAGACTGTTTCCAACATTTTGGATTTGATTTTAGACCTGCATCTGCAGACTTCTATTCTATTCAAATGTGCCCTATTTTCTTGCCTTCTTCGTTGGATGGGCTCTTGCCACCTTAGATGTTTGAACATTTTTTTATTGTTCCATCACTGCAATGATAAAAGATCACCTGACAATTTCCTGTCTTTCTTTAAGCAGTTTGTTCATACTCTTAACTTCATCTGTGAGTGGAGTATCTTTGTGTTTTGTATTTTTCCTTTCCCAATTTTGCTAAAATGTGTGCTTATACTCTTCAGTTCTGTAGAAGGGTTGTATCTGAAATGTTAACCTGCCTTTTCTCTCTACAAATGCTGGCTGACCTGTGTTGTTAGCATTTCCATTTTGTGTTTTGTAATTTAAATCCTACATTTTGTTAAACAAGGGAGTTTTTCCACAGGATAAGAAAGCGCTGCAGCACGTTTCAAAGCACCTGCTCATCATCAGCTCGTCAATGCTGTAAGAATAGTTTGCCCTGGCTAGTTGAGTATTCTATTCCAGCATTGATTTGTAATATAATTGAAGCTGGTTAATTATGACTGATTTGAAATGAAGTAATCCTATTTAAGCTGATTATCTCCACTAAGTAAAACTCTATACAATGAAAATCAATTTGTGCCTGAGGAAATGTTGCATATAAAAGGATTATCAATAGCTGCAACATTTACTCTACCCAGTTTAACAATCAGCTGCATGACGGGGATTGTTATATTCTTAAAAAAGATAACTGTAGTTATAAACGAAGGGGGGGGGGGGGGGGGGAAGGCTGATTTACTGTAAGGACAAAGTTCATATAAATGATGCAAGACATGTGATGGTCAATTAAAGAATTAACTTCCAAGTCCAATTTGAATACTAACATTATGATGGTTTGTAAAATTGCAACGGTTCATCTTACAAGTGAGGTGTTAAATCGTTTGGGTGTATTTCCATGCTCTTCCTGCAGCTAATCTGAAGTGACAGTGCATTAAACATGGCTCTCTCATGGTTTAAAGTGGTGTCAGTTATATAGGGTGAATAGGGAAAAATTTGGTGTAATTTTATAATGGTTTGAGTTTTACTGAAACTATGTACTTTTACTATCCATTTTGCAACCACAATTTAAGTAGTAATTCTGGCTCATCTGTTCAAGGATTATGCAAATGCCCTGGCTGACAAGCATTACAGATTTTGTCTGATGAAGAAAGTGTACACGGCTTGGAAATCAGAAATACAAGCAGAATGGAAAGACAGGGTAGAAAAAGCATGTCAAGCTCGTGCTGAGGAGGTCTGTATCCAGCTGTCCAGGGACTATGAGAATAAGCTTGACGCAGTAAGTACCAGTGAACAACTTGGAAAAAGGTTTCTTGGTATAAATGTGCAAATGTAGTTTGTCAGCTGGGACTCGGTAATGCACATGTGTCTAATGCAAAACATCTGTGGGGGTGGGGGTAAATTTCCACATGGGTTCCCCCACTTGTACTCCCAAACTTTCAGTCTTTACGCCATTTTTCCCAGGATTCTCTGTGGCTCTTTCACCAAAGTTACAGGGATAATCAGAAAACCCCCGTAGAAATGTTCCCCCTCTCTCGGTTTTGAAGCCAATAGTGTATGGTAATAGGGTAAGCAAACCCAAAACCCTGCACCATTAGCCAACCACATAGTAATACGCAACTGAAGAGATTTCTGCAAAACTGTTCCATGAAAATCGGTGTCAGGAAATCATTCTGGAACAGAAGTAGGATTCTTGCCTCCCCTGACGCCACCCTTTTCATCCTGCAAACCCTTTCTTCCCCCCGCCCCCCGCAGCCACTTTCGCTTGAAACTAGAAAAGGAAAAGTGTGGTTAATGTTTGTGAAAACAAAATACAAATCTCAGCATTGTCCTGCTTTTATTTTAACACTTCGGCATAGTCATTGTGACTTAGCCAATGGAAATGCAAATATTTGCTAATGTATTTGTTTTGTAGACACAAGAAAATGAAGTCCATTCCTCCTAAGCTGAGCATTAAAAGGGGGGAAAAAACAAGGAGACTGCAAGGGACATGTTATAATTTTGGATGCAAAACTTTCTCTGTTTAAAAGCAAGTTGAAATGCACCAGGAAAAATATGGAAATTGTTAAACTGATTCCAGGGGTAGGTGGGTGTACGTACGTGCTTACATTTTGGGAGCACTGCTGTATGTACAGTTTTTTTTTTTAAATTGAAGAAAGAAAAGACGGACTTCTGATTTTATATTAAAAAGTTCAATTGAAGGAACTTGGAAAGAAAGAGCATGTTAGCAGGGAGATGATATGCAATTAGACCAATGTGATCCCAAATGTACACGATGGAAATAGATATGTATTGTTGAAAATTGAAGTCCTGTTTTGTTCTCAAATAATTTTTCATTTGAAATTTTAGTCAAAGGAGGAACTGGAACGAGCAAGAGCAGAGATAAGACGGTTGTTAGCTGAAAAGGACAAGTATACTGATTCTATGAAAAAAGCATTCATGCGTGGTGTATGTGCTCTCAACCTAGAGGCAATGAGTATGTTTCAGAACGGAAACAGAAGAGTGGAACACGGTCAGTACTCGTAGGAAAGCTTGTAGATGAAAATTGCGGGAAGTTTATTCAGCAAAACCAGTTAATGGACATTTTGGATGTAAATAAAGTGAAACTGTTCATACAATTATATATAATTGTTTTAAAATTCCAAGAAATTAAAGCCATTTCATTTTCCTAGATACTATTTTTATTGGTTTGCCAAAGAGAACTGAAAATGGAAGGAATCGCATAATTAACCAGTTATTAAAGAATCCTGGTGTTGTATACATCTGTACAGTTGATACAAAATCCATACTGTACCAAAATTTTATGTCCGTATCAGTCACCACCTTGAATAGTAGAATAAAAAAGGGGTGGGGGAGAGGAGAGAAGAAACAAACTCATGTGTATTCATTCATGCAAAAAAATCAGTTGCAAGTACTGTTGCTTTAAGAAGTCGGATGCAAGTCAGGTGACCATGCAGCACTCTGCTGTATATAACATCTTTCTCAGAACCATTTATTTTTCTTTTCTCACTGGTAGTAGATCTTCCACATCAAAAAGTTGAAGTCTTTGTTGGTTCTTCTCTTTTACAGTCCAAAATTTTTCCTGCGGTCTATTTTCAGTTCTGTAGCAAAGTTCTCTTTTTCTTGTTTGCAAAGTTTTCTTCTCAAGTTACCAGTCTACTTCAATTAGTTCAGTCCCTGCTGATTCCATCTCGGCCACTAGCCAATGTTAGTTCCTGGTTTCAAAATCTGTATTGAATATCATGTCTTTGTTTGATTTCTGATACTTCATTTGCATTAGAAATATCCCTGATATCTGCAGGAAAAAGTGTGCAAACTGTTCAACGCATCAGTTGCATATGCAGGTTTTATGATGTTTGCAGCCTGAAATTTGTATACAAGTAAATACAAATTTCATCTATTAGGTGTGGGCCAACCTAGACATAATTGGATAGTGAAACCTGAACATTTTGGACACTGCAGCTAGAACTGCTGTATTGATTTGTAGTCATCCTACTTGGTTGATAATTCCAGGATTTTGAGCAGCAGATCTGCCTAAAAGGAGACTGGAACTGCCTTTCTTTGGCAAGAGTTGGTTTGACAACCAGATGCGTGTTACAGTTGATAACTTTTAACACGAGCAAAACTTGAAATGATCTTTTTTTGGGCAGGTAATTGCCTCAACCTGGAAGCAGGTCTCCTTTTCTTCAATGTGGCATCCATAGATAATTATCCAGTAGTTTCTATCTCTGCAGAAACAAGAGTTTAATTTATATAGTTTTATTATGTCTTAGAAATATTTCAAAACACTTCATATACAATGAATTGCTTTGTAGTGCATTGTCCAACAAATACAGAGCCACAATCAACCAAGCCAATAAATTGTGAAATATATAGCCAAAATGGTAGGAAAAGTCATGATCAAACTGTACAGTGCTTTGCTCAGACCAGTTTGACTACTGTCTAGTTCTGGTCACTGAGACTCGAGGGAGATATTCAAGCACAGGAAGCAGTGCAGAGAATAACCATAAAGCTGATCCCTAGTGTTAAATGTCTGAGTTATGAGCAAAGATTGGAGAAAGTTGGATGTTTCAGCCTTGAAAGGCAGCATCTGGATTAGAGCTATAAAAGATAGCAAATTATATGGAGAATTACTTTAAATTATGAGAGTAATACAATTAGTAAAAGGCAAATTTAGAATTGATGTCAGGAAGTTCTTCACCCAAAAAGTGATCAATACATGGAATTGACTCTGATGGAGTATTTGAGGTGCAGACTCTGGGATCATTTAAGGAACAATTAGATACTGCAGTGGGGAATAGGGACTAAAGGATCTTTTTGGTTGCATGAAGTAAGACAGGCTGAATAACCTCCCTCCATTTATGTTGGTAAACACAGCAGTCATTTTGTGAAAAACAAGATCCAACAAATGGTTCTGATAACCAGTTAACCTGGGGGCTGAGATGAATGTTGGCGAATACAAAATTGAATTTGATTTGCAGACTGAGGAATATACAATCATTTTAATTTCAAGATTTAATTACATCAGTAAAACTGAAACCTGAAATTGATGCAACAAAATGAGCCATAGAATCAAATCACATAAGGAGGCCATTTGGCCCATCATGCCTGTGCCAGCTCTTTGAAAGAGCGATCCAATTGGCCTCACTCACCTGCTCTTTCTCTTTCTCTCTTTGCCCGCCCGCCCCCCCAAACACACACACAGGGCTGGATTTTCCCTGCAGAGGCAGGATGACGGTGGGAGAGCTGGATGGTGGGTTCCAGTCCCGCTCCCGTCTGCAGCCTCTTTCTCAAAGATTTTCCATAGATTGGCCTGCGGGGTTCCTGGCCAATTAACAGGAAGCGGGTCTGATGACGTAATTTGATGACACGTCATCAGCCGGTTTCCTTAAAGGGACCACGGCCACATTGATTTTGACAATTGTGCTGTCGGTGTTCTGCAGCATTGAGGTGCTGCAAATACTGACAAGCACTGCACAAAGGTGCACGTCTGCACCCAGGCTCATGCATGACTCCTTCCATATGCTTATGGAGAGAGTCACAGCACGCAGGGAGATTCTCTTCCCTTCCCTTGGGCGGAAGAGACCTCCCCAGGAGATCAATGCAGTCTGGTTGCACATTGCACAGCAGGACACAAGAAGGGATGTCGTCAGGAGTGCCTGGCTGCAGTTGCACCAACCTTTCAATGATCTCAGTAGATCACGAAACGTTACAGCAATGCGACACTCAACCTCACCCTGCTGTGCCACTCATCGCATCCCCATCACTCTGCCTTCCCTACCCTGCTCCTGCACATCCTTACTCACCCCAACTTACCTTGCACCTCCACCCATCCCTCCCTCCCTCTCTATCTACATTACCACTTCCCCCATCCCACCAGCCACCCCTCACACTCACCCTCATCCTACTGTAAGCATAACAACTAACAGCACATAAGGGTAGGCACTTGAGAGGTTTAGCCAATGTTCATGTGAAGTTTCTGGTAATGTGTTGTCATACAGTGAAACCTATATTTTCAACACTTCACATTATTGGACAGATCTGTGCGCACCTTGAGAAGAGTCTTACTGAGTTTCAGTGAATATTGAGACATAACTTACCCCCCCCCCCCCCCCCCCCCCCCATAGTGATGAGTGTGAATGGAATGGCTTGGACATTAAAGGGATGCTTTACGGTGCTGGTGTGGGATGGTGTCAACCTGGTGCATCATGTGGCAGCCAAGGTTTACAGCATCAAGTGAAGTAAATCTGGCCATGGTGATGCCATCGCTGGCCTCCTGGGCAGCAATGTTGTCAGGGGTTGATGTCCTGTGCAGCATCAGGTGATGGCAGGGAAGGTTGGTGATGTCGGTGTTGGGGCTGATTGTGGAAGGATTCAGAGGACCAAGATGTGATTTTTCCAAGGGCACCGATGTTGCTGCAATGATGGCAGCTGCAGGTGAGATGACAGAAGTGATCTGTCTCTGGTGAGCGAGTTTGTTCCAATGAGGTGGCACTGATTAGACAGTTGGCTCTATAAACACTTGCAAGCTGAAGAAATCTCTGTTTTACAAATGCAGTAACCAACAGTTTCTGAGCTCTGAAACTGAACATCTGCAACATGACATCCTTTATACCACTTCTGCAGCTGTCAGCTTATCAGATACATCAAAGCAGACTCAACTCACGACAGGGTAAGCTGGCGTGTTCCCCGAGCAGCGGGTAACCCGTGGGGAGCACGTAAAATTGCAAGATAGCCTCAAAATAGCATTAAATTGGCTGTTAACAAGCCATTTAATGATCTCAATTGTCTCCCCCGCCATTGGTGTCGGGTCAGTTCTGCGCAGACAGACCTGACACCTGGGAGACTCCCTTGACGGCGGGTTTCCTACCCGCTGTCAATCTTTGCTATTTTGACAGCGGACCTGCCTCCAAACCCGCCCTCTGAACACTGGCAAAATCCAGCCCAAAGTGTGGTGACCAGAATTGGATATAATATTCCAACTGAGGCCTAACCAGTGATTTACAAAGGTCTGGTATAACTTCCTTGTTTTTGTACTCTGCCTCCATTTTATAAATCCCAGGATCCCTTATGCGTTTTTTTTTAAACAACCTTCTCAACTTGTCCTGCCACCTTCAAAGATTTGTGTCTGTGAGCCCCCAGGTCTCGGTTCCTGTTCTCCCTTTAAAATTGTATAATTTCGTTTATATTTTTGTTTTTTGAGTGGTCATAGGTGACCAAGGTGTTGTTTGTTTTAACCTACATCCCTGTGGAGTAACTCTGCCCTGCACTTCTTCAACTGGTTTGGTTCTAAAGAAGTGAGTGGACTATCCAATTGAACTCTGACATGCTATTCCCATTCCATGGCACTGCATGTTAATGCATCAAAATGCAGCACTGTATCTCCACTACCATCACTAGATGTCATTTTTACAACTTTATATGGGGGGGGGGGGGGGTGAAGAAATGGTGACACGGTGGACAACATGTTGAAGCTCTAATATGCTGTGTTCAAAGTTCACCAAATGGAAAGTTCCTGATCGTGCTATGCCGTGGAAAGGTGCTGAGCAGAAGAAATACTTCTACAGGGAAGGAAATCAGAGGATTGGTTATCCTAAACATTCTCAAACCCGCAGAGCATCAAAACCATGAGATCATGTATGCTTGAATTTCCCATATGCACTCTCGCAGGTGAGGCTCCCCGCCAGTAGCGCAGTCAGAAAATTATCCTGTAAAGAAAATAGCCTGGATTGTCTTCCATGAGAAAATTGGAACAAGAAAAGGCCTTCAAGTTCGCATAGTCCAGGAGTCTCGGAAAATTGGTTGAAGAAATGACATTGTAGATAGGCTTCCCACCGCCAGCCCCCCACAGAAATTGGTCTATTTTCATAAGTACAACAGATGTTAAAATGTTACTGTACTTCCTAATTTCCAACCTTTTCTGTAATGGTGGTGTTGGCTCCAGCACTACAGAGCCAATTACCTTCAACAGACCATGCTTACAGTAGGGCTCTACCCAATCCATTTAAGCTCCTCAGCAATGGTTGAGTTTCTGTTTTTTTTTTTTAGCCCTCTTACCTTGAACCTCTTTCGCCCCTCACCACCTTTTTTTTCCCCCCTCTCCCTCTGAAACTTTGATCAAAATTTCAGAATACCTAATCTAAGATTACCAGCTATATTTGTTTTCCTTGGTATGGCATTTCCACGGCTTAGAGCAGTTCAGTAACTATCATTTTCCATACAGCATTCAATTTTCTCTCACTGATCTTATCCGTCAAATACTCCATCATATTCCGAACCAGATATTCTTTCAACTGTTTTTGTAGGTGTGTTTAATTGCTTTAGCTGAACGGCTATTTTGTATATCTCTTTCTTTCTCCACAATCCTTCACAAAATGAACTGTTTTACTGGGGTATGAATCTACATTACTAATTTTAATTTTAATTTTTCAACACCAGCAAATCAATCTGAGGACACAGATTTAAGGTAATTGGCAAAAGAACCAATGGGGAGATGAGGAGAAATGTTTTACACTGCAAGTTATGATCTGGAATGCACTCTCTGAAAGGGTGGTGAAAGCAGATTCAGTAGTAACTTTTAAAAGGGGATTGGATATATACTGGAAAAGGAAACATTTGCAGGGCTATTGGGAAAGAACAGGGGAGTGCCGACACAGGCGGAATGGCCTTTTCTGTGCTGTATGATTCTATGAACCAGTTGGTCATTGGGAAAAGATCTATGGAACCCAGTATCTTCCCTCCCTCCTGTATATCACAAAATTCAGATATACAAGGATAACAACTTTGCCGAAGTTTTTTTTGACAAAACATTTTTTGATTTGCTGCAATTAACTGCTTGGATGTATCAAGTTCTGGGTATAGTATCGGAAGACGGGCAGCTAAATATGCCATTGGTTAAAATTTTGATCTTTGGTACAGGATTTGATTATTAAACCTGTTTCCCACTATAATAATGGGGAATATTAATTTTACAAGTTGGTTTTCAGTGGATTGTGGGAGTAACTACAGCTACTGCTAGTGAGATTCGCGTCTATAAACTATAAAACCGATCCACAATTTTAGTCTGATCAACTGGTGCACCATGGAAATGCAGTGTTCTTTTCAAATCAATATAACTGCCCTGCAGATGATTTCTGCATCACTCAACAGTATAAAAAGTGTTTCAGCAACATTTACAAATCCACCCTACTTAATGTGAATGGTTACCTAGGTATTTAAAACCATCATCTATTTAAGCATTGGAGATCAAAATTATGCAATAAAAATGAGTTTTGCATAGAGCTGTAATATTTTAAGCAACTGAAATTTAAACTACAAGTTAGTATGCATCTTCTGTTTATCAGCATTTCATCTTCAAAACTGAGCTAAAGATTTTAAGGTGAATTTGTTTGAAAAAACACTTTATTTTCCAACAAAAATAACTGGATAGGGAATCAGGAGTGTCAGATTTTCTTCCTTCCCAGCCCTGAGACTCCAAAACCAACTATAGCACCTCCACTGCTGTCCCGGTTGAAATTAGCTAATTTAACCCAAATTGGTGACATAACCTAGAATACTTCTTTTCCATATGGGTCAGTTCCACACTGAGCATTGCTCATAACTAAATGAGCCATTGGGAAACTCGTTTCCCTCCTTTATTGAACTCTACATATAAAGCAGGAATTGCTATAACCTCATGAAGAATAACTGTGTTAATACTGTTTGTAAATTTTCAAACTTCAGGTGAGATATCCTTGCCACACCCCCTCACATTCTACTGATTCACAGCTTTATTTAAATATATTCAGTTCTTTTTGCTCCACCAGCAACAAATCTGCGGGTTGTCTCTCAAAGGGAAATTGTTTTGTATTTGCAGGCCTTGAATCAGTGTTTTGGTAGCTCCCTTGCTTTCAGAATTGTCTCTGTCATTTTTCAAACTTGTCTGTATTTCTGATTTGGCACTGGGCCTATTGGGTGTTTGCATTCCCTTGGGTCCAGGTTCTACTTTTGAGTTTTCACTGTGTTGGCTGGTGGTTGATGGCACCTGGATTTAAGAAATCCACTCTCAACCTTGGAATTTTTCTTGATTCCTCTTCTTCAATCACTTCCACCTACTCATTATTTAAATCTGTCAGAACTCCGTTTTAGGACTCGCGAGGAATTATCTAAATCATTGCAAACTAATCCTGGCCTCTGGATATCTCTCTGTTAATGCGTCCTGTGCAGTTAATTCTCCTTTCCCACTGATCTCTGGCATCCTTGCTAAGTACAGGCAGAACCTAGAACACTTGGCAGTGGTCGGTACAAGAAGTAAAGGGACTATGGCTGCAGCCCCACCATCATTGCAGGTGTTTGTTACTGCATCCTTCTTTGACTGATGGTTTTCTCATTTGGGAGGGCGTCAACCCATGACCTTCTGACTCTGGTGTGAGTGGTACCAATTAGCCAAAGCTGATGGAAAAGTTTGTTATCTCTTTCCTCTAGCCTCCAAACTCTGTTTCTATTGCAGCCTCTTTTTTTCCTCTATTTTATTGATGCTTTTATTTTCATCTAGTTTCTCCTAACTGTGAATAGACACTTACTCACATTTCTTCCTTCTAACATCCTCACCATTAAAAATCTAAACTCATTGAATAGTCTCCTATTCTCTCTCATTCTTTTCCATGATTTCAAACTGAAATACTCAATTCATTCCTTCTCTTCTTTCTCCCTCTCTTTCTTTCTTTCTTTCTTTCTCTCTCTCTCTCTCTCTCTCTCTCTCTCTCTCTCTCTTTCCCCCCCCCCCCCCCCTTAAAAAGCTTGGAATCAGCTAATTGCTACCTCTTGATTTACCTGATCCTCTATTTTACCAACACTGGGCCATACCCTTTCACTTTTATCCTTTAATAAAAAAATTATTTAATGTATAGATATGGCTATTCTTAAATCCCACTCCCATTCATACCTAAAATTTACAAATGTTAATGTGTCTCAGGAAATCACATTGTCAAGGTTTCATACCAATTGTTCTTCCATTGAGAAGGAAGTACCCCTTGAGTGATGTGCACATGGACTACCCTATTCTATAGATATTTAGAAAATCTCAATGCTAGATGGGAGCAGTAGTCCATTTAGTCTGCTTTCCTGTTGCCCTAGCAGTTGTATCCAATAATGTTTCTGTTCAAGATACTTGTCCAACTTTACCTTGGAGACCTACGTTACTTACCCTACAAACCACCCTGGTAATCAGTTCCAAAAACTGATCCCTCTCGGGATGTTTTCTTGCATCCTGACTAAAGCCATTTCTTAGTTTTAGTTGTATCTCCTTTTTCTGCCTCCTTGTACCAATTCAAGTAGCCCCGACTGATCCTCTGCATCCCTGAGCTTTATTAATTTCTTCAATTAAAAGATCCAAATTCTTTGACTCTATCCGTATGTTTTTTATAGTTATAGTTTTGGTATTTTTTCTCGGTTACGTTCTTCTTGGAATGTGGGTTCCAACATATATTCCAGGTGTGACATAATCAGTGTTCTGTATAATGACAGGATTAATTCTTTTGATCTTCTTGATCCAATTTGGTTTTTTTTTGACAGCAGCTAGACACTGTCTTGTATTTTGAGGCATCTATCTACTATGACTCCCAGATCCTGATCCATCGCTGCTAGTTATCCCCCCCACCCCGACCCCATTAATCTTGTAATCCCTCTGCCTTTTTCCCATGTCTAATTACATAGCTTTACATGTGTATTTTAGTAAAGCTTTTGATGAGGTGCCGTATAAAATGAAACTGCTAATTGTCCACCCACCTCTCCAAAGCAAAATCTGAAATCTCCCTCTAGCTTGAAATCTTCCACATGTATTAACTATTTTGGTGTCATCCACAGATTCTGAGATAAAAATCTGATGCAGGTCACATGAAAATGTTGAAAAGTACAAGTCCCAACACTAAGCCCTGCTGGACTCCACTTGTCACACCCTCCAAACCAAATACTTACCATTCACAAAGACCTGACTTGATCTAGGCATGCTGCCATCCGCACCATGTCTGCTAATTCTCTGAACTAATTTTATACAGCACCTCATCAAAAGTTTTACTAAAATCCAAGTATACCAAATCCTATGCGTTCTCTCAGTTAGCTACATTTTTTGTTGCTTATCAAAAATTCTGTTGCTTTGCTGTGGCATTACTTTCCTTTTGTAAATCTGTGTTAACTCTTACCAATTCATTTATATCTCTCTAAATGTTCTACTACCTTGTCCTTGATTGATTCTAGAATTTTCCTGATTAACTGGTCTATAATTTCTTTGATCCCCCAGCTCCCATTTTAAATAAGAGCACTACAATTGCTATTCTCCATTGCTGTGCTACCACCGCCTTTTCTAACTAATTGCCAAATATCTCTGCCAGTGGTTCTGCTAATACATCCTTAAGTCATCCAAGAAACCTAGGATGAATCCCATCCAGTCTGGGTGCTTTATTTACTTGGATCTCATTCAGTATCCAGCCAAAAACTCAGTAATAATTTTATGGGGAGAAAAATTCGGTATCGACCATTTTGGGACGCTAACATTGTCTGGGCGCTAACTTTAGTGCCTGGCAGTAATTAGTGCCGGCGACCGCAAAATTGAGTTTTAGCGCCCCAGGAGGGAAGCGGAGCACTAAATCAGGCGCTTCACTTCCTTCTTGGGGTGCTAACGCCGGAGAGCGGGGCGGAGACTTCAGCAGCGCTGCACACTGGGCCGTGCAGCGCTGCCGCGTTCAAGGGTTCCTTCCCTCCCTTAAAGGGAAGGGCCATCGCTGCAGGCTGCCACGATCCCGCACGATCAGCCCGGCACTCGAGCAGAGTGCCGGGCTGATCAATCGCGAGCAGGAACCCGTGGGGAAAAAAACTAGAACAGTAAAAGTACGTTTTTTTTTCCAGTTACCTCGCCTTTAATCATCGCCCCTGAAGCAGGCAGCCACGTGATGCACGCCTCCTGCAGCTACCGGGGACAATGCGCGTGGCGATAACATTACAGTCACCGGGCGAAGGCGATTGAGGCGCAACGTCCTAGCGCTGCCGCAAAACTCCCACCAAATATGGCGGGAGTCGATGTCTGCACTGCACCCGGTCGCAAAGCCACTTGCGCCCCGCCCCCCGGGGGCGCTAACGGGATGCGCAAAGGCACCCAATTTCACCCCCACGATACCTTAATCTGACTATTTTGGAACATCCATATTGCTATTTGCCCCTGTACTATTCTCTTCATATCATTGCAGTACAAAAAGAGGCCATTTGCTTATTCTGCCTTTACCAGTTCTCTGACAGCTATCCACTTAGTCCCATTCCCCAGTACTTCCCCCATACCATTTTGTTCTCTTTTTCCAATAGTTTTCCACTTTCTTTTCACAAGCTATTATGGCTTCTGCTTTCATCACTCTTTCTATTGGGGTATTACATTTTCTTAACAACCCTGGTATCATAATGAATCTCTGCTGCACTATCTCCATGGCCTTGACATCTGCATAAAGTAGAGCTCCCAAAACAATATTCCAAATGTGGCATAATCAAAGATTTGTATAGACTTAGTATTAGCTTGCTTTTTGTACTTGTTGCCCAATTTATAAATCTGGTGTCCAGATGCTTTTTTAAAAAAAAACAGCTGTATCAAAATGGCCTCCCACTTTTAATAAACCCCTATTTTCTCCTCTTAATATAGAACTGTAGAACTCAATTTTTTATCAATGTCCACATCTTCACTAATCTTGACACCTGTTTCCTAAGCCAGAGATCCTATGCTCTTGCATTTTTCCTTTCCCCAAAAGTTGGAAAAACTTGGTCATTTGTCTTGATTTCCCTAGCAATGCTAAATTATTTTAGCAACTTTTTTTCCACAACAGATTTCTGCATGTTGAGGCTTACTATTCCCTATTGTGGATAACTTGTATTATTTGAATGTCTTTGCTTTATTCCTAAAGTCCTTGGCTACCAGCTTGCCTGGCCGTCTTTATCCACTATTCTTCTTATAACTCCTAGTTATACATTTCTGATACTGCCCTTAAGTTTGTTCCACTAAACTACCTCAGAGTCTCTCTTTTTTTCCCAGTCCTGTGCAATTCTTTTACTTGTGTGAGCATTCTCCTAAAATCTGCCTTCCCTTAGTGGTCTAATGCTACTATTAATCTTTTTTTCTTTATTTACCCTGAACCTTGGGTTCAATCACTATTTCTCAACTACTTCCTACATTAACTCCCATTATAATGTATAGCCTCATTTCAAGTCCCTTCTATTACATGTTGATTCATGCAGCTGCCCTTATTACATCCAGAAATGCTGGATCTTTCTATTACCAGCATTGCCCAAGCTCTATACAATGAGTATTTAAAATCCTCCATTATTAAAATATTACCATTGTTGGATTCTTTCCTTCCTTCCACATGAAATAACTCATCAATGCCAGTTGGCAGTCTAGCAAATTCCTGCAAGTATTTTCTACTTGTTTCCTTCATTTAGCTTTCTCGGGTCCTCTTTGTCCAGCCATTCCTGTATCTTATCTAAATTGTGACGCCTCCACTGCTGCACTACATCCATCACTTTTATACCATTTATGCTCTTCCAGTGTCATTTCCATTTGTGCTCGCCCTTCTCTTTCCTACCCCCCACCAAATGTTCATTATATCTATGATGCCCACAAATAGTCTTTACATTAACCCTTATGATTCTATTATTTGTGTATGACTTCTTTATTCACTCACATTTGCCTGATTTATGTTTACTGTTTGTTCTTTGCCTTATCTGTGATTCCTTTTGATGCACCATTGACTTCCTGTACTATTATATACAGCTAATTTTGTTGTGTCCTATCTAAATTTTCCTCTCTCTCTCTCTCTCTCTCTCTCTCTCTCTCTCTCTCTCTCTCTCTCTCTCTCTCTCTCTCTCTCTCTCTCTCTCTCTCTCTCTCTCTCTCACTTTTCTGCTCAAGTGTAGTCCATCCAGTCAGTACAAGCTTCCTCTTGTCCAGAAGGCACTCCAATCCCCTAGAAACCTACACCACATCTTTAGCCAGGAGTTGATATCTTTTATCCTAGTCTGTCTCACTGAAAAAGTAGTGGTGCCACATGCTGGAGAAGAGAATTCTGCCTTGTTGGTCCTTGGTTTTAGGCTTTCACCCAAACTTGCTCAAATTACTTTGAAGGACTGCTGGACTACACCTGCCTATGTTAATGATTCCAACGTGGACTACAATTACTGATTTTTTTTTTCTCCCGTACTCCTTTTAATAGATCATCAACCTCTCCGCTGAGATCAGTCACCCATGTTCCTGGGAGACGCCTGGCAGTTCTCATGCGTAACTTCTAAGGATGAACCCCTGTTATCATTACTGATCTTTTCTTCCTCTTCTGTTAACCCGTGCTCCCCATTACTATTGAAAGACCCATGGTACTCAAGCTTTTGTAGCCATCAGCTTGACTCTGTTATATATCCCCTATCCCTGTCACAACCAGGGAAGGAGCTGATTGGTAAGTAGGACCTGGTGAGTATTTCTACAGTCCAGTTGTTGAAGTAAAAGTAAGGTCTCTAGTTTAGAGTAAGTAGTGTTTAAAGTGAAGTAAGGTCCCTAGTGTATTCAATCTTTAATTTAAAGGGAGTGAGTTAAGGTTAGGACATGGCAGGGCAGCTCGACATGCTTGCGGGGAGGTTTGCTAATACTGTTTGGGGAGGGGGGGTTTAAACTAACTTGGCAGGGGGATGGGATACGGAGTAGAGCTATAGTAGGGGGTGATGCACAGCCAAATATAGAGGAAAAAACAAGTCCGCCTGGAAGGCAGAGCAAATATGTAACAGCACAAGGGAGTATGGCAAGGCTGGATGGCATTTATTTTAATGCAAGGAGTCTTGCGAGTAAGGCAGATGAATTGAAGGTGTTGATGAACACATGGGAGTATGATATTGTTGCTATCACAGAGACATGGTTGAGGGAGGGGCAGGACTGGCAGCTCAATATTCCGGAGTATAGAATCTTCAGGCGAGACAGAGGGGGGTGTAAAAGAGGAGGGGGTGTCGCAGTATTAATCAAGGAGTCAATTACTGCTGTAAGGAGGGATGATATCTTAGCAGGTTCCTCTAATGAGGCCATATGGGTAGAACTTAAAAACAAAAAGGGGGCAAGCACTTAGCTGGGAGTGTACTATAGGCCCCCAAACAGTCAGGGGGAGATAGAGGAACAGATATGTAGGCAAATCTCAGAAGTGTAGAAATAATAGGGTAATAATAGTAGGGGATTTCAACTTCCCCAATATTAACTGGGATAGTCAGAATGTGAAAGGCTCAGAGGGTGCAGAATTCTTAAAGTGCATCCAGGGGAGCTTTTTGAGCCAGCATGTAGAAAGTCCTACAAGAGAGGGGGCGGTACTGGACCTAATTCTAGGGAATATAGCCGGGCAAGTGGTAGAAGTATCAGTAGGAGAGCATTTTGGTGACAGTGACCATAATTCGGTGAGATTTAAGGTAGTCATGGAAAAGGACAAAGATGGACCGGAAATAAAGGTTCTAAATTGGGGGAAGGCCGATTTTAATATGATAAGACAGGATCTGGCCAAAGTGGATTGGGATAAGCTACTTGTAGGAAAATCCACATCAGAGCAGTGGGACTCTTTCAGAAAGGAAATAGAGAGAGTACAACGCCACCATGCTCCCGTAAAGGTCAAGGGTGGGACCAACAAGCCCAGGGAACCCTGGATGTCAAGGGATATACAAGAATGATTAGGAAAAAAAGGGAGGCTTTTGGCAGATACAAAGGACTAAAAACAGTGGAAGCCCTAGAGGAGTATAGAAAGTGCAGGGGGTACTTAAAAAAGAAATTAGGAGAGCGAAGAGGGGGCATGAAAAAGCACTGGCGGGCAAAATAAAGGAAAATCCCATGGTGTTTTATAAGTATATTAAGGGCAAGAGGATAACCAGGGAAAGAGTAGGTCCCATTAGGGACCCATGTGGCAATCTGTGTGTAGAGCCGGAAGATGTGGGTGAGGTTTTAAATTAATATTTTGCATCTGTGTTCACTATGGAGAAGGACGATGTAGGCATAGAAATCAGGCGGGGATTGTGATATACTTGAACAAATTAGTATTGAGAGGGAGGAGGTACTAGCGGTTTTAGCGGGCTTAAAAGTGGATAAATCCCCAGGCCCAGACGAGATGTATCCCAGACTGCTGTGTGAGGCAAGGGAGGAGATTGCAGGGGCTCTGACACACATTTTCAGAACCTCTCTAGCCACAGGGGAGGTGCCAGAGAACTGGAGGACAGCTAACGTAGTACCATTATTCAAGAAGGGTAGTAGGGATAAACCAGGGAATTACAGGCCAGTGAGCCTAACCTCGGTTGTAGGGAAATTATTGGAAAAAATTCTGAGGGACAGAATTAGTCTCCACTTGGAGAGGCAAGGATAGTCAGCATGGCTTTGTCAAGGAGAGATCATGTCTAACCAATTTGATTGAATTTTTCGAGGGGGTGACTAGGTGTGTGGATGAGGGTAGTGCAGTTGATGTAGTCTACATGGACTTCAGTAAGGCTTTTGACAGTCCCGCATGGGAGACTGGTCAAGAAGTTAAGAGCCCATGGGATCCAGGGCAATTGGCACATTGGATCCAAAATTGGCTTAGTGGCAAGAGGCAGAGGGTGATGGTCGAAGGTTTTTTGTGACTGGAAGCCTGTGTCCAGTGGTGTACCGCAGGGATCGGTGCTGGGTCCTTTGCTGTTTGTAGTGTACATTAATGATTTTAGATATGAATATAGGAGGTATGATCAGTAAGTTCTCAGATGATACGAAAATTGGTGGAGTGGTAAATAGCGAGGAGGGAAGCCTCCGGCTACAGGACGATATAGATGGGTTGGTCAGATGGGCAGAACAGTGGCAAATGGAATTTAACCCTGAAAAGTGTGAGGTGATGCATTTTGGGAGGACTAACAAGGCAAGGCAATACACAATGAATGGTAGGACCCTAGGAAGGACAGAGGATCAGAGGGACCTTGGTGTGCAGGTACATAGATTCCTGAAGGCAGCAGGACAGGTAGATAAGGTGGTTAAAAAGGCATATGGGATACTTGCCTTCATTAGCCGAGGCATAGAATAGAAGAGCAGGGAGGTTATGATGGAGCTGTACAAAACGCTAGTTAGGCCACAGCTGGAATACTGTGTGCAGTTCTGGTCGCCACACTATAGGAAGGATGTGATTACATTGGAGAGGGTGCAGAGGAGATTCACCAGGATGTTACCTGGGCTGGAGCGCTTCAGCTATGAAGAGAGACTGGACAGGCTGGGGTTGTTTTCCTTGGAGCAGAGAAGGCTGAGGGGGGGACCTGATTGAGGTGTACAAAATAGATAGGGTAGATAGAAAGGAACTTTTCCCCTTAGTAGAGGGGTCAATAACCAGGGGGCATAGTTTCAAGGTAAGGGGCAGGAGGTTTAGAGGGGATTTGAGGAAAAACTTTTTCACCCAGAGGGTGGTTGGAATCTGGAACTCACTGCCTGAAAGGGTGGTAGAGGCAGGAACCCTCACAACATTCAAGAAGCATTTAGATGAGCACTTGAAACGCCATAGCATACAAGGCTACGGACCAAGTGCTGGAAAATGGGATTAGAATAGATGGGGCTTGATGGCTAGCGCGGACACGAAGGGCCAAAGGGCCTCTTTCTGTGCTGTATAAATCTATGACTCTATCTTTTTGTTGTGTGTGGCCACGTAACTTTGTTAAATACTTGCCATCCCTTCTTGTCTTAACATTGCCAAGTCTTTCAAAAGCTGTGATTTGTATCCTGAGTGTTGCAATGAATTGTTCCTTTAAAATCCACCTCTTTGTCCAAGCTTTTTGTCATTCCTCCTAATATTTCCTCCTTTGCCTTGGCATCAATTTTTGTCTGATTATGCCCCTGTGAAGCACCTTGGGACATTTTTCTACATTAAAGGTGCCTTATAAATGCAAGTTTGTCTCTGCCTGGCAGGGCTACAACCAAAGCTTGCTCTACTCGTGCTGTGATTGTCTCCTGGGCTAATAACATGTACAGTTTTCCTAGATCGCAGCTAGCAGTCTTTATAAAGGCATTGCAGCCTCAGTTTTATCTGATCAGCATAGGTGCTTCAGAGTGGTTGTTCTCCTGGCTGGCCTGAAGCATGCAGATCCTTGGAGATCTCCCTCCAGTGTTTTGTAGTACAGTACTGTGGTATGGCTCCTATTTTATATGTGGGGTTTGAGGAGGAATAGTGAATTATTTATCATTTGGATTGTTTTTATTCTTTGAATACAACCTTCATTTACAAAGCTTCCGTATGGTCAACCTTGTCTCATTTTACTCTGCTATTTTCAGTTTCTTGTGCTTTTATACCTTTTTTGTAATGTTTTATGCTACACATTTATACTTTAACTGTAATTCTGCTGTTAACGATTTGTCCTGTTGTTGATTTATCACTAAATAACCTGGTGTGCAAAATTAGACTGGCATGTTTCAGTTCTCTTAACTGGGCTTAAACATCATTTTGCGCACTAAGAACCTGAGGGTATACCTCAAAGTAACGCTGTGATTCAGCTGACTTCAGACCTGATGTGAACATTTGAAGAGCTAGTGTTTCTAGTCATGTGTTTCTCCTTTTGAGAAGGCAGGCGTTCCTGTCTTGTATATGAAGACCGGACTTCATTCATAGAATGAGGAAGACTACCCATATTAAGTAATTTATTGGGGTTTTTTCAAACGCGCTAGTGCAGTTGTGCTCAGCAAACCTTGTTGCAGCATTTTCCCTTATTTGCTGATTGTGCTTTATTGAAGTGGTTTATTGCACAATTTTAATATCAAAGGATTACTCCAGGAAGAGTAAAAAAAAATGTACTTGTGACCTTGGTATGTGCACACGCTAAGTTTTTTTAATGAGAATACTCAAAGTAAAATATAATTGTATTCTACCTGTACCAGTGGCTGTCCTGCATATCATTATTGCGACCATTTAGCAGTGCATCAGTAAATGATGCAATCAAAAATTAGCAAAACTTGTTTGTCATAAATTGTAGTTACTGAGCTCTGACTCTTTGTGGATATTCCTTTAAATGTTATTTTATAAATTGAATTTATTCATTTTAATGTGGAATATTTTCAGTACAGGAAGGGATTCCTGTAGTAGACAGCAACTAATGCATCAGACTACTTGTGTACAGCTGCATCTGTGAAGAAACACCAGTAGTAGCAACCTTTTGTGACCCTACACAGTTTTTTAAAAAAAAACAAAGCTGGCAGAATGTGCATGACTAAAGCAGAGTATAAGGAAAGGTGGTTTATCCTTTGTCACTTTTACATACTCTTGACAGTTCTGCTGTCAGCCTTAAAGAAAAAAATATTTAATGAGCTATATCTGAGAGCAAGTCTCACTTTTGTTTGCCAGTCACTTGAATGCTGTGGGAAGGGGAACAGATCGGGAAGAAAGAGGTGGAATAATAGGATTCAGTTGTAAGTTGTTTGGCTATTGGTTATTAGCATTAATTTAGCTTTTTTTTTCGTCAAAGCAAGACAGTTTGTGTTTTGCTGCAGATTCAATGAAGGAGCCATTTTCTAAACACATTCTGCAAAGGCTAATGAACAATGTTAAGTGTAGTGTGTATATAGCCTGACCACCCCATCTGCTTCAGTTGGCTTTGTCCAATCATCTATTAAACTTGGATCCTCCAGCAATGGCTCTTGCTTGTTGAGTAATGGCATAATATTTTTCCTGTTACTTACCAGACAATGCACATGACCGCAATAGATGCAACTTAAGATGTTTTAATGGTGCATGCTGTTCGGCAAACTTCAGACAGGAATTCTCTTGCTTCGAGCACTGTCTTATCTGAGACCTTTGTGTTTCATACCTTTTAATATTTCATCCTGCGCAAATGAAAACTTTTATTAAAACTGGAGGAGGGATCCACATCCAAGAATTTGATTCCCTTACTGTAGCGAGCGGCTCTTCATTGTCTGTAACACAGCTATTGAACACCACACGTCTACTGAAATCTAACACACCAGCCTAAAGAAAGTTATAGATCATTGGTCGTATCTGGGTACCTACATCTGATGTGAAGAGTTTTTTGTAATTTTTATGTGGCTCCCCCAAGACATTGCTTATACATAGTCTGTGGCATGGGCCAGGCAGCGGGACATCGGGTGAAGAATGAATTATGGTTCTGGTGAATAGAGCAGGCAGGAAGTTGGGAGAGCTCTGAGCCTCCATTCCTACGCTCAGCAGTAACTATTTGAGGCACTCTCAAAACTAATGTCAACAGACAGTTTGTGTCTTGCATTTTTTTTAAACTCTCTTTTAAAGTGTTCACATTGCAGTAGAGATGATGTACTCAAAATTTGCACAATGCTTTTCAGTCTTAGTCCAGTAAACTCCTTTAAATTTTTGTGTACATCTTATGCGAAATCATGATTTTATTCAGTACTTTGTTCTATTTTAGATGAGTCGACATCCTTTTTTTTTTTAAAAAGTTATGTTTTGGTGAAATCAAAATGTGGATGTACTTGGAAACATTGTCTTGCCTATAATGAATAAAATTTCCCCTCTGAAGTCACTAGCTGTTGTGCTTTGTACAGTTAGTCATGGTGGGACAGCAGTGAGTCCAGTGTGTTTTTATTTAATTCATTCTTGCGATATGAGCATCGCTGGCAAGGGCAGTGTTTATTACCCATCCCTATTTGACGTGCGAAGGTGGTGGGCTGGTTCCTTGAACCATTACAGTTTGTGGTGAAGGTGTTCCCATAATGCTGTTGGGTAGGAAGTTCCAGGATTTTGACCCAGCAACTATGAAAGAAAGGCAATATATGTTCAAGTCTAGATGGTCTATGACTTGGAGAAGGACGTGCAGGTGATGGTGTTCCCATGCACCTGCTGCCCTCCTCCTCCTAGGTGGTGGAAGTCTGGGAGGTGCTGCCAAAGAAGCCTTGGTGAATTGCTGCAGTGCATCCTGTAGATTGTACACACTGTAACCATGATATGCCAGTGGTGGTGGAGGTAGATGTTTAGGCTAGTGGATGAGGTGCTGATCAAGTGGACTGCTTTGTCTTGGATGGTGTTGAGCTTTTTGAGTGGATGGTATGTTGTTGCAGCTGCAGCCATCCAGGCAAGTGGAGAGTATTCCATCACACTCCTGACTTGTGCCTTGTAGGTGGTGGAGAGGTTTGGGGAGTCAGGAGGTGAGACATTTGCCACAGAATACCCACCCTCTGATGAGCTCCAGTAACCACGGCATTTATGTGGCTGGTCCAGTTGAGTTGCTAATCAATGTTGACCCCCAATATGTTGATGTTGGGAGACTTGGCGATGGCAATGCCATTGAATGTCATGGGGAGGTGGTTAGGTTCTTGTTGGAGGTGGTCATTGCCTGGCACTTGTGTAGCACAAATATCACTTGGCACTTATCAGCCCTAGCCTGGATGCAGTTCTGGTCTTGTTGCATGGGCTGCTACATTATCGAAGGAATTGTGAAAGCTGAATATGCAATCATCAGCAAACAGCCCCACTTCTGACCTTATGATGGAGGGAAGGTCATTGATGAAGCAGATGAAGATAGTTGGCCCTCGGACGTTGCCCTTAGGAACTCCTGCAGTGATATGCTGGGGCTGAGATGGTTGGTCTCCAACAACTGCCTTCCTTTGTGTCAGATATGACTCCAGCCGCTGGAGAGATTTCTCCATAATTCCGATTGACTTCAGTTTAGTAAGGCTCCTTGGTGCCACACTACGAATGCCTCACCTCTCAAATTCAGCTCTTGTGTCCATGTTTGGATGAAGGCTATAATGAGCTCAGGTCGAGTGGTCCTGGCAGAACACAAACTGAGTGTCAGAGAGCTGGTTATTTGTGAATAAATGCTGCTTGATAGTGCTGTTCACAACCCCTTCCATCACTTTACTGATAGTTGTGACTAAGGAGGTAATGGGCTGGATTGTATTTGTATTTTGTGGACAAAACAAACTTGGTAGATTTTCCAGATTGTTGGTTGGATGACTGTTGTATCTGTGGAGTCGAACAGGTTGGCTAGGAGGGAGCGGCTAGTTCTAGAGCACAAGTCGTCTTCGCTGCAGCCGAGATTTTGTCGGGGCCCGTAGCCTTTGCTCTGTTCGGTGCTCTCAGCTGTTTCTTGATGTCGGATGGAGTGAATCAGGTTGGCTCAAGACTGGCATCTGTGATGGTGGGTACCTCAGGAAAAGGCTGTGAAGAATTACCCACTTTGCACTTCTGGCTGAAGATGGTTGCAAACAATGGGAAGCATAACATCATAGCCTCAAAACTAATCCTGTTCTCATTGATGTCCATTCTTGTCTTTTGCGCTGGGCTCTGCCATTGTTGAAGGTGAGGATGTTCACTGAGCCTCCTCCTCCTATTAGTTGCTTAATTATCCACCTCCATTAACGACTGGATATGGCAAGGCTGCGGAGCTTTGGTCTGATCTGTTGGCTGTGGGATCGCTTAGCTCTGTAGCATGCTACTTCCTTTGTTTAGCATGCATGTTGTCCTGTGTTGTAGCTTCATTAGGTTCGCACCTTATTTTCAGGTATGCTTGACGCTGCTCCTGGTATGCTCTTCTACACTCATTAAACCAGTGTTAGTCCTCTGGCTTGAGGGTGATGGAGGATGTTCCTGGTAAAGGACTGGGGTGGAGGGGGGAGATCATTCAGTGATTCCATTGCTATTAAGTGACCCCTGCTGGAAGTGAGCATGTGAACATAAGTGAGAATAGGCTTGGTCTCGCAGCTATGATGTCCCCGTCACATTGTTAAATCGCTTGTTGACAATTACAATCACTAAACATCCATGAAGTAGTAAGCATTTGGGTGAGATATCAGAAGAATACAAGCACCTAGAACAATGCTCCAGCATGAGTTATCCTAGGAGAAAAATGGTAATCAGGAGGCGGGGGGGTGGTGGTTTAAGAACAGTCAAGATATGAACTGTGTATGTACCAGGCAGTAAAAAATTAATATTTTCCTAATGCACTTTTTACCCAGCTCATCATAATTGTAGTAATTTGCAGCTTGGGCACTTGTTGACTATATTGTAAGATTTGCTTATAGCCTAAAATGTATGTACCACTGACTGTCCTTCATTTCTGTATTATTAAATTAATTCGACTCGAGTCCTGAGCGTGCGGCTGTAACATTCCTTCCTATATGTGCACAATGATTATGACTGGGGGAACTTGCTTTTTTGAGGAATTGATGATATTAGCTGGGCTAGTTTTTGAGGAATTGATTATATTAGCTGAGCTAGTTTACGTGGGAAGAGGAAGAATGAAGGCATAAATGTTCAATCTGTTTCATTATACTGACCAGTATGGGATTGTATAATATTCCATTTAATGATTTGTTGAGCACTGATCAGCACTTAATCCTTCGCCCGCCCCCATCCGTGAATTTTGTATTCATTAATTTTCTCCCCTTCCAGAGTGAGGGAGAATGTCTCATACCTTTTTATAAGGGATCATACATCATTTTCACATATATAATAAAAATACATTTTGCAGGTTGCAGGAATCTCTTGTTTTGCACTCGCAGATATGGTCAAATTTCAATTGTATATTTTTTTTAAACAGGAGAGTCTGTACACAGAAGAGATGATTCAGATCAGTGTGTCTCCGTACCCCAATCACCTGGAAGTTCAGTTGGTCCTATTCCTACAACCTCAGATCCTTCAATTCCTTTTGACTCTGATCGGATGGTATGTAGTAGACTTGACTTGATTTAAATGTCAGATTTGCCTTTGACCTATGCATTGCTACTCTTGGTTTAACAGTTAAATTGTGTGCAGTGAAGTAATGCTGGAGGATGACCTTATGGCTGCATAAAATAGTGCAGCAAAGGTTTCATTTCCCCAGCTCCACTGAGTTTCCAAACTCTGCCACACTATTGCAGAGGAAGGGAAATCAAATTTGTCAGTCTTCTAACAACAGCCCTTTTCATTGCACTTTAGCTACTGGGATTATTTCCAGAGAAGGCTGAGATGAAATCTAATTGAAGGTTTTAAAATTATGAAGGATTTTGGTAGGGTGGCTGGAGGAAAAACTATTTCCACTGGTTATGGAATCAGTGACTAGGAGTCATGAAGAGAAAAGTTAGGTGAAATTTCTTTGTGTAGATTATAGAATGCTTTGCCACGGAGAGTAGTTTTGAGTAGGTGAGTTTTGCATCTTTTAAGGGAAGAGCAGATAAATATTTGAAACTGGAAGATACAAGGCTATGGGGAGAGAACAGGACAGTGGGATCTTTAGATTGCCGTATCAGAGACGTCACACACACTATGTTGCAAACTTCTTTTGCTATTAACCTTGTGTGTGGATAAATGCTAAATCAGCATGCTAAGCTCTGTTGGCATCTGCAGCTTAAGATATATTTAATTTAAACTTCATATGTGACCCATGAGGTTCCATGGTATATACTTAAGTGGTCCATGAGGACAAAAACTTACACACTTCTGCCCTATATTGTGCCAGTTGGCTCCTTGCTTTAAGGGTTTCTATGATTTTTCTTGTGTTTAACTGCTGCCACATAAATTCGCAAGACTTTAATTAAAAGTTTATATCCCTTTCTACGTAGACTTCAATTCAGAAGTTTGCTTTTGTCACCAGATAAAGTGGCAGTTAGATAATGTAGCCACAGCTAACTGAAAACACATATTTATTGTACTCCTATGCCACAGATGAGTTGGTTTATCCAATTTTTTTTTCCACTGGATCCTATGTGATTTGCCTCTGATGCCATGGCCAGTTCTAAGTTTCCTATCGTCCGCATTAATTGCAGTCCAATCTGTGAAGAGCTCGTTTTTTCTAATCCAAATTTGTACCTGTGTACATTTGGCTGGTTGACCTGTAATAGTTAGATTGTTTTTTAAATTCATAGTTTTTCTGAGATGTATACCATGTACAATTTTCTTTTTATAGTTAATAGTAAGCAGCCACAGAGAGTCTCAGCCAGTGAAATTTGTGCTTTCTAGTTGAATATGTATAGATTAGTTTTTGCTGAATTGTCAGTGAATCCAGCGTAGGATAAAACTACAAATACTGCAGCAGGTAATCCAGATTTGAAATAGTTTTCAAGAAGTACACTGCAAGTTGGGCTTAAAATTCTTTCTACAGACGTTTGCAGAAAACCAAGGCAACATTAGGTCTCATTGTTTTCAGCCCATGCAGTTGTCATCTGAGAAGATCTTTCATGTCTTAACTTGCCTCACTAATAGTGTTTTAAATCCTTGAAGAAAGCACCTTCATTGACGTGCTTCTGATGCGACATGGTGATTCAAGGCCAATACAATTTATCTGACTGCAATTTGGGAAGGTTTTTTTCCCTTTTTATTACCACTATGCAGACCTGAGGCTTTGGTTTTCGCATCAAATTAGAATCCTCATAAGAAACATGAAGACCTGATTCCTATCCACTTGTCAATAGCACAGCAGTCCAAACTACAGAATTTGTAGCATGCTCTCTGTAACCAATCTTTGTTCAGATCCAAATATTTAACTCTGATTTAAAAGAAGGTAGACCTACCTTTACATAGCACCTTATCATATCTGTCAAACATCTCTAAGTGCTTTACACACACAAAATTACTGTGCGGTATGGTGCCTATAATGTTGGCAAATACAAGTGTGGGAATGCTCAAAGCTCAGCTGTACTTGTCACAGTGAAGAACTGCGTTCTGAAAAGTCTAAATGTACAGCTATGGAGTATTGTAATTCTGCCTGCTAGACTGAAGAGAAAATTCATTTTGATCTTGGATTTAGTATAATTTAAAGTCTAATGGATAGGTTTTAAAAGCTAGTGGATTGAATGAGGCTTGACCTGCTCTACACTGGAACAGTTCTCTGCAGCATTGGGGACAGGTTGATGGGCCCATAGTCCTCTCCAAGGTAATGACGAGTAGCACCACACGAACTCATGGCACTTTGTTTGTGCCAATATTATGAATTAAACCCCTAAGTGGGGTTTAATTCATAAGCTACACTATTTTTGCTGGCATGTTTGGGCTATCTGGCATTCTTTCAGTTTGTCAAGGACATGTCCTCCGCTTCCTTTGTAAATGTAATTTTTTTTCTGACGATGAATTTTTGAAACTATTATAATAGGATGAATGATTGTGGGTTTTATCTGCTTATTTTTGCCAACTTTTTGGATTTGTGGCCATAGTTCAAAGACATCAATTGATAAAATTCCAAGCAATTTAGTACATCAGTAAGAATGTAAGGCATGATAGAATTTTGACAATTAAAAAAAAAAAGTTGTCATTAGCAGCTCCATCTTTGTACAGGATCTATCTCATTAACAACATTTTCCCTTACTTTTTTCTTCATCCTACCACCAAACCTGTTTATAAGCAATCTGGTTGGTCAGGTGACATGGACTAATCAGATCACAGAAAAGAGGCAGTTGGGTAAAGATAACTCCAGAGTCCTGTTAAGTCTGAATAAAGGTGACGAACTACCAAATTGCTGCACCTTTTTAAATGATGAGTCATTGACCTGCCCTTCACTCTTTTCAACAGCATTGCTCTTTTTTTAAACTATGTAGTCCTTGTGTAATCTTTCTTTCGAAATGGTTCATTAGGAATTTTGCTGACTCAGCAAAGTGTGAGACTATAGTCTTGGATATTGGTACAGGGATACATAGAAAACAATGGGATAGATCCTGTTGTGGGAATAGAGAGAGAGAGAGAGAGACCCTTGAGTGGTGAGAAAGGCCAATTCAGCTTGGGTGGAGGAAAAGGCTCGGTGAGTCTGCCCTGATCCCAGGTGCCACAATGGGAGAAGTGGCTGGAGCTGCACATGTGGCTCTCCTCTGCAAAAGGCAGTGCTTCCAATACAAACAGCAGTGCTTGGATTGGATTGGTCAGCTTTGTCTGTAACTCTTCCCAGAGATACTGGGCTGAATTTTGAGGCCTTCAGCCCGGCAGAGACAGGGCCGTAGCCTCCCAAAAATCACAGGGAAAGACTTGCCGCACTGTTCCCACCGTCTCTGTGACAGGGTCTTACAAACAGCAAATAAGATTTTTCCTTTGGTCAGCAGCGTCTTTAGCTCGTGCAGATCATCACCATAGTTTGAGTTTTCAAGTCAAACCATTGAGAAATCTACACCCATCTGTCGAGTTTCTGTTGGCCCTCATGGAGTGCACACGCAGTCTCTGTCAGGCCATTTAACTTGCCCAAGTCTGGAGAGCTTAGGCATAGGCTATCAGGATCAAGGCTTAGGGACACAAGTTTACACAGTGGTACTGCTAGAGTTTAACCAGGTAAAGAGCAGTCCATGCTAGCCTACAGCAGGACTGGGACAACATCCAGGGTTATGCTGATAAGTGGCAGATAACATTCATGCCACTTAAGTGCCATGGCAGTGACAATATTCAACAAGAAATATCCCACCAATCTCTCCCAGCCTTCAGTCAAGTCCCCACCATCGACATCTTGGAGGTCACCATTGATCAGAAGCTGAACTGAATCAGCCATATGAAGTACATGGCTACAAGAGATGAGGCTGAGTACTCTGTGACAAGTGGCTCACCACCTGGTTCATCAAAGCTTCTCCACTGCTCTATAAGGCACAAGTTGGCAGTGTGATAAAATACTCATCACATGCCTGGACGTGTGCAACTGCAACAACATTCAAATCTCAATATAATCCATGATACAACCGTCTCCTTGATTAGCAACCCTGCTACTGGACTCTCTCCACTGTCAATGCTATCAGCGCACTGTGGGTGGAGTGTGTACTATCTACAGGATGCACTGTAGCACCTCCTTAGCCCATGACCTGTATCAAAAGAAAGGCAAGAGCAGCAATATCATGAGAACATCATCACCTCAGAGTTCCCCTCTAGGTTACATACCATCATGACTTGGACATGTACAAATAACACCATTCGTTCACAATTACTGGGTCAAAGTCCTGAAGTTCCTTATCTAACATCATTGTAGGAACACCATCGCCACAAGGACTGTGGTGGTCTCCCTCACAGCAGCTGTTGTGTTGGAATATTGAAGTATCATCAGATTATATCAGTGTCCTTAGACACTCAGCAGGAAGTCTTTGTTTTAGAACCTTTTACAGAGACCAAGATAATTGCTAACCCACTTGGAAACGAATATGCTGGAAGCAAGTATTTCAGCCAAGTGGTTCCTACGTCCTTTACCTTGTGTTTCGCAGATTTATTCTATTGTGAAGGTACCTCCTTTGATCGCCCTTTGTGCCACCTTAAGGGCCCGGATTTTGTGGTCAGCGGCGAAGTGACGGTGCTCATCGCTGACCTCCAAGAATGCTGCCCACAAAGATCTAGCGATCTCTGGCATAGATTTCCTGACATTGATTTAATTCTGGCGTCCTGTATAGGGGATCCTGGCATCCAACAACAGTGGTGTCATCAAGCAGGCTAAGCAACCAATCACACTGAAGAATTCTCAGACAGCAAACCAGGAAGTAAAAAGCATTGATTATCCTTCACTTTTTCATCATTTTACAGAGAGCGAAGTAAAGATTGGGACATACACATGGGATTAAGGTAGAAACTGAAATATCAAACTTCAAAAAAAAATTATTTTAAAAATCTATGGGAGTTTGTATCATCATGGAGAAATTTGACATTCCACAAATATAATAGTTTTTCAGGGCTACAGAGGTTGTTCAATAATTCTGACTTGGTATGCTGTTAAAAACCCAGTTACACCTCATTGAACAAGGCTTAACTTTTTCAGGGGTTCTTGCAGTGAGATTAGAGCGTAAAAAGTGGAAGTCACAACAATTCAAGTAATTTGTAAAATTTCCATCTGCGAGGACTTCCAACTCCCTGTGAAGGAGCGGGGAATCACTGACAGCAACTTCTGGATTTCTACGTTTAACTGCACATGTGCAAACTCCAGAAGTTGCTGTCATTTTCGAAGGGTAATGACGGCCAACGCTGACAGTTTCGCCATCATTACAACCGCAAATTCCAGGCATTATCTCAGGATGAGCAAAAGCTATTCAGCTGACCTGGATACCCTTGCTATTCAGTTTCAGGGTCTGGCTACAGAAGGAGAATGTGAATCGAAAGCAAAAGCAAGAAGTCTCTGTTTCAAACAATAAAACATTTTGCAGTCCTATAGTTAGGTACTAAATGGGAGGTGTAGTTAATACTAAGGAAGAATGTGAGAAAATACAAGACAACATTAATAAACGTGCAGATAGAGTGTGTAATTGGCAAATTAATTTCAATATAGTTAAGTGTGAGGTGGTGTATTTTGGTAGGAAGATTGATGGCCACAAACTGCTTGGATAATGAGTTTGAATGGGGTAGAGGAGCAAAGGGATCTAGGAGTACAGATATACATTCACTAAAATTAGTGATGCAGGTTAATAAGGCCATTTAAAAAAAAAAAAAAAAAAATCAAACCAAGCACTGGGGTTCATATCTAGGGGGATAGAATTGAAAAGCAGAGGCTATGTTAAACTTGTATCGAACCTTGTTTAGACTGCACTTGGCGTACTGTGCACAGTTCTGGTCTCCATATTATAAAAAGGATATAGAGGCATTGGCAAAAAAGGATTCACAAGGATGATACTAGAACTGAGAGGATATACTTATCGGGAAAAGCTGATCAGGCTGGAGCTCTTATCTCTAGAAAAGAGAAGGCTGAAGGGTGACCTGATAGAGGTCATCAATAGAAGAATTCCAATCGGAAATTCAGAGAAACTTACCCAAAGAATGGAAAGAATATGGAACATGCTACCACAAGGGGTAGTTGAGGCAACTAGCATGGATGCATTTAAGGGGACGCTAGATAAGCACGTGAGGGAGAAAGGAATAGAAGGATATGCTGATAGGGTGAGATGAAGAGGGATTGGAAGAGACTCGTGTGGAGCATTAACACCGGCACAGACAAATTTGGCTGAATGGCCTGTTTTTGTGCTCTAACTTTATAAATCTTTTATATTTAAACTAATTGCTGTTTAATTTCTTACTACTTTTATAAATCTGATTTGTAGATTATAGCCTTATACCTACAGACTGATAGAGGTTAGTTTTCTGGAAACCAGGACATGAGGGCTTGCTATTTTCAGTCAACAAATTACAATAAAAAAGCTGTTCTTTACAAACATGGGCAACATTATTTTACCAGATATGGTGCAGCAAGGCCTGCTAATTTGAGTAGTCCTTGGTGTTGAGCGTGAGGAAGCACGCTGGTGTAGCCTGAAAACCATCACACTCCCATATTTACAGTTAAAATGTTTGAGTTGGAGATCTAAAAAGGCACAAAACCACTACAGACTGATCTAAGAAATTAAACCGCAATTAGTTTAAGTAAGTACAAAAGATTTATAGAGTTACAGGGTCTACAGCAAGAAAAATGCAATAAGCTACAGTGTACAGGAAATAGCTAATCATGATCTGGGAGTAGTGCTATAAACATCTCGGAAATAACCATTGCTTAGTCTGCAACACAGCACAACAGTTTTCAAATGCATTTTTCATTCTATAAGCTACCAGTTCCAGAATTTTGAGAGTATGACAAATTAAGTTCTAGGTTTCTGACACCTGTTTTCACTACAAAACCTTGTAAGATTTTCTGTTCAAAAGAATAATTTGCTGAGAGGGTATTATTGGATGCTGATGGGGATGTTTGTGTCCAACCAAAGCCTTAAAGGAAGTAGTGTTCATCTGATTCTGGTGGGTTTTTTTCTGGCTTTGATCTGAATTATCCTTAACATGTGGTGTAGTTGAAGAATAATGTATATTATGTCTATCCCAGTTTCCACAGTAGCTTACTGAGTAAATGAACTGCATGATATAGACCTGACCCATACAGATCAAAAGATCCAAGGTTTAATTCCCAGTCCGTGCTGATTGGTGCCAGGCCATCAGCAGAAGGACTAAAATTGGTCTGCCTGTGGACAGTGAAGAAGATCATGAGCCAGGATTTCTTCAACTGATCACTATTTTGTGTGTGAATAAGTGGCAACAGGATTGTGATATCTTCCACAGTTGAATAGCCAGCTGAACTTGTCTTCTCTCATACATGTATGGTCATTTTAGCAAGGGATAGAGTGATGCCACCATCTATGTAGCCATACCTCAGGAAGTGTTGGCACTTCCAGGAGAAAATTGAATGGAATAACAAAATATTGAGCCTAAAGAAGAGTAACCTACCTTTTGCTTCACAGCACAAAGTATTCTTGCTATCCACCTCCCTCGATGTATACAGTAACTTAAAAATGTTGATGTGACAGTGATGTGAAAAAACTCATTGTTGCCACTATTGTGACATCACATTGACAACTGTTGCTGCTCACAATGCTACTAAAATACTATTTGCACATTGAATGAACATATAGCTGAGTGAGGAAAAATGTTAATATCAGAATCATAATTACAAAACACAAGGAGGCCAATTGGCACATTGTGCCTTTGCTGCTGCTTACTCTTCACCTGAAGTTACTTTCTCTAATTCCATCTCCTTATTCTTTCCCTACATTTTTCAAATTCCTTTTCAAAATTACAAGATGTAATAATGTCCACTCCAGTATTTACAATGTGGGGAAGGCATTCCATGTGAGGAAAAATATTTCCCTCTTCGAGTAATCTTCACTCTGTGCCCCTTGTTGCTGATTGATTCATCCAGTAGAACCAATCTTTCAATCCAAAATGTATTCAATTATCCTTAACTTTTTACTTTATGTACTTAGCCATCTCTCCTTGTGGCTACTCCCCCCCTTAATACTATTTTCATAAGTCCATGTGGCACCTTACCGAACTCCTTCTAAAAATCCATATGTAAAACAACCACCCCATTCGCTTTATTTGCACTCTGACTTGTTTAAAATAATTCAATTAATATAGATCTGACCTTTGGAAAACCATTGAATGTCCTTGAATAGCTGTGCCTTTCTACGTATCCACTAATTTCCAAGTATGAACTCTTGGGCCCTGCAATTCCTGGGGGCAGAGAGACTGATTTCCACCTGGGTTGTGGGGGGAGAGGGCAAAAACTTGGAACAATATGCTCTGCCAGGATTTCACCCATTTTACACTGGCCCTTTAAATTTTGGTCGGGGGTCATGGGGCAAATCTTACCCACCTGACATGGGGGTGGGGTGTGTATGTTTGAACTGCCCGTTATACCCTTCGACAATCTCAGCAGAACAAATGTCAGCTCAGTCTCATTGAAGACTTTAAGAGGCTCCATATTTTTCCAAAGCCAGCTGCTTTGGGATTTATTCCACCATTTGCCAGGTGGAATAAATCCCAAGGAATTTCATGGCCTATAAGTTTATCCACACATGAGGTAAGACTATTTGGCCTATAATTTCCGGGCTTATCCCATTTCACTTTCTTGAGTAGGGTATAGCATTTGCCAGCCTCCAATCCTTGGCATGATTCCTATTTCCAGGGATGTTTGGAAAATTATGGTTGGTACCTCCACTACCTTTACCCTTAGTATTTCTGGAATGTATACTGTGTGGCCGAGTTCTTCTACTTTTAGTCCCATTAACATTTTGAAAACATATTTTGTTGTTTACCAAAGTCCAGCACAATAAAAGCAGAAAGTTGGTTGTGTCTTCCATTCCCTCCTTCTCGAATACAAGATGGCCTCCTTCCCCTCAAGTGGCCCGCTTTGATTGACCTTTTACATATGTACTTATGATTTCCCTTTATGTTGACTGCTAGTTTTTTGTACTCACTCTTCTTCCTAATCTCCATTTTTATTTCCCTTCGATATACTTTTTATGTCTCATTTTCTGTATTATTCCCCCTGTGCATGATATGCCTCAGGATAAGACCATATGTAGGTTTCAGTCGCATTATGTTGTCACCAGAGGTCACTGTTGCAAAATCAATCGGAAAAATATTCTGGTCCTTTGTCAACCCGTTGAAGGGTTGAATATCCCAATTAATGGGGTTTGTAATCTGTTTTTACTGATTTCTGGGATGTGGGTTCAAGTCTCAGTCCAGGAACTTGACCACCAAAATCTAGGCTGACACTCCAGTGCTGAGGGAGTGCTGCACTGTCGGAGGTGCCGTCTTTCGGGTGAGACATTAAACCGAGGCCCCGTCTGCTCGTTCCGGTGGACGTAAAAGATTCCATGGCACTAGTTCGAAGGGGGTCTTGGTGCAAGAAAATCAAAAAGTTAGTATGCAGGTGCAGCAGGTGATCAAGAAAGCCAATGGAATGTTGGCTTTTATTGCTAGGGGGATAGAATATAAAAACAGGGAGGTATTGCTGCAGTTGTATAGGGTATTGGTGAGACCGCACCTGGAGTACTGCATACAGTTTTGGTGTCCATACTTAAGAAAAGACATACTTGCTCTCGAGGCAGTACAAAAAAGGTTCACTCGGTTAATTCCGGGGATGAGGGGGTGGACATACGAGGAGAGTTTGAGTAGATTGGGTCTCTACTCATTGGAGTTCAGAAGAATGAGAGGCGATCTTATTGAAACATATAAGATTGTGAAGGGGCTTGATCGGGTGGACGCGGTGAGGATGTTCCCAATGATGGGTGAAACTAGAACTAGGGGACATAATCTTAGAATAAGGGGCTGCTCTTTCAAAACTGAGATGAGGAGAAACTTCTTCACTCAGAGGGTAGTGGGTCTGTGGAATTTGCTACCCCAGGAAGCTGTGGAAGCTACTTCATTAAATAAATTTAAAACAGAAATAGACCGTTTCCTAGAAGTAAAGGGAATTAGGGGTTACGGGGAGCGGGCTGGAAATTGGACATGAGTTTGAGTTGGGATCGGTCAAGGCCCTGTGGGTGGCGGAGCGGGCCCAGGGGCCGAGTGGCCTGGTCCTGCTCCTACTTCTTGTGTTGTTTAGAGTTGAGGTTGGATCAGATCAGCCATGATCTCATTGAATGGCGGAGCAGGCTCGAGGGGCCGATTGGTCTACTCCTGCTCCTATCTCTTATGTTCTTATGTAAGAGCAGGGGAGCTATCCCTGGTGTCCTGGCCAATATTTATCCCTCAATCAACATAAAAACAGATTATCTGGTCATTATCACATTGCTGTTTGTGGGAGCTAGCTGTATGCAAATTGGCTGCCACGTTTCCCACATTACAACAGTGACTACACTTCAAAAGTACTTCATTGGCTATAAAGCGCTTTGAGACGTCCGGTGGACATGAAGGCACTATATAAATGCAAGTCTTTCTTTTCTTTATGGGGGCATTGTCCTATGAGGAGAGATTGAGTAGACTAGGCCTATATTCCCTAGAGTTCAAAAGAATGAGCGGTGATCTCATTGAAACATATAAAATTCTTAAGGGGCTTGACCGGGTAGATGCTGGGATGATGATTCCCCTGGCTGGGGAGTCTAGAACCAGGGGTCAGCCATTTAGAACTGAAATGAGACATTCAGCTCACCAAAAATCTGCTGCCCATAACCTGTCCTGCTCACCTATCACTGCTGTTCTCGCCAATCTACATTGGTTCCTGGTCCTCCAACGCCTGCAATTTAAAAATTCTCGTCCTCGTGTTTAAATCCTGTCATGGCCTCGCCTATCTCTAACTTCTTCGAATCCTACAACAGTATCTCACCTCCCTCCTTTCCACTGAACTCACTGTTCCTCTGACTCTTGCCTTCTGTGCCCTTAGTTTTCCCCAACATTGGCAGCTATGCCTTCAGCAGTCGAGGCCCCAGACTTTGGTACTTCCCTCACTAAATTAAAACCCACCTCTTTGACCAAATTTTTGGTCACCCCTCCTAATATTACCTTCTTTGACTCTGTGTCTATTTTTGTCTGATTACACCTTGGTGAAGCACGTTGAAATGTTTTTTTACATTAAAGACTCTGTATAAATAGCATTGCTAGTTTTGTTGCTGACCTTGTACAGAAAAATGTATATAAAAATAGCAGCTGAAACCTGGCACATTACTCTGAGTTTAAACTGTCTTGTTCATTTCCATTCCCAGGTTACTTTACATTTTGGTTCTACAAATATTTCCCAAACCAGGCCAACAGGGACGACAAGTACTCCACCGGCTACCGTCCCAGTGACATCTTCAGCATTAGGAATCCAATCCGCCCAGAAACTGGTAATAATTCGGAACTGTTAGCAAGACTATGAGGTATAAATTTGTCTTGAGCGGTAGCGCAAAATGGGCGATGGCAAATCGGCAGCCTGTTTTACACTCCACCCGAATTTATTTTCCATAACTTCATTGTAAAACGGACTGCTGATTTACTATCGTCTGTTTTGCATTACGGCCCATGATTAAATTATACACCACTACCTCTAGTTTTGAGTGCAACTAAATTGTCTGACTGGCCTAAAGGTTACTGTGGCCCTCTTAAAAGAAGCAGTTGCTTCAAACTTTTTAAGATCTTCTACTATACTTGATGACACAAGTCTTAAAAGTTTGGATGAAAAATAGTAAGCAAACTGAAATTGCTTAAGAACATTAGACCCAGTTTTTCGGAATCCTTTTTACAGGACTCTATGAAGCATTTACCTACTGAGGTGAGCCCTTGAACTTTCATTTTATTTGGGATTCCTGACTAAAGTGTCAGCTTAGCTTAGTGATGGCACGCTCATCTGAGTCAACTTCAGCGATTCAGCATAAAATCTAGGCTGCCACTTCAGTGTAGTACTGAGGGAGTGCTGCATTGTCGCAGCTGCCATCTTTGAATGAGACGTTAAACTGAGGCGCTGTCTGCCTGATCAGATGGATGGAAAGATCCCATGATACTATTGAAAGAATGTGAGTTGTCCATTGCTCTGGCCAACATTCATGGTTTACAGCACAGAAGGCGGCCATTTGGCTCTGTCTGTGCCAGAATTTACCATTTAATCCTAATTTTGAAATTATGTATCCCCTTCTTTAGTTTTAATAATTTTCTTGGATCAACTTTATCAATCCCTTTTGTAATTTTGAATATGTCTATTAAGTCACCTCAAAATTTCATCTTTTCCAATGAGTCTTATGCCCTCAATCATGCCTCATAATTTGGATTCATAAAACCTCCTGGTTGCCCTACATTGCACCTCCTGGAGTTCTACCTCCAGTCCTGAACAGTTTTGACATCTGAAAGTCTCTCACTCTATAAAGGCGTAATTACGTAGAATATGCAGCACAGAAACAGGCCATTCAGTTGGTATTTATACTCCACACGAGTCTCCTCCCATTCTATCTACCTCATCTCAGCCATTCAGCATATCTTTTTATCTCATGTACATGTCTAGTTTCCTTTTGAAAGCAGCTAGGCTATTTACCTCAACCACTTCCTCTGGTAGCGAGTTCCATATTCTAACCACTGAGTAAAGAAATTTCTCCTCATTTCCCTATTGGCTTTATTAGTAACTATCCTGGATTTATGGTCCCTAGTTTTGGATTTTCCCACAAGTGGAAACATTCTCTCCACATTTACCCTGTCCAACCCATTCATAATTTTAAAGACTTCTATCAGATCACCTGTAAGTCTTCACTTTTCTAAAGAAAAAAAGCCCCAACAATCTTTTTTTGCACTTTCTCCGGTGCTTCGATGTCCTTTTTATAGTATGGAGACCAGAACTGTGCACAGTACTCTTAAGTACGGCCTGACCAAGGTCCTGTACAAGTTTAACATAACTTTACTACTTTTGAATGCTGGGGTTTGATATATGTTTAGGTACAGTCCCCACCATTTAAAACAGGCATTCACTTGTATCAGCCAAAACAATAACCATTACCCATTTGCATTAACGTTAATTTCAAAGTTGCTGGTTATAGTGTCTTAAGTGCTATGTTTATTTCGGGCAGAAACAGCTGTGCTTACTCGGTAGTTCACACCTTGCAGTCTTGATCTACAACATTCTTGCTACATACTGGTGAATTAAACAAGTTTTCACAGTCATGAACAATAGAATGCCTTCAATTGTTGTCTTGGCCCCTAGATCAAAGGCATCTACAGTGGGCTAGAGAAACAATTTAGCAGCTTGCATGACTTAATGATCAGTAAATCAGACTCCCTATATGCATAGAAATTCCTCACCCCACATACAGAACAAGCAGTCATAATAACTATATTTCCAGTTTTTGGTACTACATAAATTGTCAATACTATAGTAACATCAATAAAACAGATATGGGCCCAGAAATTGATCTCGCTCTGTTCCCGCGGGGGTAAGCCTTCCCCGCGATCTCTCACCTCGCTTGTGCTTTTTCAGATCCAGCTCGCACGAACTTGATGTTCCAGACATCAGCCGGGCAGTGCTTGCGTATCCCACCGGCGTAGTGAATTCGTGCGAGCTGTGGGATCACGTGACTCAGTTAGAGCCAATGGCAGCACACCATCTTCCATTCATAAGTTTCACAGCACGGCTGTGAAATCTATGAATCTTACACCCCCCCAAAATAACAGCTAAACCTCAATTACATTTTTTTTAAAAACCATCACATTAATAAAATAAGTATAGTTAAATAAATTAACCATTTTAAATAAAAAATTAAATTTTTGAAAAAATTTAAAATCTTTTAAGAAGTTATAAAAATAAACTTACCTGTCTTTAAAGTCTCTAAAAAAGATATACCTGTAAAAAAAAAAATTCAAAAAAATAATTAATTCACTACTTACCTTGTTAAAAGTGGGTCTTACTCCTCCTTTTTTACATTTCTAAAATCTTCAGTACTTACCTGCGCGTCCAAAGCATGAAGTGCACAGCGTGCGCGCAGCCTGTAGCGCGCACGCGATGCACCGAGGAACCGCCCCCTTTTTAAAAGAGCAATTGCCGGTTTTCAGCGCATGCGCAGGGCATGCAGAAAACCGGCAATTGCAGAGGGAATACGCGAGAGTACTCTCGCGTCCCGGGATGAATTTTTGGGCCATGATTGTATGCTTTAGACACAGACAGATGTAGCACTGTGCTCTAGACACAAGAAGGTTCCGGGTTTCATTCACAGTCTGAACTGAGTTAACTCAATCTCAGCCCAGGCAGCAATTGGGGCACCTGGTAGAAAAAATCACTATCTAGTAGTTTTTGTTAAGTGTACATGTGGTGGACCCTGGTGAAGATTGCGCTCAATTATGTTGCTTTTGCATCAATAGCCTGCCAATGTTCACCATCCAGGCTCACAAAGAATGACAGCTTCATAGAATAATACAGCACAGAAGGAAGCCTTTCGGCCCATCGTGCCTGTGCCAGAAGGCAAGGTACCAAAAGGCAATGAACACCCCTGGAACTGTCCTGAGCAGGAGTTGTGATGTCTGGAAGGATGGAACAAAATTTAGCAATTCTGAAAAAGAAATACTAGCTTTACTTCACTATCATTTTTTGGCATGTTCATACTTTGAATAGAGTTGATGTGTAATTTTTTTTTACTTTGAAACTGACTTTCTTACTATGTTTAGCCTACTACTAAGTGTGTGAGCTCAGCACCGCAAAAAGCTGGAAAAACCATAGTGGCACGTATCACAGGGCGATCTGACCCGTTCCCGAAAGGAGTTAAATGTGGATCGAGCCAGGGAGTGGCGCCACCAATGACTACAGTATGTGTGGAAAGACATCATCCAATTACACAGGTAATAAAAAAAAATGAACACTGGGTCGAAAGGTCACTGCTTCAGATTCAGTGAAATAAGACATCTGTGTTAATGAATCCTCCTCCTTTAGATTTGTTCTGTGTGGATGAAGCTCAGAAATGTTATACCTAGGCAAATTGGTGTCACTGATCCACATTTCAGAGGGATTAAATGTATTTTTAGTATCCATTAACAGTTGGAATGGTTTATAATACTTACAGGTGTTATACCTCTGTTTTACCCTTTCTCCAAAAAAATCCTCCTGTGCTGAGCCAATTGTTGTAGTAATGTCGAACATCCTGGATAATAGTGTAGAAGTATTCACCTGTGCATTCATGGCACATAAAGAAATGAACCGCAGGGAATTTTTGGGATAGCTCTGAAAGGGTTTGATTTGTTTAAAAAATGGTCAAAGCTGTAACATGGGTTTTGTTTTCGTATTAGAATGATAGAATCATAGAAATTTACAGCACTGAAGGAGACAATTCGGCCTGTTGTGCCAGTGCTGGCTCTTTGAAAGAGCAGTCATGTTTAGTCCCAGATCCTTGCTTTTTGTCTGTAATCCTATATAAGTTCCTCATCTTCAAGTACCTGTCCAGCTCCCTTTTAAAATTATTTATGGAATCCGCTTCCGCCAGCTTTTTATGTAGCGCGTTCCAGATCCCGATAACGGAGTGGAAAAAATTTCTCCTCGTCCCCCCTCTAGATCTTTTGCCAATGATTTTAAATGAATGACCTCTGGTTATTGACCCACTCACCAGAGGAACAGCCTTTCTCTGTCTACTCTATCAAAACTCCTCCTCATTTTGAAAACCTCTATTCGGTCACCTCTTAACCTTCGCTGTTCCAAGGAGAACAGTCCTAATGTTTCTAACCTCTTTTCATAACTGAAGTTGCTCATCGCTGATAGCATCCTGGTAAACCTCCTCTGTACCCTTTCTAAGGGCTTTGCATCTTTCCTGAAGTGTGGTGCCCAGAACTATCCACAATACTCCAGCTGAGGTCTAACCAGTCATTTATAAAGTTCTAGCATGATCTCTTTGCTTTTATGTTCAGTGCCTCTATTTATAAACCCAAGTAACCCATATGCTTTTTTAACCACCTTATCAACTTCCCCTGCCACCTTTAAGGATTTGTGTATATGGACACCAAGGTGCCTCTGCTCATCTGCACTTTTTTCAAATTGTGCCATTTATAGTATGCTGTCTTTCCATATTAGTCCTTCCAAAGTGCATCACTACACACTTCTCTGCATTGAACTCCATCTGCCATGTTTTTATCCATTTTACCATTCTTTCTGTCATCATGAAGTCTACAACTATCTTCATCACTACTATGTTGCCAAGTTTTGTATTATCTGCAAACTTTATAATGCTGCTCCCTGCACCCAAATCTAGGTCATTTATAAAAATTGAAAAGTGTAATGGACCCAAAGCTGACCCTTGGGAAACACCCCTGGAAACTATCTCCCAGTCTGAAAAGCATTCACCACCACCACCCTCTGCTTCCTGTCACTGAGCTAATTCCGTATTCATACTGCCACTTTCCCCTTAATTTCTTGAGCTTCCATCTTCTTAACAAGCCTCCTGTGTGGCACTTTGTCGAATGCCTTCTGAAAGTCCATGGCCCAGAAATTGATCTCGCTCTGTTCCCGCGGGGGTAAGCCTTCCCCGCGATGTCTCACCTCGCTTGTGCTTTATCAGATCCAGCTCGCACGAACTTGATGTTCCAGACATCAGCTGTGCTGGGCTTGCGTATCCCAGCGGCGTAGTGAATTCGTGCGAGCTGTGGGATCACGTGACATAAGTCTCACAGCATGGCTGTGAAATCTATGAATCTTACACCCCCCCAAAATAACAGCTAAACCTCAATTAAATTTTTTAAAAAAACCATCACATTAATAAAATAAGTATAGTTAAATAAATTAACCATTTTAAATAAAAAATTAAATTTTTGAAAAAATTTAAAATCTTTTAAAAAGTTATAAAAATAAACTTACCTGTCTTTAAAGTCTCTAAAAAAGATATACCTGTAAAAAAAAAATTCAAAAAAATACTTAATTCACTACTTACCTTCTTAAAAGCGGGTCTTACTCCTCCTTTTTACATTTCCAAAATCTTCCCTACTTACCTGCGCGTCCAAAGCATGAAGTGCACAGCGTGCGCGCAGCCTGTAGCGCGCACGCGATGCAGCGAGGAACCGCCCCCTTTTCAGAAGAGCAATTGCCGGTTTTCAGCGCATGCGCAGGGCATGCAGAAAACCGGCAATTGGAGTGGGAATACGTGAGAGTATGCAGTGCGTACTCTCGCGCACCGGGATCAATTTTCGGCCCCATATATACAACATCTACTGCACTACCTTGATCAACTTTCTCTGTTACCTCATCAAAGAATTCAATCAAGTTAGTCAGACACTATTTGCCTTTAACAAATTCATGCTGGCTCTCCTTGATTAGCCCATGCCTTTCCAAATTAAAGTTTATTTTGTCCCTGATAATGGTTTCCAATAACTTCCCCACCACCGATGTTTGGTTGACTGGCCTGTAGTTTCCTGGTTTATCCCCCTCCCCTTTCTTGAATAGTGGTATAACGTGCGCAACCCTCCAGTCCTTCAGCACTACTCCTGTATCCAACGAGGATTGAAAGATTGTGACCAATGCCTCTGCTATTTCTACCTTTTGCTTCTTTCAGCAACCTAGGATGCATTCCATCCGGACCAGGTGACTTACCAACTTTCAGTAATGCTCATCTTTTTAGTATGTCTTCTCTATCTATTACTATCCTATCCATAACTTCACTCTCCTTTTTTAGTGTAACCTTCATATCAGCTTCCTTTGTGAAGGCAGATGCAAAGTACTCATTTAATACTTTAGCCATGTCCTCTGCCTCTACATAAAGATTTCCCTTTGGGTCCTTAATAGGTCCAACTTTTTCCATAGTTAACCTCTTACACTTGATATGTTTATAAAATGTTTCAGGGTTTAATTTAATGTTGTCTGCTAATCCTTCCTCATAATCTCACTTTGCGTCCTGTATTAACTTTTTCAATTCCCTGCTGTACTTTCCATAGTCATCCTGGTTATTAACTGAATCTTGCTCCTGACATTTGTCATAAGCCTCCTCTTTCTGTTTTATTTTATCTTTTATTTCATTTTTCATCTGAGGAGCATTAGCTTTGGATGTTCTACCTTTTCCCTTCAAAGGAATATACCTAGTTTGTACCTGAACTATCTCTTCCCTAATGCCTTCCATTGCTCAGTTACTGCTTTACCCTGCAATCGCCTTTTCCAATCTACCTGTGCTCGGTCCCTTCTTAAATCACTGAAATTAGCTCTTCCCCAGTTGAGCATTTTTATCTTTGATATTTTCTGCTCTCTTTCCATAATTACTCTAAACCAGATTATGTTGTGGTCACGGTTAGCTAGATGATCATCTACTATAACACACTCCACTTGCCCCACTTCATTTTCCAGAACCAGATCCAACACTGCTTCCTTCTTTGTTGGACTGGAGATGTATTGATTAAGTTCTCCTGTACACTCCAGAAATTCCTCTCTCTCTCTCCCTACCCTTAGCACTATGTTTTTCCCAATCTATATTAGGGTAATTAAAGTCTCCTAATTTACTATTTTTTTGTTAAACATCTTTTTGAAATTTGCTCATCTATCTCTTTGGAGCTCTTTTTTTTAAAAAGCTCCCAGCAATGTAACAGCACCCCCTCTGTTAACTCGAGCCCAATAGATTCGGTCCTAGATCCATCTAATATATCCTTTCTATTTAGAACTGGAACATCATCCTTAATCAATACTGCCACACCCCCTCTTTTTCCTTCTCTATCATTCCTGAATACTTGGTAATCAGGAATATTAAGAACCTGTTCCTGGCCTTGTTTGAGGCATGTCTCTGTTCATGCAACCAGGTCGCATTCCCATGTGGCTATTTGTGCTGCAGCTCACCAATCATTTTAGTTACACTACGGACATTGATGTACATACAATTTAATACCTTCATAGTCACTTGTTGTTTTCCTCGATCTGGTCCCTGAAATTTTGCGGATATTTCTAATTTTACTGCTGTTTATATATCTCTCTGTCCTCTGATCTCATTGCTGCTCCTTTCTGCTATTTTCTGGTTTCCCCTCCCCCTGGCAAATTAGTTGATTCCAGATGGAGGGTGATGGGAATTAGATTATTCCTCTCTTTTTTCCTCCCCCCACCCTCCATATTTTTGGGTTCATTGTCTAGGTCAAGTGTGAGAAGTCGCACAACACCAGGTTATAGTCCAACAGCTTTATTTGAAATCTCAAGCTTTCGGAGTGCTGCTCCTTCATCAGCAGCATTCCAAAAGCTTGTGATTTCAAATAAAGCTGTTGGACTATAACCTGGTGTTGTGCGACTTCTCACATTTGTCCACCCCAGTCCAACACCGGCATCTCCACATCATAGGTCAAGTGTAACAGAGATGCCAAGTATAATTCTTGCTCTCTACTCCAAGAATATGCTTTGACACTAACCTCAAAGCAACACCCCCAACTGTACGGTTCCCACATCAACAATCATTGTTGCCTCTCTGGATTGGCAGTTTGTACCAAATAATAGGCTTGTTCTTTGGACTTGTGCCCACTAGAAGCTGAAGTTAGGCACGGGACTCTTACAGCAGAGAGAAGGCGCGAGAGGACTTGTTTGTTATTGATCTGGACCACCCAGTCCTTGGTCTTGTAATTCACGATGTCACCTGAACCCCTCAAGTGTGTAGATTTTAAATGTTGACCAAATATTAACTAAGGCAGCCAAAAGTAATGAAGCCACTTCACGCATGTAAATCATTATTGCAGCCCTGAGTCCAACCTTTTGAAAACTAGTGACTAGAATATAAATAGTTTAAAGCTAGGGCTCAACAGTGGTATATTTTAGTATTTAATGTCAGTTTAACATCTTCACAGCCAGTCTTAAAATTTACACTCCAATTTATTTTAATGAGGTAATTTTTAAATAAAGAATGGCTTTGCTGATTTTTGCTGATTGCATTCTACTATTCTTTGTTTTCACAGGTGTTCAATTCTCTTTAAAATGAAAAATATAACTGGAAAAATTGTTCTCGTGATTATGTTAGCCATATTAGATCAACAGGAAATGGCTTAAGAAGATTATAGCAAAGTAACTGCATGGACAGAGAAGATTAATTTCAAGAAAAATGACAGTACTGAATAAATTGTAGAGAATATTTTAAAATAAATGTACTTTATTTTTTAACTAACTGCTGCTAATGCCACAGTTTTTAAACTATTTGATTACTCATTTATGTTAGGAAAAAAATGGTTGGGGAAGTGGTTCAATGAGTATTGATTCCCTTCCAGTAAGTTTTGGTGAACTGTGTGGGTTCATGTTTTGATCAACTGATATACATTTTTCTGCACTGAAGATTTATATTTTGGGCTGCGGTGCTAAAAAAAAAAAGTTAGGTGCAAGTATCATGTCCCCTTCCATTTTGGTAAATATTTCTAGGTTAAAGTAGACTATTTTAACTGCATATTAACACACTTTTTAATGTCAGGAATATAAAGCCAATTGTGTTTCAAATACTAGTTTTCAACACAGTTTGACACAAGTAACAATATTCTAGATGCTATGTCTACCTTTTACATGGTCTTCATAACCTTTAATTAAGAGCCATTGTAAAAATATGTTGGTAATTAGTTGGGAGATAGGAGATAGAAAGTTGGGATAAAGGGAACATTTTCTGATTGGCATAATGTGACAAGTGATGTTTCCCAGGGGTCTGTACTAGGGCCTCAGCTTTTCATCATGTATATTAATGACTTGGATGAAGGAATAGAGAGTTATATATACAAGATTGTAGATGACACTAAGTTAGGACATTATGTTGTGTAGATAGGGGCAAGAAGTTGCAAAGGGGCATAGACTAAGTGGGAAAACTATGCCAGATTGAGTTCAGTGTGGTGAAATGTGAAGTCATCCACTTTGGATCTAAAAAAGACAAATTGGAATATTTTCTTCATGGTGAGAAACTAGGAGCTAAGTGTCCATGTACACATCACTAAAAGCTAGTGCACAGGTATAAAAAAAATCAAAAAAGTTAATGGAATCTTTATCTTGAAGGTTGGAATTCAAAAGAGAGGAAGTGATGATTCAGTTGGTCAGATCCCATCTGTAGCGCGGCCTTCAGTTTTGACCACCATAATTCAGGAAGGATATATTGGCTTTGGAAGGGGTGTACAATCCAAATTCACCAGAATGACACCATAACTTAAAAGGGTTAAATTATGAGGACATGTTGCACTAACTTGGTTTGTATTCCCTTGAGTTTAGACAGTTGAGGGGTGATCTAATTTGAGGTGTTTAAAATGATGAAGGGATTTGATGGGGTAGATGCAAATAAACTTTTTGATTTGGTGCGGTAATTCAGGACAAGAGGGCATAATCTTAAAATTAGAGCTAGGCCATCTGGAGTGAAATCGAGAAGCACATTTTCACAAAAGGTTGTGGAAATCTGGATGCTGGGTTAATTGGAATTTTCAAAATTGGTATAGATTTTTGTTTGGCAAGGGTATGAAGTGATATGGAGCAAAGGTGGGTAAATGGAGTTGAGGTACTGATCAGCCATGATCTAACTGAATGGCGTAACAGGCTCAAGGGGCTAAATGGCCTACTCCTGTTCCAACATTGAAAATTAGCCTAAGGCGAAGGCAATTGTGTAAATGTGGACTTAATTTGCTACTCAGTTTATACATACCAAAATAATAAGCTTTATTTATTTGGTTAAAAAAAATTTGAAACTAACTCTTGTGAGAAAGCCAAACAAATCATGTGCACATTCTTGTTTAACCAAATACTGTAAAACTAGGCACGTAAATGGAAATTCTTTAACAGTCCGTCTTTTCAAAGAACATCCTGCTAGTTTTTTTTCCATTAGTCCTTGTGTTACAAAACACATGAGCTGCAAATGCTTAGCAATGTGCAAGAATATGCAACATACAATATAAATGACTTGTGTAGATCACAGGATAAAACTACTGCAACCTACAGAATGTTAATTGATTCTCACTGCATTGAACTGCAGAATTTAGCTCCGCAGCCTGCCTGGAGGGCTTCAACTGCTGTCTTTTCATATTGACTCGATTTTACCTCTGTTTGATTAAACTAACCTACAAAGTGACCCTATATTTATTCAGTATGCATGATGAGATATTTTACTGAATAATGAATTTGATATTTCATTTGCACGTAAACGATGAAAATTTGAAGAGTTATTGATTTTTTTTTTTAAAATCTGCTTGAGGTTTTAGCAGTTGCCGGACATGTGCGGAATATCCCAGCAGTGATGGTGAGCCCCAGGCATTCTTTTACTCATGCAAAGGGACACCATAACTGATCTTTATTGGTGGCTTTCACAGTTTGGAAAGAACCGAGATAATTATATCACTGAGGTACCGTGTACTTCTTGGCTACATCCAACAGGCATGTGGTCACACTGCAGACAGTTCAGTCATCCTAGCAGGGAAATTACAAGACAATGGGGGAAGAATTCAGTATCTCCCCGTTTGGGGCGCAATTATCAGCCGGGCGCAAAGATTAACGCCTGCCACTAATTATCGCCTCCGACTGCAAACTTGACTTTTATCGCCCCTGGAGGTGATTGGAGCGCTAAATCAGGCGCTACACATCTGTCTTAAGGCGCAAAGGCCAAGGAGCGAGGCGCTAACTCAGAGCGCTGGCGAAGCTCATGTGATGTCAGTCAGCAATGGAACACAGACGCAATGGCCCCTGCCAGATCTTAAAGGGGAGGGTAAATTTTGCTCTCCATCCACATCCTGCTCATTGCAGCCTTGAATCTCGGCCTGGAGAGACCTGTACATCAAATCTGCTAGAAAGAACAATGGAGAGGCCCAGGGGAAGAGCTCAGAGTGCAGCCCCCACAGTCTCTTCTAAATCGATACAAGGAAGGGCAAATCAAAATGAACCTGCAAAGTGCTGCTCAGTACCCAAAACTCCTTCACACAGCGTTGAATCTCTCCAGAAGTCTGTCTCTCTCTCTCTCTCTCTCTCTCTCTCTCTCAGAATGCATGGTTCAAAAATGTCGCCAACAAAAAAAGGCAGGAAGCGGTCGCCTTTAAATAGCGCTCCCCCAGTCCCTTCCTGACTGCAAAACGCTCCCCTCAACCTGTCGTTGCTTGCGGCAGGCGGTAAGGCAGGGGGCGCCACTCAATATCCGCTCCGGGGCGTTGCGCACTCGACTGACGTCACGATCTGTCGGCGCAGGAGATCGTGGCGGTACTGTTTAGCGCCGCCGCAAAATGTCTAGTTAATTTCGCGAGTGGCGCAAACATCGCCGCGCCCGAGCGCTAGTTGCTTTGCGCCCCATTAGCGCCCTCTTAAGGTGCTAACTGGAGGCGCAACCAACTGAATTTTTCCCCCTCAATGTTTTTATGTTACACATGATCTCTCTTCCTACACCCTTAATATAAAAGCAGAAGGGTGGAGTGGCAGGTGAAGCATTAACATTTGGGGACATAGAATGAGAACACTCTCTACCCATTCCTGATCTAAGTTGTAATAGGTGGAAAGGCACTGGAGGGAGACTGGGGGACCTCCTTACAGACAGCAGGGGGAAATGTTACTGGCATAAATGACAAACGTGTTGTACTGGAAGTTAGGGAGAAAAACAGAGGGTGTGTACCTTCAAAATGCCCTTTGGGAGAATTTTTTTTTTTTAAATGTGCACTCAAGCATTCACTTAATTAAATTCACAGGGAGACATGTGATGCCATGTGTGCTGGGTAGTGCCATTAGTAGCACAATATATTTTTAAAATACTGCCTCCACTTTTGAAGCTTCTATTAGTCATGAGTACACTCTTCTGACTGCCGTAAACGTTCAGTAGTTATTCAGTGCAGCGTTGGCCACCATATTGCACTCCACCCACTCCACTCCAGCTCAGCCCCAACTCTGCTCTCAACTTTCTCCATCTTGGCCTGGTCTCCTGCTTCCTCCCACCCAACAGTGGTCTAGATTTCGCCATAACTAGAGATTACTTGCAGGATATCTAAACAGAGAAGAGTGTATTACAGTTGGCCCAATAGCCATTTGACCAAGAGCCAAATTAAATTCAATTCTAAGTTATTTCTGTTACTTGATATTTCTAGCATTCATTTTTCCCCCCTTTCTCTCCATGTGGATCTGGGAGTCTTGCCTTCCCTACTGCACTCCACTTCCACAAATACAATTTGGGGAACTTAATGCACATAGCTTCAGTGACATAAGCACCTGATAGACTATGCAGAGCCTATATTTAAACAAAGCAAGCCTTGCATTCCAACCCACTTTGGACTCCTCAGTATTAAAAAGTAGGAAGCCTCCTATTCGGGTTAGAATGTTTGTTTGGACTCCTGGAGTATGTTTGAGATAATCAGATGGTTGTAGAAACTTTTGAAGGTTACTGGGTGAAATATGTTAAGATTGGGCACACTCCAGGAGGTTTTCTCGTAAAACTGAAATCTCCTAGTGTTACAGCCCAAGCTGCGTTGCACAACATTATATAAACTGAGATTACCTGAAGCAATTGGCTATAAGTGCTTTACATAAAGGTGCAAGTATGGCAACTCAAAGCAATGTGTAGGGTATCCTATTTGGAAGATATCTTGGTTTGTACTTGAATCATAAAAGAAATTATTGACTTTTTATAATTTTAAAAGCTTTTGGATGCTGCTTCTGATTTTATCACAGGACTAGCTTTAACCTGCTTCCCAGAGTCCAAACATTATTCCTTGCAGGAACCCATCTAGACACTCTTCCTCCTTAGGGTTCAACCAGCCACAGTAGTAGCCCATTAAGCAAAAAGCTACTTTGTGCCTGGAGTCTGGAAGATCAGATAAAATTAACATTAGGGAGGTTACAGAAAGAAGCAGCCTAATTTATCTTTCACATAGAAGTTTGTTTTTTAAAGGAAAAGGAGGCAGAATTAACTTTGAGCTTGTTTAAGTCAATGTACAGGTGACCTCATCTTGGCCTTTGAGTTCTGCTCTCACCAAGCCCAAGTCTAATTTGTAAAACGACTTTGATACACCTTTATTTATATATGGAAAATGAGGCATGCTAGATTATTCCGTGTGGACGAGTCTCTCGTTTGCAGTATCATTTTTATATACAAAGTTCATTCTCTGACCTGTAGTAATGGGACTACTAAAATTAAAAATGTGAGCATTTTATGCTGCCAGCATATAAGCTTGTGACTTTTTCTGCTACCTCCAATCAAAAAGAGATTAGATATATACCTAAATAGTTTAAGAGCCATAGGCATTCATCCAGATTTAAATGGCAAGTATTCCTGGGTTATTTTTTAACCCTCCAATAGGTAACAATATATTTGTACGTTACAATAATATTGCATTCAGAGAATCATATAGCGTGCACCTACACTTAATGATCAACATTTGTTGAATAACTTAAAAAAAAATTATAGTACTCATCACATCTCAAGACTCAAAAGTGCCTCATTTACAAGTGAAGTACTTTGAAGTGCCATGTAGGCAAACTAATGAATACATGTCAGACAAACAAAATGGTAGCACAAATGCTTGTAAATTAGATTAGCAGCAGCACAAGTAGCTTATTTCTATAAGCCACAATTCTATTTATGGCACCTGCACACTGCCATTTCTCAGTCTTGTTAAATTGTATTACCTTTCCAGCACACTTGCTAAAGAGATAAATAATGATGCCTGTGTGATTGACATTCATACCTGCATTTTGATTTGGTGGTGGTCATTTGCATCATTTACTCAATGCTCGTGCACCACAGAATATTCCAGTGGTAGCTTGTAGAAAACGTAAACAATCACATTTAACTAGATGCAGCTTCTCATCAAAATGTAGATACTCCCCAAAAGGGGTACTGAGAAAGAACAAAAGTTTGTATGTCTTGATAAATGATGACTCACCTACTTAGTAACTGGAACACTTTGTCAGATTTTAATAAAATATAATTGCTTATGAAAAACTGATTTCCTTTTGAAAACCGGTATACTGCGAGCTATTTTTGTCTGCTAAAATCTTGTAGGAACAGTGAGCTGAATTATATTAAAAAGAAATGTAACAATCTCATTGCTGTACAAACAAAAAAAATGCATTGGGTTGGGGAGCAAGCTCATACTTTAGGTCTGTAGGATGCTGCTCACTTCTTGTTCCTTTTTTGCCCTCCAGCAAACCATTGGTCAAGCGACTGCAGCCAAGTATCCTCGATCCAGCCAGCCCTCCTCCACCACTGGAGGGAAAGTCACAGCCCAGAATGCAAAATCACCCACTGTCAGTTGCGGCATCCAATCAATAAAGGTTGTAGACTGAATGCCTCGTCAACAAAAACAACAGTAACTTGAAACGAGTGGAGGATACATTGTGGAAACCGGTGAAATCTACAGTTTGTTCTATATGTGAAGACTGAGGACCTTAAGTTGTGAGCTGTTACCATTATTAAATTAATTTTAATGACATAACTCATGAGCAAAGTTGCAAGTGTGTTCTTGGGCATTCAGTGTCCAATGAAAGTATTTTGCAATGTATGTAGGTTTCTGCTTGTGCAAGGTGTGTATCAATAATTTTTAAATGCTGTAAAATTCAATATATTGATTGTACAGGGTTTAAAAATAGCATCTCAACTTTTTGACCTGTTGACTAAAGATCACTTGGAGCAGCACTTCTGTGAAGGCACAATAGTGGGGCTGGATTCTATCAACGTTCCATGAGTTTCAGCACTGAAGCATCTTTTACAGTAGAACTTTGGGGGAAATTATGTTCTCAACCTTGAGTTTTGTTTAAAAATATAGCATCAGTTGTATAAATCCTTATCCATTTGTGGCTTAGAGATGCAGCTCATTAATGGGAGTTGTATAAACCAATGTTCTCCACTGTATTCTACTTCTACCATGGTTTGAAAAATTATTAAAATATGCAAACTAGTGTTTAGATGTTAAGTTACTATTTAAGTGCTTTGTGATATGGCAATGAAGTGGTTGTTACATCAAAATGAATAATTTTAATTCTAAAAATACATTTTATAGGTAATGCAGGATCAAGTACTGCTCTTAAATAACATTAATTCTCAGTTCCACTTCAATTTCCTGTCAGTTGGTCCCATTATAAACCCTAGTATGTTGTCATAATGTCTTTAAAATATCCCTCTTCCTGTCACATAGATGAGCTGTCTAAGCAACTAGTGACAATGTAAAATACAAATTGCCACTTTAATGGAATATATAGACTATAGCATTAAAGCTTCTGACTGGGAAGCATCATCACAAGCACCCTTTAATGTATTGGTCTTGTAACATTATAGCAGCTGTCCTTTATTTTCTAAATAGGAGTTCAGAGAAGGGGTTAATGGCCATATTAACTGAGTTTTGGCCTAAGCAATTTCCATTTCTGACATTGTAATTGGAAGTTGTAAACCTGTGAATACATGCGACTCTCAAACTTGCTGAAGTGGCACAGACAGGTGTGTGAGCAGAGCACCTACCTGCTGCCACGACAGGAGAATGGTGCAGTGCAGTTTGGGAAGAGGAATACTGAGAGTTTTTGAAACCGAAGAGTTTTGTGCACTTCATTATGCAGAAGGGACAGCGATAGATTGGCAGTGTTGTGGGGGGGTTTATATGCCCCAACCTATGGTGGAAATTCATTGCAACTGTTCAGAGCAAAAATGTTCTTGAGCCTGACCCATCCCATGTACTTAAACACACTGGTATGAGGCTTAGCACAGTTCAATGTTAGATCATGTTTTAACTGGTCACCAAAAATTCCAGCTTTTTGTATTCATTTTCATAATTAAAATATGCTTGTGTAAAATTGTTTGCCAGATGTATTTATGATTTGAAGTTCCAGTTTATGTGCAATTTATAATTCTTATTGAACTGTACAGACAGTTTTTGAAAGGAGTTTTGATCATTTTAAGAGCACAAATGTAAAGTTTGACTTGAAAGTATAATTATAAATTACTTCTTCTGTATAAAAGTGTGTATATACAATTCATATTTTTAAACTTTTGTATTGCAAATTTTTAACTTCTGATTGTACAATAAATGTGTCCTCCATCTGATTGCTTTATGAATTTTATTCACAGTATGAAGAATACAGAAACTGTTCTTTGGCATTTTTCATATACACATTCTGCATTTTTACAAATAATCGTTATTCTGTAGCTTTAGCGTAAAAGTAAGTGACACCCAAGTATCAAACCTATTTTGTGAAGGATACCCTGAAATTATACTCGTAACAGGTCTTGCGAGCAAATGTATAAAAATTTTGACCTACATTATAGCCAGCAAAACCTTTTTTGTAAATGTTATATATTTAATCATTGATATCTGGATTGATTGCAAGGCTATGGCTGTAATCTGATCGAGGGGTGGTTCAAAATGAGTGAAGCTTGAATAGTTTGTAACAATCTAATGCAAATATCTACTGATGATAAAAACAGTTTAATTTTTGAGAGTTTTGTTTTGGATTAATCTCTGTCCTGGCTGCAGCTGTCGATGTACACGGTCACTATGTACACGGTCACTATGTACACGGTCACGATGTACACGGTCACGATGTACACGGTCACGATGTACACGGTCACTATGTACACGGTCACTATGTACACGGTCACGATGTACACGGTCACGATGTACACGGTCACGATGTACACGGTCACGATGTACACGGTCACTATGTACACGGTCACTATGTACACGGTCACTATGTACACGGTCACGATGTACACGGTCACTATGTACACGGTCACTATGTACACGGTCACGATGTACACGGTCACGATGTACACGGTCACGATGTACACGGTCACGATGTACACGGTCACGATGTACACGGTCACGATGTACACGGTCACGATGTACACGGCATGTTTGAGTATCCTCAATGTATGATAACCATCAAAGAGGGCTTGCAATTGTAGTTTGTACTAAATTATATGTAGTTGATTAGAAATTTGGTATCCACTATATACAGGAAACTCTTTATTAACCAGGACCGGCGTGGTGCCGGTTTATCAAAAGTACCAGATAATGGAGAGTTATATCTACCGAGGCTATTTTTAACACAGAAAAATAAATAAATCAAGAAATGTGCAGTATACAGTATTTGGGTACTTTTGAAAACTACCCCTACTGACTAAATCGGCGTTCTCGGACTCGATCGGCAACATTGCCGGTTATTTGAGAGGAGTTTTCGGAGTACTCGCCGTTCGCGGAGACTCGACTGCGACTCAGCAACATTGCCGGTTATTTGAGAGGAGTTTTCGGAGGATGATTTTTGCCGGTTAAGCGAGAATTCCGGATATTTGGGTGCCGGATAAACAAAAGTTTCCTGTATTGTATACAGGCGATACCATTTCTTTGCAATATGCAGTAAAGTATTAGTGCAGCCCAAACTAGCTCTCGTGATCAAACGATGCAGTTGGGTGTCCAAAATGATGCCCTCTGTCCGAAAGACGACATCAATACGAGTATTTTGCTAGGACATAAAACATCTTGGAGTTAATAAGTTAAGCTGCAATCTTGCATTTTGGGTTTGCCTAAACATATTCAACCTTGTGCTGCATCATCTTGTATATTTCTGAATGATTTTTCAAAATGGTCACTTTCTTTTGATGGTGTAGACCAGAGACCTGTAGATGGAAGGTTTCCTTGTTCTTTATAGCAAAATCATCAATGCATTCTTTCAGAACATATTATTTTGCTACAGATATGAAATGCTTTGATTTTGAGGTCACTAAACTAGTAGCCAAAAAAAATCTTCCCATCAGATTCTTTGACATGGTCCAGTTGAGATTCTACAGTAACTCAATTTATAAAACCTGCACTTTTAAGTTTCTACGTCTTCACCTAAGGGAAGCCTAGAAAATAAAAATTGAGCAGTTCAAAGAACATGCTAAATAAACTGGAAAAGGATCGGGGGGGCGGGGGGGGGGCGGGGGAGAAATGTAACACGTGTTTTTATAATCTTTTACAGTTCATCTGCTATCTGTTGCCAAATTTACTTCATTGTAAAATATTAGCCTTTTTATTTTACCCAAGTATTTAATATCTAAGCTCTGGGAATCAGACTGGCCCCTCATTTATACATTTATATTCTTTGAAGATTGTGCTTCCAAATTGATGTTTTGGAGCTGGTGGAAGCCTGAGGCAAGATGTCCAACAGAATGTATGAAAGTTAAATTTTATGTATAAAACCTCCTAGTTAAAAAAATCAAAAGGTGCATGTCTATCTTGACAAATGACTTGTTTTAAATCTCATCCAAGAACCAGCAGCTCTTGGTGCATGTGACCAGTTGACACTTCACTCCTATTTTAAGCATTACTTGCTTGCAATGTTAACTTCAGAGAATTTGAAATAGTGTACAAATATAAGACAATGGAAAAACATAGTATGGGTAATGGAATTATCTGATTGTTGGCTCATTACTTGCAGGAAAGAAAAAGGAGCTGATTGTTGAATAATTAAATGTTGCTCTATCACATGTTTGTTTATACATTTAACGTGTAAACACTTGACTTGACTTCATAAATCTCTACATCCAACCACACATGGCTTGTTGGTGACCATCAGTTCTCAGTTGTAGTCATGCCCATTTGTAGTAGTGCCCTGTATTATATATTCAACTATTCATTATTAATGCGCATTTCACCTTTCTCATGGTTACCCAAACTTTATTTTGGAAGGAATATTACTAATATGGACTTGTCCTTTCTTTGATGTGCAAGAGTGAAGTAGTGTTTTTCTACAACAACAACTTGTATTTATATAGCACCTTTAATGTAGTAAAACATCCCACAAGGCACTTCACAGGAGTGTTATCAAACAAAACTTGACACCGAGCCAAGGAAATATTAGGGCAAATGACCAAAAGTTTGGTCGAAGAGGTAGGTTTTAAGAAGCGTCTTAAAGGAGGTAGAGAGGCGAAGCAGTTTAGGGAGGGAATTCCAGAGCTTGGGGCCTTGGCAGCTGAAGGCACGGCTGCCAATGCTAGTTCTGAATTTGTCTCCTTCACAAGATCACAGGACAATTATAGATAAGGAGTGTCATTCAACCAGTCTTAATTCATCCAGAAAGACACTAGTCTGCCCATTGCTCCATCCATTTGGTTATTTGATGCATAGAGGTTTTGCCTCCAGGGCTCCATTCCATGTATCCTTTCACTGCAGCAGCACCAGTAGTGCTGATTCATAAGCATCTCTTGAAGTGATTCATCAAATCATGTATAAAATTTTAAAATAATGTTCCCAAGCCCACAGAAATGACAGTGTTGTCCTTTGTATTTACAGTAAAGTCAGTTGATATGTTATATACTTCATCTGAGGTGGGGCAAGACCTGTTCGAACACAAGATTGCTGCACTGGCACCGTAGCGTCTGTTTGTTTCCTTGCAGCTCACTTGAGCAGCAGAATGTGCCTCATCGATGGCTCCAAATTAAGCAATGCAATCTTTAGGAAACTGTACATTTCTGTGAAGATTGCACACCATTCATTTCCTTTCTGATCTTTTCTGTAATGAAAGACACAAAAAAAACACCATTTAATTCTAATGAAGGGTTCCACACAAGATCTTAGTCTGTGTACTAGCATTTTCACTTTATAATTTTGTGTTCCATTTTACCTATCTAATCCATTCCAATTCAATATACTCCTGTTCCAAACACAACTTGTTTACAAAATGTAACAGGAATGTAAACCGGCAGAAACCATAGAAGTACCTGTAACAAAAACAAACTTGCCTGGGAAATGGTGTTTTGTATCTGTATTTGTAAGCCCAGTATATTCTCCCCTTGTCCAGTCTCTTCCCACCTACATCCGCGACTCTTCCGATGCCCTCCGCCATTTTAACAGTTTCCAGTTTCCCGGCCCCAACCGTCTCCTCTTCACTATGGACGTACAATCCCTCTACACCTCCATTCCCCACCAGGATGGCCTGAGGGCGCTCCGCTTCTTCCTTGAACAGAGGCCCAACCAGTCCCCATCCACCACCACCCTCCTCCGCCTGGCTGAACTTGTTCTCACATTGAACAACTTCTCCTTTGACTCTACCCATTTCCTCCAAATTAAAGGTGTTGCTATGGGTACCCGCATGGGTCCTAGCTATGCCTGCCTTTTCGTGGGATATGTGGAACACTCTTTGTTCCAGTCCTACTCGGGTCCCCTCCCTCACCTCTTTTTCCGGTACATTGATGACTGTATCGGTGCCGTCTCCTGCTCTCGCCCTGAACTAGGACATTTCATTCACTATGCTTCCAATTTCCACCCTTCCCTCACCTTCACATGGTCCATCTCCGACTCTTCCCTTCCCTTCCTCGACTTCTCCATCTCCATCTCTGGGGATAGGTTATTGACTAACATTCACTACAAGCCCACTGACTCCCACAGCTACCTGGACTACACTTCCTCCCACCCCGCCTCCTGTAAGGACTCTATTCCATTCTCCCAGTTTCTCCGTCTCCGCCGCATCTGCTCTGATGATGCCACCTTCCATACCAGTGCTTCCGACATGTCTTCCTTTTTCCTCAACCGAGGATTCCCCTCTACCGTGGTCGACACGGCCCTCGACCGTGTCCGTTCTATCTCCCGCACTTCTGCCCTCACCCCTGCCCCTCCCTCCCGGAACCACGATAGGGTTCCCCTTGTCCTCACCTTTCACCCCACCAGCCTCCACATTCAACGGATCATCCTCCGCCATTTCCGCCACCTCCAGCGTGATCCCACCACCAAACACATCTTCCCCTCACCTCCCCTTTCAGCATTCCGCAGGGACCGCTCCCTCCGCGACACCCTAGTCCACTCCTCTACCACCCCCAGCACCCCTTCCCCTTCGCCCGGCACCTTCCCGTGCACGCGCAGGAGATGCAACACATGCCCTTATACCTCCCCTCTTCCCACTGTCCAGGGCCCCAAACACCCCTTCCAGGTGAAACAGCGATTTACTTGTACTTCCTGCAATTTAGTATACTGTATTCGCTGCTCACGATGTGGTCTCCTCTACATTGGGGAGACCAAACGCAGATTGGGTGACCGCTTTGCGGAACACCTCCGTTCAGTCCGTAAGGGGGACCCCGAGCTCCCGGTGGCCTGTCACTTTAATTCACCGCTTCACTCCCACTCTGACCTCACCGTCCTCGGCCTATTACACTGTTCCACGGAAGCGCAGCGTAAGCTCGAGGAACAGCACCTCATCTTTCGTTTAGGCACGCTACAGCCCTCTGGACTCAATATCGAGTTCAACAATTTTAGATCATAACCTCAGCTCCAATCACATTTATATTTTATTTTTTCCACCCTTTTATTTGCCCCCCCCCACCCTTTTTTTTCCTCCCCCCCACCCTTTTTTTTCCTCCTAGAAGCTGGCAGCTGTCCTTCATTCTGCCAGTGGATTTCACACTTCTTTCAGCCTTAATCTGTCACATTAACACCACCTCTAGCCTTGCATATCTCTTAATGTCTCTTAATGTCTCTTCATCTCCCCCTTTGTTCTTTTATCCCCTCCCCCTTTTCCCAGCTTTACTCTGGCCTTAAATCTATTTGATTTCCGGCTCTTCACAGTTCTGACGAAAGGTCATCGACCTGAAACGTTAACTCTCTTTCTCTCTCCACGGATGCTGCCTGGCCTGCTGAGTTTTTCCAGCGTTTTCTGTTGTTATTTCAGATTTCCAGCATCCGCAGTATTTTGCTATCGTATTATATACACTGGCTGGACTCCAGTAGATAAATTAGCATTTGTAATGTGAAGGAAGTGTAGACTGATGAAAATCATTTTTGTGTACATAGCAAGAGAGATGCGTGAGATAAATAGTTTCCACGGTACAATGAACTCTAGCTTAAGCAATCAAAAAACTTCCCTTGGTGGGAGGTTTAACTCTGTATAATTCTGAGCATGTAAGACAATAACACCTCCATTGGGAAGATGGTGGAATTTTGGTAGAGAATCCAAAAGAAATCAAAATCAAGTTTGCCAGTGAATGCATTGGGATTTATTATTCCTATAAATCACAAACCCACATGGGTCAGACAAGAGCTGCTCATGGTGGAGAATGTTCATACCCAAATATGTTACTTTGTGAATTTGATGTGAAAATCAGACTGTCTTATTACTTTAACAGCAGTTAAAACTACTGCTTAGCCAAGCAAAAGTCACTATATAAATGAGTAGCCAAATGTTTGGCTTGTAAAAAAAACTACATAACGCTACATCTGTTGTATAAGGCAGTATATGCACCTGCTGTCTTGCCCACCCAGGTACCCCTACTTAACCCCATACTTACTAACTTCATCAATCAGTCCACCAGCACAGTTCCTACATCCTTCAAAACCGTCATCACTCCATTCTCTTCATCCACTGTTCCATTTCCAACCATTGCTTTCTATTTAAAGCCCTGCAACATGACCGGTGTGACTCCAGCTTGCTGTGTCTCCACTTACTGGACCTCCGTGCCTTCAACACCATTGACCACACAATCTTCCTCCATCTGTCCATCACTATCTCTAGGCAGTCCTCTCTTGTTCTAACCACTACTTATTGCATCATAGATATTATAGGGTAGATTTAATTAATTTTTGGTCTTACTGCAAAGTTTCACACACTGGGAGCGCATATCAGGAACTTTTTTTTCATCGATCCCATCTCAGCCAACAGCTTCGCCTCCCTTACCCAGGTAGTCATCTCTGGTGTACCCCAAGGCTCTATCCTATCCCTCTCCTCACCTTCATTTATATGTTACTCCTTGGTGACATCATCCAGAAGCATGGGTTCAGTTTCCATTTGTACCCTGATGACAATCATTTCTTTCTAAGTCTCCAATTCCTCCATCAGCGACTCATTCCAACTACTTGTAAAATATTAAGATCTGGTTGAGACAAAACCTCCTCCAGTTCAATGTAGGCAAAACCAAAGCCATCCACTTCTGCTCCTGCGAACACCTATGCACCTTCACACCCACCTCCATCAACTCTGGCTCTTGTGAAAATGGATAATGAATGAATCTTGTTTGCATATTCAAATCCCACAATGGCCTACTCCCGCTGTACAACCTTGTATACCTTCCTATATCCTGCCCTCCAGAAAACTCTCCACTAGCAGTTGCACCTTGTCCATTCCTTGCCTGTCTTCAAAAGCCTCCAGAAAGCTTTTCTCCAACTTTTCTTCCCTCCTGCTCAGTGTCCACAATCTTGCAAAGCAATCTAAGATATGTCTCTGCATGTGAGGAGCACTATAGAAATGTAAGCTGTCATATTTAATAGTTTTAATATTGGAAATGATATTTTCTATTCAAGCATTACAGTAGTGTAAATTTCATAATCAGATAAATGCATCACATTTTCTTGATAAATCTGACATACTCAATAGGTTGCCAACCAAACAATAAGGTCTAAGCATCATTTATCCTGTTTACACTTGCAGCTGGAATCCTCGCTGAAGCAAGTGCCCATCCACTGGCTTCTGCCAGCTTTATAAACCAAGGCAGTAAAAAACAAATCCATGCCAACACCAAGCCCGTATGGAGACTGCCACTTTCGCTACTGTGAAAACAAATTTAACTTAAAGGAGAGCAAAAATTAAATTCTGTGCATGGATCAGTGCACTGAGTGTGTGCAACATTGCTACGTATCCAAATATTTTCCCTCATTTCATTTTTAAGTTTGACATAGCAAGCAGAGCAAATCCCAAAGCAGATTGATGTTACCACTGCCTTAACTCAGCTAAAAACAGGAACCTTTTACTGCTGCCACACCAAATAGCTATTGCCAGTAACTATGTTTTTCAGCTCATGCCAGATGATAATGGCCCCGAAAATCCTCGGGCAGCAATCCTAGTAATTACACCAGGATGTGCTGCCCTTGCTGCTGTTATGTGGGGTCAGGGGGAGGTTCTGTTTTAAATGCAGATGACCAACAACCCATACAAATTGGGAAGTCCAACGCCTGCTCCTATTCAATATCTTGGCATTTCCATAAACCATAAGGTCAGGAGTGCACCTGTTTGCTGGCGATTCTACAGTGTTCAGCTCCATTCATAGCTCACCTGACCCGAGCTTAACTGGATCAACCATATCATTAACATGGCTGCAAGAGCAGGACAGAGGCTGGGTACTCTCAGACAGGGGGCTCAGCTCCTGATCCCTCAACACTTCTCCCGTCTACAAGGCTCAAGTCAGAAGTATGATGGAAAACTCACCATTCGCCTGGATGGGTACAACTGCCACAACACTGAAGAAGCTCAACACCATCTAAGACAGATCAGTCTGCGTCATTGGTGCTCCTGCCACTAGATTCAATATCCCCTCCCTTCATTGTGGTAGTACCATCACCACAGGGACTGCGGCAGTTCAAGAAGAACCACCACCACCTGAGGGTAACTAGGAAAGGGCAATAAAAATGAGGCTTTGCCAGCATTGCCCATATCTCAAGAACAATTTTTTTTAAATTAGAAACAAGTCGACACCATTGAACATACTCTCATAACATGTCAGAACAAGTTTATGTTTCTTGTTCCTTAATTTTTTGGCAAATTAAATAGGGCATGTAATTTGATTAGTACCAACATGTGACTTTGTCACTAACCACCAGCAACATCTCCAGTTCCTTTTCACCTGATGATTAATATAATAGATCTAATAACATGATAGATATAAAATACCATCAGCTCACAAATGTGTCAGTGTGTACAAAAATAGGGCAGTCCAGGATATTCAGATTGTCACATCCAACACTGTCACCTGTTTAGATGAATTAGCAGATCAGCATTCTAAATCTGCTAGCCCCCATTCTGATTTATTTTCCTATCCCTGTCCTCCTATCCCCTTCTCAACTGACATGCTGTGATACAGTTGCTCATGTGCTGGCGATCTGTAACTGGTGACAGAAAACAACAACTTGCATTTAAATAGCACCTTTAACGAGGCAGTTGGGCACCCGGACCTGTGAAAGAGCAAGAGTACGAGGGGGAGGTGACTGAAAGCATAGTCGGAGGTAGATGTGAGGAGTATTTTAAAGGTGGGGAGAGATGTAGCAAGGTGAAGGGTGTTAAGGAGGGAGCTCCAGGGTGTGCAGGCAAGATTGCTGAAGGCTGTACCACTGATGGTCGGTTGGAGAGGGGATGAACCTGCAGATGTTTGAGAGTTGGAAGAGCAGAAGATGTGGGTAGGGGCATAGACTGGAGGGTATCGCAGAAGTAGAAGGTGCAAGGTCACAGAGAGATATGAACACCTATTTGCAGAGAGACAGGGAGACAATGGAGGTTGGAAAGTTTCAGGGTGGCTGGAGAGAGGCAGCGATGGTTCGAGTTTTTGCAAGGTGGATGTTTGGAGGCCAACAAAGAGGATATTGAAAAAATCAAGTCTAGAAGTAACAAAGAGACTCAGTGTTACATTATTCAACCAACTAGCAAAATTAATGAGACTAAAAATCAGAGTTCTAATGAAAGGTTAACTCTGTTTCTCTCTTCACAGATGCTGCCTGACCTGCTGAGTATCTCCAGCATTTTCTGTTTTTATTACTATCAAGTTCAATCCTACCTCAAACAACAGGCACTTTCCAGTCGTGATCACAGGATTCTGAACAGCAGCAGGAATGATGGCTGATTTTCACTCCCCTAACTCAAGGCCAATGGGGCCAAATGTAGTCCCCCACCTCTGCCCTGGTTGAGATCATGTAACTCGACACAGACCAGAGGCTCCAACCTGGGATCTTCCTGCGTCTTTTTGGCTCAGCATAGCAGATGGTGGATTTATCAAACAATCCATAGGATAACAACAACGATTTACATGAATATAGCGCCTTTAACATAGTAAAACATCCCAAGGCGCTTTGCAGGGGCATTATCAAACAGAATTTGAGACCGATCCACATAAGGCGATATTAGGACAGGTGACCAAAAGTCAAAGAGGTCGCTTTTAAGGAGTGTCTTAAAGGAGGTAGAGAGGTGGAGAGGTTTAGGGAGGGAATTCCAGAGCTTAGGGCCTAGGCAGCTGAAGGCACGGCCGCCAATGTAGGAGCGATGAAAATCGGGGATGTGCAAGAGGCCAGAATTGGAGGAGTGCAGATATCTCGGAGGATTGTAGGGCTGGAGGAGGTTACAGAGACAGGGAGGGGCGAGGCCATGGTGGGATTTGAAAACAAGGATGAGAATTTTAAAATCGTGGCATGGCTGGACCGGCAGCCAATGTAGGCCAGCAAGCACAGGGGTGATGGGTGAATGGGACTTGGTGTGAGTTAGGATATTGGCATTTTCTGCTTCTTAAAGGTGTAACATATAAAGCAATGCACAGCCAGTACTGAAGTGTTTGGTTCCTGACTGACGTACAGAACAGGAAAGCATATCAATCTGCACAGAGCCACGCTTACTAACAAGTTCCACTGATGATGTAACCTGAACCTTGCTTAGTGCAGAGATCCAAAATAATGGGACAGTACGGAGCAGGAAAATACCTCACACCCCTCAAAGGTCTCACACAATGCAGGAAGTTGTTTACACTTATTTTCAGTATCTAAACGGATAGAATACTATATAAAGAAAGCATTTCTACAGTGCCTTTCATGACCTCAGGACATTCCAAAGCGCATTAAGTCAATTAAGTACTTTTTTAAGTGTAGTCACTGTTGCAATATATTGAACTACCTCCTCCCTGCTCTTACTTTCTCCTTCATATGTACAATGTGTGTATGCACTAAATCCATGCTCAGGGGAAATGACTTCTAAAACTAATATATACCCTAGATGTGAAGGGAGACATTGGAGAATGCTGTCATTTAATCACATACCTGGGTACTAAGAATAACCTTATTTACTTGCCAATCTTGGCTATTATTATAACCACCTTTAGAACTTACAGAGAAATACCTCCATTGTTCTGAACATGCGTAATTATTTGCTTTATTTATTTTACCTGCTGTTGTCAACCACCGTGTTATGATTAATGTGTGTTTAAGTAGAGCTTACTATTCATTCCTGAAATGTGACACCATGCATCTGATATGCAAATCTCAGAAACAACACATTGCAATTTTCTTTCTCAATTTGCTTCCTTTTAAGAGTTGTTTGATCCTCTCAAGTTCTTGTCACCCTCCTAACTATGTGTACATTATTTTGTCTTTTTACCCTCAATCACCTTTTAGATCAGTAACAGTTTTCTATTTAGCAGTTTGAACATCATTCAACCCATTAGCTCCCTCTCGGTGGTTGGCATATCTGTTGATATTCTGCCCCTCCCCCTCCCCCTTTTCCCAACCTTACTTAAATGCCTGCTTCTCTTTCACTCTTCAGATGGTACACACCCAAAGTGTTATATAACCTGTCTTTTCTTTATACAGGTACTCACTGACCTGCTGTGTATTTCTAACATTTTATTTTTTCACCAATTATGCTGCTTTTTCTATTCACATTACAACAGTGACTACACTCCAAAAGTACTTAATTGGCTGTAAAACGCTTTGGGACGTCCAGTGGTCGTGAAAGGCGCTATATAAATGCAAGTCTTTCTTTCTTTATTCCTTCTAGATTTTCCACACAGTTTGTTTTTGACTAGATGTCCCTCCCACCATGGCAGGCAACTCATTTCCAGGCCTTCAGCTGTGCCATTCTAAACAGGTTAGTGCACACTTGATTTGTTGTTCAGTTTTACCTCCCTATCCAGACAGGTATCACTGAGAAGGGAAAGTGGTTGAGTGGAGAATTTCACACATAAACTGGAGTTACATTGCACAGCAATTCAGCACATCAATGCATGAGGGTGCTGCATGAACTGAACAACCCTCACAAAACCCTTTAAAATACAATCAAATTAAGAACTATTATGAACTTTATGGGTGGTGTTGTTCAGCCCGTACGATAACACTTACCATGTATATGTTTACCGACAGTATATTCTGACCATACATGGGCATGTAAGATCATACTAGCAACTGGAATGTAAACATTAATTGAAAAGCTACAGAAAATTATAATCTACTGAATAAAGAGTGCTGTGGAAGACCCACAACTACCAATGACTGTGCTGATTACTGATCTTTTGAAAAAATAATAAGAATTGGCTACTAGCACACCATGACAACAGGGTTCACATTCTTTGTGATGTGATGTAATTTTGTACACATTACATTAATTCACTGGTAAAGTTACCATCTTTAGTAACACCATTACCAAATACTTTACAATTCAAAAAGATGTTAGAACAGGTTTTCTGGTACTCTCCGTATAGCACAGCCGGTAAACACCCAGGCCATTAGACTCAGGGCTATCACTAGAACAGCTAACAAGGAAGGTAGATCAATTTTTTTTCTGACACAGAGGGTTATTAGAAAATAGAATGCTTTACCACTGAAGCAGAGAAAATAAAATAATTTAAAAGGGAATTGGATAAGTATTTGAGAAGGAAGAATATAAAAGGACACAGGAAAAGGGAAATGGGACGAGAATAGATAGCTCCAACTGAAAAGTTAGCACCGTCACAGACACAATGGCTGGAATCTGCACTGCGAGTTTAATTTAATGGCCCCAATTAAAACAGTCATGTGTGTTTCCCGGCCCAATTAAATGGAGCGGGCCTGATGACGTCACCGATGACTCAGTTTAAGCGCGGATATTTAAAGCAGCCTTGCACACATCTCATTTGTAGGTTGATGTAGGAGTGCATAAGGTGTTTTCCAGAGGTCTCAATAATGCAATAAAACTGACAAAACTGTGGGTCATGGAGACATAGAAACATAGAAACATAGGGGTAGAAATTAGGTCGCGCCCCATTTGGGGCGCAAATATCGTCCGGACACAAATATTAGCGCCTGGCGCTAATTATCGGCACTGACAGGAAACTTCACTTTGACCGCCCCGGGAGGTGAGTGGAGCGCTAAAGCAGGCGCTGCACACCTCTCTTAAGGCGCAAAGGCCGAGCAGTGAGGCGCTAACTCGGAGCGCTGGCGAAGCTCATGTAATGTCAGTCAGCAATGGAACACACACACAATGGCACGGGCCAGTTCTTAAAGGGGATGGTTAATCTTGCTTTCCATCCACTTCCTGTTCATTGCTGCCTTGAATCTCGGCCTGGAGAGACTTGCACATCAAATGTGCTGGAAAGAACAATGGAGCGTACCAGGCAAAGAGCTCAGAGTGCAGCTCCCACAGTCTCTGCTAAATTGATACAAGGAATGGCAAATCAAAATGAACCTGCAAAGTGCTGCTCAGTACCCAAAACTCCTTCACACAACGTTGAATCTCTCCAGAAGTCTCTCCCTCTCTCTCTCAGAATGCGTAGTTCAAAAATGCCACCAACAATAAAAGACAGGAAGAGGCCCCCTTTAAATAGTGCCCCCCCCAGCCCCACAGTGATTGATAGCGTTCCAGTCTTCTGGTCGTTGGAAGCGCCAGGCGGTAAGGCAGGGGGCGCCACTCAATTTCCGCTACGGGGCGCCACAAGGGCGTTGCACCATGGAATGACGTCACAATCTGCGCGCGCAGGTGGTCGCAGCGGTAAGTTTTAGCGCCGCCGCACAATCTCAAGTGAAGTTCTCGAGCGGCGCAAACATCGCTGCGCCCGGGCGTTAGCGGCTTTGCGCCCCATTAGCGCCCTCTTAAGGCGCTAACGGGAGGCGCAACCAAGTGAATTTTTACCCCATAGAATCTAGGAGCAGGAGTAGGCCATTCGGCCCGTCGAGCCTGCTCCACCATTCAATACGATCATGGCTGATCATTCAAATCCAGTACCCTGTCCCTGCTTTAATCCCCACAGTACACATATCCCACCCTACACCCGTAACCCCACGTATTTAATTCCCCCTAACATATCCCATCCTATCCCCATAACCCCACATATTTAATCCCCCCCTAACACTAAGGGTCAATTTATCATAGCCAAATCAACCTAACCCGCACATTTTGGACAAGGCAGAGGGCAGCGCCAAAATTCATCGATGCCTCCCTGGAAGTTCCAGTGCAGGCAGTAAGAGCATGCAGGGAGGTCCTCTCCTCTGGTGATCGATGAAAACCACCACCCAAAGACACAAAAAGGGCATGGCTGGAGATCGCAGAGGAGGTCATGAGGAGGACGTGGATCCAGTGCTGGAAAAGATTCAATGATCTCATGAGGTCAGGAAAGGTGAGTGCAATGCCACACTCACCCTCATCCTGATGTGTCTGTCACCCAACCCCACCACTCTGCCTTTCCAAGCCTACTCATGCACATCATTCCTCACAACAACCAACCTTGCAGGTCCACCCATCCCTCTCTGTCTATGCACCTACTCACATCCCCATCTGACTAACCACCATTGACACTCACCCTCATCCTAATGCAATCATAGCAAGTAACACCACAGAAGAAGTTCTCTTCTTTCCCTCCTTGCAGGAGAAGAGACAACAATAGGGAGAGGCAAAGAACTGGAGGTGGCCCTCCAGACTTCAGTCAATTGACTCCATTGGAGGAGAAGGCCCTCGAGATCTCTGGAGTTGCAGAGCTGCTGGCGGTGGGAGACGGAGAGAGGGGGTCCTCCCAGCAACCTGGTGACAGAATTAAATCTCATACAGCCACATGGCAGGAGTGTGATGGAATACTCTCCATTTGCCTGGATGAGTGCAGCTCCAACAACACTCAAGAAGCTCGACACCATCCAGGACAAAGCAGCCCGCTTGGTTGGCACCCCATCCACCACCTTAAACATTCACTCCCTCCACCACCGGCATACCATGGCTGCAGTGTGTACCATCTACAAGATGCACTGCAGCAACTCGCCAAGGCTTCTTCGGCAGCACCTCCCAAACTCGCGACCTCTTCCACCTAGAAGGACAAGGGCAGCAGGCACATGGGAACACCACCACCTCCAAGTGCCCCTCCAAGTCACACACCATCCTGACTTGGAAGTATATCGCTGATCCTTCATCGTCGCTGGGTCAAAATCCTGGAAATCCCTCCCTAACAGCACTGTGGGAGTACCATCACCACACGGACTGCAGTGGTTCAAGAAGGCGGCTCACCACCACCTTCTCAAGGGCAATTAGAGATGGGCAATAAATGCTGGCCTTCCCAGCGACACCCACATTCCATGAACGGATTAAAAAAAAGGCAAGTGACGTAATAAAGACTCACTACGCACTTGAACATAAAGCAAGGCTTTAATCAACTTGTAACGAAACATGGAGGTCTAGTTAGCAGTCACTAGCTTCCTGTTTCCAGATTGTCTCTGCCCAAGGTGGGCCCATGCCTGAGTATTTATACTCCCTGGACGGCGCCCCAGCTGGCCGCCCAGTAGTACTTCCTGAGTTGTTACTTGCGATTTATGACATTCTTCCTCCCTAAAAGGTTTGGAAGTCCAGTCTTCCTTTAACGGACTAGGCGGACCAGAAATAGCCGCAGACGTTTAGCTCTCTGCTTGTGACTGGAAGGCACGTCTCCCCGGACCGTGTCCTGGTCCCTGGGTCGCTTGGCCCGTACCGGTAAGTCAGTAGAGTCCGCGTCATCTTGATCATCCTATGGAGGACTGGGAATATCATGACTCCGGGTGCGGGTCCCCACAGGTGCTGAGCTGGCCTCATCCCGGGTCGTGGCTGGAGATTGTCCGGCGTCCTGGTTTCGGGTGGCCATCCTACGGGGAGCGTCCAGCTCCCTGAGTTGATCCGGTAGCGTTGCCGGCAGATCCCCCGATGTCCCAGGCGGGGCGTCATTTTCATAGGGGTGCGGAGTGTTGATATCATTGTCGGGGGATCCTTCATCATTCGGGCCCATGTGACCGGTTGGGCAGGGAGCCAGATCTCGGAGCGAGACGGTGGTCTCCCGGCCATCAGGGTACCGTACGTGCGCATACGTGGGGTTTACCTCCGTTAACTCCACCTCGTCAACGAGAGGGTCGTTTTTGGCAGACCGGACGAACCTCCGGAGTAGCACCGGGCCTGGAGCCACCAACCATGACGGTAGAGACGTCCCATGTGTAGAGCGACGCCGGAATTTGAAGAATCGCTCATGAGGCGTGACATTAGTAGATGTGGAGAGAAGAGACCTGATAGAGTGTAACGCGTCGGGGAGCACCGTTTCCCACTGCTGGTCTGGCAGGTTGCGTGACCTTAGTGCCAGACGGACAGCGTTCCAGATGATGGCATTGTATCGTTCAACCTGTCTGTTACCGATTGGGTGATATGGTGTCGTCCTACTTGAGGCGATTCCCCGTTGGGAGAGATAACTTTTAAGTTCACTCGACATAAAGGAGGGACCCCGATCAGTGTGGATAAAATTGGCCGTCCCGCAAAGGGAAAAGACCTGATCGAGGCATTTAATTACCGTAGAGGTAAGCATATTAGGGCAGGGGAAGGCGAAGGGAAAGCGTGAATACTCGTCCACCATCGTAAGTAGGTAGGTGTTCCTTGTCGACGAAGGCAATGGCCCTTTAAAGTCTATGCTGAGCCTCTGCATAGGCTGCATTGCATGTATGAGTAAGCCATCTGATGGGCGAAAGAATTGTGGTTTCAATTCTGCACAAATCCTACAGGAGGAGCATGTTTTCTTTACGTCCTCGGTTGAAAATGGTAGATTTTTGGAGCGCACAAAGTGCAACATGCGGGTCACACCAGGATGGCATAAGTCCATATGCAAATCCGCCAGAGTCGACGTTGACATTGAGGAGCAAAATGCCCGTGTGAAGGTATCTGGGGCCACGTTCTGTTTGCCGGGTCGGTAACAGATAGTATATCCAAAGGCAGCCAGCTCCATCCTCCAGAGTTGAATTTTATTATTTTTGATTTTCGTGCGCCTCCGGTTATCCAACATGAAGGCCACAGAGCGCTGGTCAGTTATAAGCGTAAAATGACGCCGAGCAAGAAAATGACCCCATTGGCGTACAGCCTCGATGATGGCCGTAGCCTCCTTCTCGACGGGGGGGTAATGGAGCTCGCTACCCTGCAAGGTTCTGGATAGGAATGCCACGGGTCGGCCACCTTGATTCAAGGTAGCGGACATCGCCACCTCCGATGCATCGCATTCGACCACAAAAGGAAGATTTTCGTCAATGGAGCGAAGCGTGGCTTTCTCCAGCTGTCGTTTGAGGAGGTTGAAGGCAGAAATAGCCGTAGCTTCCAATGGAAAAGACTTCGCATGGAGCAGGGGCTGTATTTTATCGGAGAAGTGTGGTATCCATTTTGCGTAATAAGCAAACATGCCAAGTGCCCGACGAAGAGAGCCGAGGTTCGTCGGGGGAGGGAGCTCCTGAAGTGGACGAAGTCGCTCTGGGTCCGGTTTAATAACACCGTTGCCCACCCAGTAGCCAAGAATGTTCACCGATGGCACCGACTTCACCGATTTGGATTCGTTTAACGTTAAGTGGCGACGGCGGAGTACGTCAAAAAATCTCTGAAGATTGGCGTCATGCTCCTTTTGATCATGGCCGGCAATAGTGATATTGTCTAAATACGGAAAGGTATCCGTCAAGTTCTCTTGCCGGACTAGGCCATCCATGGCCCGTTGGAAGACGGCCACCCCATTGGTGACCCCGAATGGAAGGCGGCGAAACTGGAAAAGCCGACCATTGGCCTCAAAGGCCGTATACTTCTTGTCGGAGTCTTGCAGTGGCACCTGATGGTACGCGCTTTTTAAATCGAAGTTCGAGAATACCTTGTATTTGGCAAGGTTGTTGACCATGTCATCTATGCGTGGCAGCGGGTAGGCATCCAGATCGGTATATAGATTAATAGTCTGCGAATAATCGATACACAGACGTTTTTTATGTTGTTTTAAGGGATTCCTCACGATGACGACCTGAGCCCGCCAGGGAGATGAACATGGCTCGATAATACCGTCGACTAAAAGGCGAGAGATTTCCGCCTCAATAAACGCTCGATCATCTTGGCTAAAGCGCCGCGATTTGGTGGCTATGGGTTTACAGCGGGGGGGAAGATTGGCAAACAGGGAGGGTTCACCGAGTAAGGCCGCCGAGAGTGCACAAAACGGCACCTTAGAAATGGTAAGCTCCGGCCTTGACCCTCCAAACTCAAAAGTGATCTTCTTGTGCTGCTTCTGGAAGTCCTGTCCCAGAAGCACATCGCTGCATAAGTTTGCGAGTACTCCGAGCCGGGTGGAGAGATACGTGCGGCCGTTGAGGATGAGGTTGACCAGACAGAAGCCAGAAGAATTGGTGGTCAGAGTCGTCAGAGCCATTGCAATCTCCCTGTCCGAGGGATAAATGTGCAGTTTTAACCTGTTGACAGCCCGCTTACTAATGAAGCTGTCAGAGCTGCAGGAGTCGATTAGCACGCTTAGAGTGTGCCCATTTACTGAAACCTTCGTGGCTGCATGGGACAAACTTTGGGGAAAAACAGCCGTGATGGGAGGAGGGGCAACTTTCCCTTCGGCAACTGTAGCCTTAACAGTAGTTCTTGGGGGAGGAGCAGCTCCATAGATAGCAGCTGTGAAGCTAACAGGAGCTCTCGACCGGTATACTTTAGAGGAGCGGCCTTTCTTGTTAGCAAAGGCCCGTGACTGGCATACCTTGGAAAAGTGTCCTTTCTTGCTGCAATGATTGCAGGTCACATTACGAGCCGGGCAAAATTTTCTGTGATGGCACGCCCCTCCACAAAAGAAACACTTTCTTCCTGATTGCCAGGATGCTGCTAGGGCGGGGTCGTCATCAGCGAAGGCCTCTAGGGTAGGGTCGTCGTCTGTTAGAGTAGAGTCAACATCAGTGGGGGCATCCGCCCGAGACCTACCGAAAGACTCATTAAAGGAGATAGCCGCCGCCCGTGCACGTGGTGGGAGATAAGTGTCTGCATTTTTCTTGGCCAAGTCCAAGGAACACGCCTGGTCATAAGCAGCCCGTAAATTGAGGGTTTTATTTTCCAGCAGGCGCTGACGTATAAAAGGGGACGCGATTCCATTGATAAAGGAATCGCGGATTAGTTCCTCTTGATACTGTTCAGCTGAAACTGCTTTAAGGTTACAATCCTTGCTGAGCCTGCGAAGTTTCTGGAGAAATTCATCGAGTGATTCCCCAGGCTGCTGCCGAGTTGTGGCCAGTAGGTGTCGAGCAAAGATTTCATTTGGGGACTTGACATATAGCTGCTGTAAGATTTCGATAGCAGTGTCATAGTCTATACAGTCCTCAATATAATCATACACATGAGGAGACACGTAGTTGATAAGCATTCGTAACTTATTAGGGACGTCCGCCCCACATTCTTCAAGAAAGTTGCTAAAGGTACGAAACCAATGCTTCCATACCTTTGCTGCCGCAGGTGCATTCGGGTCCAGGTCGAGACGAGCGGGTCTAAGGAGTTTTTCCATGATGGATCAGTTTCTTGCCCAAGTTCCCTTCTGTGGTTCGAGTTGCAGCTGGTTGTTCCGAATCACCCAAAGCGTGGAGACGATATCAAGTTGATTAAATTGACGTAATAAAGACTCACTACGCACTTGAACATAAAGCAAGACTTTAATCAACTTGTAACGAAACATGGAGGTCTAGTTAGCAGTCACTAGCTTCCTGTTTCCAGATTGTCTCTGCCCAAGGTGGGCCCATGCCTGAGTATTTATACTCCCTGGACGGCGCCCCAGCTGGCCGCCCAGTAGTACTTCCTGAGTTGTTACTTGCGATTTATGACAGCAAGTATACATTTAAGTGGCGAGTATCCCTTTAAGTAGCACTTGAAATCAACACCAACGCCATGTTTAGTCCCAAACAGCTGGTTGCTGTTAGGAGAGGGTGTTAGTTGAAGCGCTAGCCGCCAAAATGGCATGCAGGTCTTTAATGAGCACTAGCAGGCATTTTAAGTGGCAGTCAGCTGTTTAACAATCCTCCGGGCGACCGTTCCTAGCACTGCCGTCAACTCCTTTACCAAGAGGCTAAACCGGCATTTCAGCTTAAGACCCCATCATGGCCACCACTTTACCTCTTTAGCACCTAAAGTATTCGTCAAAAATCGCCCCCCAATGTCTTCGGGAGAGGCCATGAGAAAACTCTGCACATCAAACTTCTCTTCTGTTTATTACCATAATGCAATTGAATAAATTGTCTGGTGTGAGTTGGATGGGACAGTTATCCAACAGGCCAATTTAGTATGAATCAAGGATGAAGGGTGTTCCTGACAGCAACTTCCCAGTATTTGCGGTAGGAATTTCCGGTCAGGTATGAGAAAATTATTATGTTTGTAGCCTGCACTCCATAAATTAAAATGGCTGTGATGCAATTTAATTTGTCAGTCGAACGTGTATGGAAGGAAATTACATCTTAAGTGAACTTAATCTGCCCTTAAAGCGAGAGTCTCATGTGACACTTGGCATGTTTGAAGACCAGGACCTCAAACCCGGCAATAAGCTCATGGTCTACAGAGCAGCAGTGATACCCGCCCTGCTGTATACCTCAGAGACATGGACCATGTACAGCAGGCACCTCAAAGCACTGGAGAGGTACCACCAACGCTGCCTCCGCAAGATCCTGCAAATCCATTGGCAGGATAGGCGCACCAACGTCAGTGTTCTTGCTCAGGCCAACATCCCCAGCATCGAAGCTTTGACCACGCTCGATCAGCTCCGATGGACGGGTCACATTGTCCGCATGCCCGATACGAGACTCCCAAAACAAGCGCTCTACTCGGAGCTCCGGCACGGCAAGAGAGCCCCAGGTGGGCAGAGGAAACGCTTCAAGGACACCCTCAAAACCTCCTTGAAAAAGTGTAACATCCCCACTGACACCTGGGAATCCCTGGCCCAAGACCGCACAAAGTGGAGGAGAAGCATCCAGGAAGGCACCGAACACCTCGAGTCTCTTCGCCGGGAGCAAGTGGAAGCCAAGCACAGGCAGCGCAAGGCGCGCACGTCAACCCAAGCACCCCACCCACCCGCCCCTTCAACCACCGTCTGCCCCACCTGTGACAGAGACTGTAGGTCCCGCATTGGACTCATCAGTCACCTGAGAACTCATTTTTAATGTGGAAGCAAGTCATCCTCGGTTCTGAGGGACTGCCTAAGAAGAAGAAGAAGAAAGCGAGAGTCTCATATGACACTTGGCATTTCAAAATGAAAAACTTTCTCATTCTTTACTTACCAGCTAAGTTCTTCTGTTCAATATTAATTAACCCCTCATACAAGTCCTTGACTGGGTTCGTGCCAGTTAAAAGGATTCCGTGCAGCCAGATCAGCAACATCCTGTGACCATGTTCCTTATAACTTTTTGTTCCTAAACAAACAGAAATAAATGTTCATAAACAATCCCCAACAATCTGTCTGAATAGGAGCAAGCTTTACAATGCAAGCCTTGAGCCTCACTCACTTACATGAAGATGTTACCTTGTGAGTAAGCATCTAAGTGCCCAGTGTGACATCACAAGCCAATATATTTGGTCATTAAAATCAACTAGACGGCAAGATTTAAAAACAAAAACATTTTCAAAAGAAATCCTTTAGACATTAGCCGAAGCACAACTGAAGAATGAACCTGAGCTTTGCCTGGTTAATGCCTGACCAACCAAAGAGTAACATAATGAAGTATACCCCATTTATTTTATAACATGCTTCCAAACTAAACAAGTGCCTGGATGGGCAAATGTCCTTGTTCTGTCTGGACAGGACACTAAGGCTCTGGAGACATCATTAAAAAGATTTCCTTTCATGGGAAGAAGCATGAGTTAACAGATAACATATTAGCATCAGAATTTCCTAGGACACGCGATCCCAAAATTGCTTAGAGGTAAAGACAAAGGGGCTGATTTTCCTCTACTGCTATTAGTCATGTCTAAAAGGCTAAGAGCTAATCCTGCCTGAATTATAACATGGTAAGAGCACTCAAATTTCATGGACCAGTTTTGCTTGGACTTGGGCAAGTGTAGGAAGCACATTAATCGTAGGATGGGAAAAATTATGCGTAAGTGAAATGTAAAGGGACTTTTTAATACTATAAACTGTGCTATTTGCAGTAAGAAAGAAAGACTTGCATTTATATAGCGCCTTTCATGACCACCGGATGTCCCAAAGCGCTTTACAGCCAGTGAAGTACTATTTGAAATGTAGCCACTGTTATAATGTAGGAAACGCAGCAGCCAATTTGCGCACAGCAAGCTCCCACAAACAGCAATGTGATAATGACCAGATAATCTGCTTTAGTGATACTGGTTGAGGGATAAATATTGGCCAGGACACTGGGGATAACTCCCCTGCTCTTCTTCAAAATAGAGCCATGGGATCTTTTACGTCCACCTGAGAGGGCAGACGGGGCCTTGGTTTAACGTCTCATCCGAAAAACGCCACCTCCGACAGTGCAGCACTCCCTCAGCACTGCACTGGAGTGTCAGCCTAGATTTTTGCGCTCAAGTCCCTGGAGTGGGACTTGAACCCACAACCTTCTGACTCAGAGGCGAGGGTGCTACCCACTGAGCCACTGACTTACAAGTGAAGAACATTTGTTGTGGGATACAGTGCCACAACAAATTACTTCCCTTGGTGGTAGACCAGTATATGCTATGGATACACAAGGATATACGAGACGTTAGAACAAAAGGGGAGGGCATCATTCTGGCACTAATGAATAAATTAATTCACCTCTGTAATCCTTGAAAGTAAAAGATTTGCAAAATGTTAAGTGGCAATAATAAACCCCGGATAGGTAGGCTAGCCAATCAGAATCCACACCATCTAATGAAGATGTGTAACGAATTGCAGCAGAACCAGATTTCTTCAGCCAGCCATCCCTGAGTGACCAGGAACACTGTTGCTGTATCTGCCCAGATAATGGGAATGATTCTGAGTATGAGTGGAACATAAGAAAGCAGAAAACAAGGAAGGGTCACCTGACCGAACAAGCTCACTCCTTTCACAGACCACATGCAATCTAGCCTGTCATCCAACTTCCCCTCAATTATGATCAATTATGAGTATGGGGTGGGAGCAAAATATGGAGTTTGTGTGCACTTGAAGTGTTAAATGTGGAATAAACATATTTTTCAACACTACAAAGAAATCAAATTCTGTTTTAACAAACCAAGAAGCAAGATAAATTATATTTTCAGCTTTTAGTCAGAAAGGTGGGCACTGCCAATTTTCATGTATTGAAATGAATCTGAGCTCAGAACCACATCACTATTCTCAGCCCTCCCTGTGGGTCCTTATTTCCTAACTAGTGACAGGAAAATAGCAAAGATCTCCAAATGAATAACATGCTTCAGTTCCCAGTTGATTTTATCACTGCATTTTGATTATTTTCACCTTCTAGAAAGTGCATTTTGCTGTCCAGCTGTCAGATCAGTGGGAATGTTGATTGAAGGCAGGTTAGAGTAAGAGACCAAACTAATGAATTTATGCAAACAAATGGATGAGAATATATTTGAAGTCCCATAGTGTATGCAAAAAATCCTTATTCACATAAATATGTTCACATAAATGCATTCTATTAAATAATGGGAGAAAACTCAGGATTTTGGACTCTTAATTAAATGCTATTCAAAACTGATAAATCATGTACGAACAAGGCCGCCCACAAAAGGTAATCATACATGCAATAATTTGCATTTATTTAGCGCCTTTAACATAAAAAAGCATCTCGAAGCACTTCACAGAGACGCATGGAAAAATATGGACATCAAACCAAAGCAGGAGATAGTAGTAGGGGTCAAAGAAATGCATTTTAATGAGGGTCTTAAAGTAAGAGATGGAGCTGGAGGGATTAAGGGAGGGAATTCCAGAATGTGGGGCCTAGGTGGCTAAAGCTATGGTAAACATTGATTACAGCAGCTGGTGTCTCCACACTACATTCATACACTGCACATACACATTAAGAATTGGGTTGGCAGCTTTGTCTGTCTTCTTTGATCAGGTGGGTGTCTGACACATGTAGAAACCCATCACAATGTTTAAGAGTCTCCAAATCAAGCACAGGAAGAGTTTCTGTTCACCTGATATGAAATGCACATTCTCCCCCTACAGGGACAAACCTCACTTACCAATTATTTCCCTCACGGTGTTGGTTTCTCTACAATCTTTTAGAAATAGCAAACAAACTACAGAAAGGCAAATATTCTTGCAAACTAATCAAAATGCTTGGCTAATCCCCCATTCATTTGCATGGGGATGGACAGATTAATTGTATAAAAATCTTTGTTACTGCCATTGTACAGTTAAAAGAACACAGACTTCATGAAAGAGTGTTTAGTAAACTGTTTAGTTTAAGAAGGATATCCGGAAGAACCGTGCATTATTTTCATCAGGATAATACGTGGAAGCTGAATGGTGTTTTTTGATGCAACATTTGGCACACTTCTTATGAGCTGGAAGTGAAGTGTCTTTCTGTACCAATACACTGTGTGTTAAGGGGCCAGTTCTTTGCATGGCAAGTTCCTGATATTGACTGTGCAGGAAGCACAGAGATGGAGAGTGAGTCACTTTGGAATGCCTGTGAAAGGCATTGGCAAATTGCTGGGAACAGATCTCCCGCCTATGAAGGGGAATGGTGTGGAGTATAGAGAAGGACGGGAGGAGAGGGTGCTCACTTTTTCATGACTTCAACCTTTAAATATGCTTCATTCTGTGCGTCTGTCTGCATGTTAACAGATGTCCCTACCTGTCCATTGTTCCCCAATTCCTTTCATTTGCTCCTCAGTGAAATTCCATTGCACTGCAAGTTTCTTCCAATCCTTTGATTTCAGGTTATGGTTTGCAATGCTCCATATGGCTGTGCGAAGCTGGCTCGTCTGTGTGGTGTGGTCTGGTTTGAACGTTAATGGGTAACTTCTTGCTGGGATTGCAGTGCTATCTGGGATTGCCTGAAACATAAGAAACTGCTTTACCTCAGATTTACACAAAAGAGCGCCAGAAGACTGCAGGCAAGAATTTTTTCCAACTCTTGACACAGTTGTGATATGATACAACTTCTCATTTTACACTCTTCCAGGGCACAATGTGAAAATTTCAAGCTAACAAAGTCCAGGCAAGAAAGCGCTTGCACACTCAAACATTACTTCCCTTAATCCAAACACCACTGCACCAGTTAGCTAAAGAAACTGAATATAAATACAATGAACCATTGCAATAGAATTCTTGTCGAAAACCTGACCTCAGATATGATGTTTGCTCATGGCTCTTGTTTTCCTTTCTTTCCAAGTAGGTCAGGCTGGGTTCCATTTTGAGAAAATTAATTAAAAGTCAGCAAGACAAGGACAGACCTCAATGTCATTGTCATCCCAAGATTTTCAAGCTATATTTACCCTGCTATCACTATAAATGAAATAGGACCACCAAATTCAAAGCAGCTACAACTCTTCCCTCAGGCTCTCCCACCTCTCAACATTATCAGGCTTTACAAACCCAAGCTTGGTAATAGCTAATCACTACTTCCCTATTAACTTCATCCTCCTCTTTACTCCTTTTAACTTTAGTTAAAATAAAGGTCTCTGCCCTTGCCTCAGCTCATCTGCTGCTGAAACCCTCATCCATGCTTTTGTTACCTCTGGACTTGACTATTCCAATGCACTCCTGGCCGGCCTCCCATCTTCCATGCTGCATAAACTTGAGCTTATCCAAAACTCTGCTACCCGTATCCTAACTCGCACCAAGTCCCGTTCACCCATCATCCCTGTGCTCGCTGACCTACATTGGCTCCCGGTCCGGCAACGCCTCGATTTAAAAACTTTCATCCTTGTTTTCACATCCCTCCATGGCCTCGCCCCTCCCTATCTCGGTAACCTCCTCCAGTCCCACAACTATCCGAGATTTCTGCGCTCCTCCAAGTCTGGCCTCTTGCGCATCCCCGATTTTCATCGCTCCACCATTGGCGGCCGTGCCTTCAGCTGCCGAGGTCCTAAGCTCTGAAATTCTCTCCCTAAACCTCTCCACCTCTCTATCTCTCCTCCTTTAAGATGCTCCTTAAAACCTATCTCTTTGACCAAGCTTTTGGTCACCTGTCCAAAAACTCCTTATGTGGCTCAGTGTCAAATTTTGTTTGAGAACGCTCCTGTGCAGCGCCTTGGGACATTTTACTCTGTTAAAGGTGCTAAATAAATGCACATTGTTGTTGTTTAGTGGTGACCTGCACTTTGGGTCTTGCCCCTTCACCTCTAAATATTTTTTAAAAACTGCATCAACTGTAATAAGGCTAGCCCTGTGTGGTTTAATGTTCTGTCAGCTCCATTCTGAATCCAACTTAATGCTTCTTAATCCAAATATTTCTGTGGCATTTCAATGCACTTTGGAACTCCTGGCCTAGAATTTCCTCGAAATACGTTACACTGTGGTTGCCCCATTTAGCAAGAGAGCCTCTGGAGGGAGTTACACATGAGTTTCCTGGGTCTGCTCATTTGCATTCCCATTGATGCAGCCATTGGTGTAAAATCGGTGTAAGCAGCTGAACTAGCTGGCAACTCTTCAGCAGCAGATTGGGGGATGAAGAGGTAAGAGAGGGACAGTCAGCCCTTGGCTCTTTCACTTCACTCGCTAACAACTTCACCACGTGTCTTAGCAATATTTTTCATTACAAAAGCAAAATACTGCGGATGCTGGAAATCTGAAATAAAAACAGAAAATGCTGGAAATACTCAGCTGGTAAGGCAGCCTGGCCTGCTGAATATTTTTTATTGCACTTGTACAGAACTATGACCACTCAAGCACCATCTATGCTCAGAGAGCAGCAGGGAATGGCACCAAGTCAGAGTAGAAGAACGCACAACTTCATACGTCCCAGCCCTCCTGAAATATCAAATGGCCCACAGGCCGCCCAACGACAACAAGTGGGTGACGGGATCAGCTTTGGTGACCGTATTGTGGGGGTCTAGTGCTCAGAAGGGGCTGTCACGGTAGGAGAGTCCTAAGCTTTCCTTGTGGGGCCTGATGAACCATTCCAGCTCACATGGGTCCACATGGAACGTAAATAAACCTACCTGTTTGGGCCTCTTATGGCCCTGGCTCCTCTTCCCGCTGTCTTCACCTGGCAGGAAAGCTAAAGTGGGTTTCCCACTCGAGCTATCAGTTGAATTGCATATGTAATATGTAATATGCATATGTAAAGAAAGACCCCGCTAGCTTTAGGTGGGTGTCCTTGCCACAGCTCGGTGAGTTCTTGGCAGTTTTGAGGTGAGTAAGTAATTAGGGAGATTTTAACTGCCCACCTGCCCAGTTTCCACCAGGTGGCCAGATTTAAAATCGCCCTCCCCCTTTATGTGCAATCAATATAACATGCTGGCAACATATTCAACGCACCTTATTCACTCTAGTGTCACTCTAGGGCAACACAGTGGCATAGTGGTTAGCAATGGTGCTTCACAGCGCCAGGGACCCGGGTTCGAATCTGACCTCGGGTGACTGTCTGTGTGGAGTTTGCACATTCTCCCCGTGTCTGCGTGGGTTTCCTCCGGGTGCTCCGGTTTCCTCCCACAGTCCAAAAATGTGCGGGTTAGGTTGATTTGGCTATGATAAATTGACCCTTAGTGTTAGGGGGGGATTAAATATGTGGGGTTATGGGGATAGGATGGGATATGTTAGGGGGACTTAAATACGTGGGGTGGGTGGGATAGGTGCAGGCTCGATGTGGGGATTCTGTGTGAGAAAGCAGGGACAGGGTACTGGATTTGGATGATCAGCCATGATCGTATTGAATGGTGGAGCAGGCTCGACGGGCCGAATGGCCTACTCCTGCTTCTATGTTTCTATAACAAGGACATTAATTTTTACAGGGTCCTGAAAATGCCATCTGAATAAGGAAGGTGGAAATTTGAAGCAATAGAAAGAAACTGAGAAGGGCTTGTAATTGTGTTGTTTGTTGATGTACCATGACTGCAGTAATTCACACTGAGGCATGAGAACCAAGATTAACACTCAAAACAAGTCTACTTTTCTTTAAAGAGCATGTGCGCCTTTCATAAGTATTCATAAGATATGAGGAAAGGATTGGATCCGCTTTCAGCTCTTACAATTAATCATTAACTCCCTAAAACAAGCTGAAATTCACCAGCAGCCAAGTATCAGGTATTCCTTGCGAACAAATACTACATTGTTGGTTGACAGGTCATTCAACTTTATGAATACACATTTATTTATAGCCGACAAGAAATGTCCTTGTTTCCAAACCTCAGTTGTATTTGATTCACCATAACATTAAAATTGCATGCAATGGTTAATATTTACACTGCGAAGTTCAACAGCAATGGGGTCAACTTTAACCTGGAGCGGGTTTCAGGCAGGCTGGGTGCAGGGCGAGTGATAACCCACTCACTGCCTTAAGTTTTAGGCCCGAGTATTTTAACTCCCATTTAAATGCTGCTGGTCCATTTCCCACCCAGAAAGTTATCGGACTCCGATTAGCATTTATGCATGAGGCTCCCGTCTGAGTTCAGCAGGCACCTCATCTACCGCCAAGATTAGTGGGAACAGAGCCCCTCCATTTTAACTGCTCACCCGCTCTGTTCCTGCCCAGCTGTTAACAAGCCATTTAATGATATAAATTGTCTCCCCCGCCGCTTGGTGTCGGGTCAGTTCTGCACAGACAGACCCGACACCTGGGAGACTCGCGTGGAGGCGGGTTGACGGCGGGTTTCCTACCCGCTGTCAATCTTTGCTACTTTGACAGCGGTCCCGCCTCCAAACCGGTCCTCTGAGCGCCGGCAAAATCCAGCTCATTGTATTGAAACAATGTAGACGTGATTATTAGGGCGTCCACCTTCTTGAGATAATTCTGTTGATGCACATTCTGCAGTTGCTGAGAAACGCATAACCTTTTATGAACCGTAACAAAAATTCAGCTAAACCAAATCAACTGGTCCAGTTTGAGTTACATTTAGCCAACTATGACAAACTATTCTCACATTGCAGCCGATAAAGGCCGCTAATTTATGATTTTCTTTGGAAAATGGATGGATTCGCAGACGGGTATCCCCCAAAAATTGATAAGAATCCGATATAATAATAATTCAACTTATTCAGTCATCATAAATCAGTAGCCCTGTCAATAACCTATTAAAGGCTTCTATTTTCTGTCAGCCCAAAAGTTTAACCACTAGTTAACAAAAGTCTTGATATTTTAACTTTTAAATTAATACTCCAGCATAAAGCCCTATGAAGTGCCTTGGGTTGTTTTACTATGTTAATGATGCTAAATAAATGCAAGTTGTCGTTATTATTACAGCCTTATTCTAGAGTACTTGTCTGAAAAGGGAAGCTATGACATTTCTTTATTTTTTAAAAACAGCATGTTGGGAACTGAAACTGGCAAAGATGCTATATATATCAGTACTCTGTCTCAGAAAATGCAACTCAAATACTGGCTTCAATCAGACGCCAACCACCTCATGGGAAATCTACAAAAAATATTTCTAATTTTTTTTTACTGATTGCAGAAACAATTATGTCTTTCAATAAAAACTAGAGAATAAAGTCATAGAGCTCTCTTCTGGAGTATTCCCATAAAGATTTAAAATAGGCTTCCCCAGTGGTTCAGCAGCTTAATCCAATGAGTAGTTAAGCCGTGAAAGCCAGGAAGGACCCAGGTTTATTCCTTGATCTGTAATCTTAGCCGGGCTGGCAGTAGGGGTGTGATATTTGGCTTCGCTGCCAATGAGTGGAATGGAGTGGGCGGGGGGGGGGGCAGAGAGGAATATCGGGCAACATTGCTACTCCTGTTCATTATCCAGTGACTCCAGTGAGTGATGGATATTGTGTGTGTGTGTGTGTGTGGAGGTCAGGTGAGCTGTGATGCCTCCAGTGAAACAGCCTGCTAACATTGTCAAGAAGCACCACAGTTGAATAATGGCCATTTGAACAAGGCACCAGAGGTTGCCTCCTGTCCATGGAATCGTATTCCAGTAAGGAATCAATGCAGGAGGAAAGGAAACAAATAGTGGGAAAAGATAGAAAACAGTTGAAAATGTAGCATTTTCATGCAGTTATTGCTTGAAATGTTCAGCGTTAATATTATGTATGTTTAGGACATTTTTTATTGAGAGGGTGTAGTCACGTGACCTCCTTGGACAGGTGAGATGGCACCGCACTTTGACGCACCGATACATGGTGCTTCAGAGCCGTAGGACCCAGATTCAATATGCTGGTTAAGCACCTTCCCACAGAGAAAGATGGTTAAATGGTGGGGGAGTCATTCCTGTGCCAAACTCAATCACTTTCTAGTACACTGAGGTGGTGGAGGATGTTACTGATATGCCCACTTGGGTATAATTGGTGCTAAGGGGGCAACAGAGAGAACAGACAGATTTTGTTCCACGCCCACCCCAAGAAAAGCTATGGGTACCAGTTTGTTTTGTGCCAGCAGGGTAACAGGAGTAACGTGACACACCTTGAACAGAAGGAAAAACGCTATATCCATCTTAGAGAAACCACCATAATTAAATGTTAAGGGAACAAAGCTAGAAAAATAAAAAGATTATCTTGAGCTTTGTTTCTAGTGAATGTTACTCGACTCTATGGTGACTCACCTCTTTCCATGCACAGTATCTTTCTGCTTTGATGATCATGTCCACAATAATGATGTGGTTGACTCTTACTGCCACTCCCAGTGGAGTCTTACCTTGCTGCAGAACAAGAAATTGGAAGTGGAAATATTTGTTTCAGTACATTATACTCCCTGGACTCCAAACTATTGACATTATAATATTTAGCATCAGCACAAATATATTTGCTACATTTTTGCTAAAATTGGTAGTAATTAAATAACTCAAATACTGTAGTCACTTAAGTGTAAGAGTGATAACTACTATAATTTTAAATATCGCTCCTCAGTACTGGGGGAGTTTAACTTATCACTTCTAAAAGTAATATGTTATATCTTCCATACTGTTTGATATAAAAATAGCCTGATATATAACATAGGTAAAAGTTTGATATAAAATATGCATATAAATATACAAACCTAACTAATCTATACGTATCTCTCTTTCTGTGGGTTTGTATGCATATAGAAATCTTCCATTAATAATACAAGAACACAAGACGTAAATGCCTGGGTAGCACGATGGATTAACACACTGTCCTTTCAAATCTGAGATCGAATGCAACCCGGAATGATGGGACAAAATTCTCCACTGCTTCCTCCAAGGTTCTGTGTGACTTGAGTTTGGGGCAGTCCCACTGATATGAATGACAGCCAAGCCATAGCAGCAATTCAGCACAAATTGACAGTTAACTAGCAATCTTACTCAGAGAGGTGATAAGAATGGCATGTGATACGTTCTTTGTTAGTGCTTTATTCTGACACATTCCATAAAGCACATCTAACCAAAATACATGATCCAACTGAACTGAAAACATATTTTATAATTCTAGTTATTTTTCCACTCAAGTCAAATTGCTTGTTGCATCAGTAAATGCAAACCATTCAGAAAAAGTGATATCTGCATCTGTAAATCTCCCCTCCCATTTGGAGAGGACAAAATGGCTGTGATGAAACTTCCCAAAATGTGTCGGTGGGAAAGAAGAAAATATCGTATTCACTCCTCGAATTATTATTAGCTCTATATTCAATATACACTGAATGAAATGTCATCTCTCTCTCTCCTGTTTTGATGTCAAATCTGTATCCTTGTGCACCCTGTGGAATCAGGAATGCATCCTTCTCTTTTTGAGTGCACCAACTGCCTCCATGTTCACTATTCTGTGAGTTAACAACTCTAAATGTAAAGTAGTTACTCCATAATTGATGTTTAACATTCCGTTTTCTCGGTTTGTTGTCATATGGTATATATTGCAAATAGCATGCTTCTGGTATGAAAATTTAACATGTTCATAGCTATTTTAATGCAGATATTCAGGCAATAACCTGTTTAAAACAAATAAATTAACACTTGCATAAAAATAGTACAGAAAGTAACTTGTTATAAACACATTAATTGTTCATACCATAAAACAATCAATCATTTCTACCCTTGTGTCTCCCAGGATTGGGATAGGTCTAGACTGAGAGAAAAATATATCCACTTGAAGGTCCTTTGCTGTTGTAGCTAGAATAGAGGAATTCTTGTCAATGAAGGTTAGCAGATCATTATTGAATAATGAAGCTATATGGATGAATACTCTAGTTTGCTTGGTTATCTTTGGAGATCACAAAGCATTAAATGGATGGGATACAGTCCATAGAGGACAAACTGAACATGGTACATGGAAGGAGTGCATTTGATGGACTTATTCATGCTCTGTCTTCTTATGTTTTCTTCTCTTGGCTCTGCATAAACAATTGATCATTATTGATTATCTTGGTATATTCTTTGCTTTCCCATTACATTGTTTGACTTTGCTGGGAGCTTCAGATTACTTCATCATAAAGAAGACTGCTCTTAGCTTTGGGCAAGATGATGGACTCACAACAAACAGTCTGCTAATTTAGAGTAGTTGATGATCTCTGTTCTATAAGTGATCAGGCCAAGATGGTCAGCCACGAGAAGGATCTTTACATAGATATACATAGACGTTATAACATTGAAACAGGCCATTCAGCCCAAGCAATCCGTGTTGCGTTTACCCTCCATACAAGCAAACAATCCTCGTCACATATACCCACCCTGATCCCATATCACTTTATCCATTTTCCTTCATCCACCTATCCAATCTAATCTTGAATGTTGGCATAGTTTCTACCTCAACCGCTAACCCTGGAAGTGAATCCCACAGCCTCACCACACTCTGTGTAAACAAGTTTATCTTGTTCTCTGTACATTTCCAACTACTAAGCTTGGAACTAAGTCTGTATGGCCGTTAATTGGATGAACTTTATAATGGATGACATGGCCAATTATTTTTTTGTCTCTCAAACTAACATCAAAAACAGACAGAAGCTAAATTCTGTTAGCTGCTCATCTACTAAGCAGGGTCCTATTAAGGTAACTGCAAAAAGAAAGACAGATGTCAGATGAAAGACAGTAGGTCTTTAAAGTGGTATTTCAAGCCTCTTTACAGCAATCAAGAATTTCTGAGGGTAGGTGATGATGCAGAACATTATGATATCAAAATTGTTATGAGGGAAATGAAGCAGGATTAATGGGTTCCATTCATCTGCAAGGGTGCACAACTACAGAAAAAAGATCCTAAATAATTTCCCATTAGCTAATGTCTGCTGTCTAACTTAAATGAATGAGTTCCTCTGGGCAATTGCCAATGACTGTCGAGTCAGAGTTATCTATAACAAATCTATGAGAGCAACTTTGAAGCCTGGAGAGATTATTATACTGAGTTGGCCCCATCTACATGGAGATTGGAAAAGACAGTGGAGCACACTGCATGGATAGAAGAGCTTAACAAACCAGTTTGCAAGGAAGAAGTATACTTCATGCCATATCATCTTGCTAATGCCAAGGCAACAGGTATGGATGGTATTTGGAAAATGCTGGAAATACTCAGCAGGTCTGATGAAAGGTCATCAACCTAAAAGGTTAACTCTGTTTCTCTCTCCACAGATGCTGCCTGACCTGCTGAGTATTTCCAGCATTTTTTGTTTTTATTTCAGATTTCCAGCATCCACAGTATTTGCTTTTGTATGGATGGTATTCATGCTGACTTCTTAAAAGCTGCTATATGCAAGGACAGGGGACTGGCAATGGTCTTAGAGATCAGTACCAAAAACTTTCAACACCCTGGAGCTGTCCTTCTAAGGTTGGTGAATAGGATTCTACTTATGGCATGCACATTCCGTAGGGCAATTGTGATTTCTATTCTTAAAAAGGGGGACTGTAGTGAGACCAAAAAAAGGTGTCTCATTGTTATCAGTGGCTCTTAAGATGGTTCTTCAGATTGTCACATGCATGTCAGATACTTTGGAGGCCCACATAGAAATCAAAAAGGTTCAGGCTGGGCTTCTTTCTGTTGGGGAATGTCTACGGCAAATTGTCTTTATTCAAGATTGCAGAGTATCGTAACGTTCGGGGAAACCCAAGATTTTTAACTAATGCTTCATGAAGAAGCTGGAAGTTATAGGAGTAATGTGGCCAAATCTTGGATTTTATTTGAGAAATGTATCCAGCTCCAAGATCCATGTAAGGTTAGGCATGAGGAAGATTCCCTCAACTTATTTCTTTTGAAAGAGGAGTGAAGCAAGTTGTCCACTGTTACCAATCCTATTCAAAGTCTTTACCAGTGATGTGTTGGATAGTATCATAAGGGACAGTCTCAGATGGTCTGTTCCAAGCATTTCCAAGCACTCCTTTACACTGATGATATTGTGTTGTTAGTGGGTTCACCAGAACATCGAGTGTAAATTCACTATTGCACCAATTCTCCGACCTTCTTTTCCTTCAAGCATCAGTCTCACTGGGGGTGTGGAAATTATCCTCTACTCTGCTCCACTGAACATCTTCAACAATGGAGTCAATTTGGGTTGAACAGTGGGTTATGGTGGTGCATCCAAGTACGCTATTATGGTTTTGTACAACTCAGGAGGGAGTTTTGAAAGTATTTCATGGAAAATACAAAAAGGGTTTTAGTCCCAAGTGCTGATTCATATTGCTACCTGGGGGTCATAGTGGAAGCCAACTTCAGCCTGGACACAGTTCTTTGGAACCATACAGAGAAGGGGTGAATGGCACTTTGGTCATTCTCCAATGAAGGAAAAGTCCTAATTTAGTTACATTTGTGGCATATAAGACATGTCTAAACAACTATCTTTCATGTTTCAGAACTCTCAGGCATGCAATTGAAGGCTTCCTCCGTCCCATGTTCAAGATCCAGAACCAGCTGGATTTGTGGCAAAGAGGGGAAACGGTTGCAGGGAGGACAGGATCCGGCCTGTGCCCACCTGTTGTTGAGGACTCTGGAGACAGTCAACTTCAGGATTAGTACAACTCTCTGTGAAAACCCCTCACAAGAAGACCGGGATTCATTTGGTGATGAGTAAGACTGATATGCAGTATTGGACCTGGGTGCTAGAACATCAAGGTGGCTGGCCTGTCATAAGATGTCCTGTGTAATGACAGCTGCTGGAAGGCATTACTTGGTGGCTGACTGAGTATGAGAAAACTCACTCAGGTAACCACAGCTTGCTGCTTACAATGCCTACTTTGCAGAGAGGTAAGAAGCTGCTGCTAAAGTTCGAATCTTCCAACTGGTGGAGCCAATAGGACACGGTGTGCTGCTCACCACACCATTCCTGGCACCTGCCGTCCATCTTGCGAAGGTTCAAACCCATGCTCTATTGAGCAACTCGTGACTATCCTCCTTTGGGACCAAATTGGATCCAAATGATGTACCAAATATGAAAATGGAACTGAATCAAGCCTCTGTGATAGACTCACTGAACCCATACAAAAGCAAAATACTGTGGATGCTGGAAATCTGAAATAAAAACAGAAAATGGTGGAAATACTCAGCAGGTCAGGCAGCATCTGTGGAGAGAGAAACAGAGCTAATGTTTCATGACCTGAAACGTTAATTCTGTTTCTCTCTCCACAGATGCTGCCTGACTCAGTTAACCCATATCTGAGCCCGGCAGGTCCAGAGTTTTCCACAGCACCACTGGTGAGTTATCAGCCAGCCTCTACTCATTAATGGAACCAGGAGTGGCAGACCAGTCACAGAGGGTTAGATTCTTCCCAGTCAACTCCAGATAATGCTGCAAGCCAATTCTCTAATGGGAAGGGTGGTCCTAGCTGGGAGAGCAGTGAGAAACTAATGATCGGTTAACTACACAGATTTACCGGATTTAACTTTAGCAATACATCTGTGCACACTTGGGGTCCTCTAATTTTTAGTTGTTGCCAACCGGCAGCTAAGGTCTCTGGACTTAGGTAACTGGTATATATCCCTATAGTGGGAGCATGTGCACTCCATATCAGGCAAACAGAAACTCTACCTCTGTGGATTCTCAGTAGTTTGGTTTGTAGACTCTGATGGTGATGGTGATGAGTTTCCACACATCAAACACTTGGCTGACCAAAAGAAAAATCCTTTCATGACTTAAAAATTTGGATCATATTGCTTCTACCCCATTCAAGTGACAACCTGATAACCTCTCTCAAGTTTTCACAGCACACTGATTTCAGATCCAGTACCATCGTTACTGCCTTTCTTTGAATCCTTTCCAATACCTCAATGTAATTTCATAAGTGTATTTATGTGTGGTCCACTGATGTTTTAGCATCTCTGTGGACATATACTCTAAGGATCTGCCTATACCCCCTAGCATAGCAGCTGCTGCCATACACTGTGCCAACAGCTTTCATGTTTAAACAAGAAAACCCAAATCTTTCCTTGCTGAATCCTCTGCAATATTTGCTACTTTTAAAAGCTAGTCAAAGGATTTCTAATAAAAATAAACAAATTCCCCCAGGGTTCAGGTTTGACACAACATCTAAAGCAATTTCAACATTTAGTTATTGAGTACATTTGGCATGTGCTTGACCATCCCATATGTCAGCTTCGCCTGCTAAATTAACAGTGAATCCACACTACTGTCAATTTTAATTTTGACCAATTAAACCCTGAACACAGCCCGTGTTGAACTGTAATGTATGTACCCCAACAACATTTCAATATCCCACACACCATCCAATACCTCACACTGTATCCAGACAACAAACCTTGTCCTTTTGCTTTAGGTCAATTTTTGCTTTCAGGAGCAGTTCCACTAAGTCAGCTCTTCCAAGCTCAGCTGCCAGATGCAATGGATTCTGGTTTCTCTGGAGAGCAACAAAAGATTAATTTGTCTAAAAACATTTTAAATTACTCCCTACAGTACTATACCAGGTTTGCTATTCATTATTTTCTCTTTGCTCTGCTGATAATCCACAACACATTCATTCTGGAACATTGAGACCTCTTCAAAGATCAAGTACCCAACAGGAGATGAGAGCCAAGGAAACTGCCACTTCTCTCAGTGCACCCTGACAATGGGCCACAGAATCACAGAATCACAGAATCCCCACAGTGCAGATAGAGGCCATTTCGGCCCATCGAGCCTGCACCGACACATATCCCACCCTATCCCCGTAACCCCCTAACACTAAGGGTCAATTTATCATAGCCAAATCAACCTAACCCGCACATCTTTGGACTGTGGGAGGAAACCGGAGCACCCGGAGGAAACCCACGCAGACACGGGGAGAATGTGCAAACTCCACACAGACAGTCACCCGTGGCCGGATTCGACCCCGGGTCCCTGGCGCTGTGAGGCAACAGTGCTAACCACTATGCCACCGCGTTGCCCGCAAGGAGAAGACATTCAGTTATGGGGCTAGAGGAATAGGTCATCCATTTTGATGCTTCCCAAGGTGGTCTTTCTGTTAAGCATGAGAAACCATTTATAAACGATCTTTTTGTTTGTTTGACTGATGTTTGATTCTGGGATTCAACCCTTAGAGTAAGGAGCAAGCAGTGTTTATGCCCGAGGGATGGTCTCCAAATTACATTTAGAAAAACCAACTTAAATAAATAACATAAAAAGAACCATTTTGTGGCCAGTTCAAATGACCTGAATTTTAATGCCTGTCCCTTTAACGCATTCACTAGATTTTCATTAACATTCTTCCATTTATATGGCAATCGGGTGCAGTTTTAATATATTAGTTTATCAAATATTTTAAACTGCTAGCAAAATTCAATAAGCTTTTTAACAACTGAAAGCAGACGCACTTGGTGAAGGACTGAATTAAAAATATATGGGCTAATTTCCCTCAACCATCCACCACCCCACTTCGCCCACCAACCTGGGCACAAAACAGATCTAAAGTGTACACCGCTTAATGTGACCTGAACCCACCTGGAATGGTACGTATTAGCCTAGACGTAGTGCACCCCAGATGCAGGCCAGCCTTCCGGCAGGGCCTTACACCTGGAAATGGGGGTGGGAATCTACCCTCTGCTGCAGGCCTAAGATGCCTGCAGCATTAATAATGGCCACTGGATCTGGGCTCTTGTGGCTGCTATCCAAAAACAGCAGCCAGCAGGCTCCCAGTCCTGGATATGTTCCTGCTGGCCCTGGGAAAAAGGAGGTATTTCATTTTTTTGGTGTCCATTGCCTTGTTGCCCAACTGTCTCAGATCCTCCAATCTGAGAGGTGCTGGACACAGGGCCTAACGACTACTTCTTCTCAGCGCCCTTTCTAATTGGTTCCTGCCCAGCAGTGAGGGAAGATATGAGGCGGGAGATACTCTAGGTCCCGTCCGCCTCATTTGCATTGGATTAGAATGTTTGCCTCCGCTCCAAATATCCTGTTCCCCCAAGGAGGAAACCCCCTGAAATCCAGGGTAACTCAAAGTGGGTGAAGGCCCAGCATCAGCAGTCTCTACCCCCTTTTGTTCTGCTTTGCACCCTGGAGCTGAGCGTTCCCCCAAATCAGAGGAAAATCTATTCCCCAGCAACTCTGTCACACGTTCTTATATGTCTGAGTCCAAACAGAATGATTAGCTTTTAAAGACATACCTCATCCAAAATGTTAACATCACACATGGATTCCACGAGGAGCTGTGCGACTGAGGTGTGTCTGTTCTTAACGGCCAAATGTAGGGGTGTTTCCTTTCTCTATAAGAAAGAGATTCGAGAAAAAAAAAGTCACAGGACTGAATCACATCACCGTGTTACTATTATAGGACTTGCAATTCTGAGTTGACGCATGATTTTTGTTTCCCCCTTATACAGCCCATGGTACTTACGTTATTTTGACCATTGCAAGCAATTCCAGCATCGATAAGAACCGAAGCGATGGAAATATTGCCTCTCTCTGCTGCGATGTGCAAGGGACTCAAATTGGTCTGAAAGGAAATTATACACTGTCAAATTTTAAATGTATTTAAATCTTACAACGACAAAGAAACTATGTTTAAAAATGAACCAGCATTGTGATTCACTTCAGTAAGGCTGCTGTACACCCTCCATCTCTCACCCTGCCACATGACAAATTTTGGTTGAAATCTCAGAAAAGATCTCAATTTTCACAATTTTTTTAAATTTTCAACGACACCATATCTTTAATTATAAATTTAGATCTTATATTTCCTCTATTATTCACACTATACAGGAACCAGCATTTCACTGCAGGGTTCACCCAATAATGCACGGAAGCACTGATACTGCAGCTAACAGCTAAACACTTTCTCGTGGGGTTTTGGATGAGGAAGACAGTGGTGCAGTTTAATCTCCAATCTTCTAGAAATAATTTCAATAAAATTATTGAAGTTGATCGTGTTAAATGAGCTAACTTTATTTCAATAAAATCACGGTCATCATCATCAATTTTGGAAAAAAAATTAAAAATAAATCTAACCAACCGGGACTGCCCCGCTGGGGAATCTTAAGTGGTGGGGACACCCCTCCTCACCTCTCTCTCCCCTCCCCTCCTCTTTTCTCCCTCCCTCCCCTCCACTCCTCCCCCCTCCACATTACAACACATTACAACAGTGACTCCACTTCAAAGGTACTTCATTGGTTGTAAAGCGCTTTGAGACATCCAGTGGTCGTGAAAGGCGCTATATAAATGCAAGTCTTTCTTTTTTCTTTCTTTTCCCCCTCTCCTTCCCCCCTTCCCCCTTTCCTTCCCCTCCTCTCCGTCCCCCTCCCCTCCCTCTCCGTCCCCTCCCCTCCCCTTATCCTCCTCCTCCCGCAGCCTCCCCACCACCCGTTGCTGCTCTAACCCTCCCTCAGGATTTACCAGTGAGGCAGGCAGCCTGATATTCATTTTCTGAAAATGGGTGAGCTGAGTGGAGGCGTGACAGGCACCGGCAGCTCTCCCAATTAATATTAATGAAGCCCGGGCTGGACTCGAGCCTACCAGTAGTGTGCACGCTCTCTGCATGGCGCCCAGCTGAGGCTGGAGGCTAAAGGAATCTCAACCCCTGTGCCTCGCATTTGATCAAGAGATGGAAGAGCCGTTAGCTATTTCTATAAATATATAGAAGAAGCCTCAACAAATGAGATGAAGAGTTCCTTTAAAAAGGCTACAAAAGGTTGGAGGTACCTTTGGTAAAATATTAATGTCAATTCCTGCTTCCAGCAGCAGTGTCACACATTCCTGGTGATGATCTACAACAGCCAGGTAGAATGCAGTCTCGCCCTCCTGTCAGGAATGGAAAGGTGTTAGATTATGTCGTAATGTACTAATGCATCATATAAAACAAATATTTACTGCACAGGTAATCTAGATAGTGAGAATTTATTGTAGAATCCATTTGGAAACACATTACAGTCTGTACTGAGGTTGTTAATCTCATCCGGGGCAATATTTTGGGTGCCACAGTTGACCCCAGTATCTCTGGTTTAGGGAAGGGAAAAAACAGCCAAAGTTCCCGCTCCTGATCACTATCCAGTGACCCCCCATCAGGTAGGTAAGAAGAGGATCAAGTTCAGCTGTGGTAATCCCCCACCTTCCCCATGGAGAAATAGCCCACTGACATTCACTGTCCTTGAGCTCACAAATGAAAAATGCCATTTCAGCAAGGTGTCAAGACTCAGGTGATCAGGAAAAATTGGGCCACTGAGGGAAGGAAGTGGCAACAGGAACTGAAGACCAAAGTTCAGTTCTGAATTACCAGCAATAATGGATGAGGTTTCCATTATAATTAGGGTTGTACGCTTTCCACAGGAATGTTTTTTCTCAAATGCCACAATCAAAAGAGACATATTTCAAGAATTCTGCACAGGCTCATTTGAGTAAGTTAACAACCTTAATTTTGCCACATAAATTCAAGAGCTAAACCCATACACACGCATACACACTTATGCATGCACACACACAGAGTTACATATGCAAAAACAGACAGGTGTGCACATTGCCAGTAAAAACTGAAGTATCATGACTCAGGTCACAAACATCATAAAGGCAAGTAAAGATGACGGAGGCCATTCAGCCCATCTAGCAGCTCATCCTTCTATATAAACCTGCAATCGCCCCTTACAGCATCAGTACCTATTAAATGACTTCAGGGATCTTGCCTCCATTACACCAGGACCATTCTCGATATTAATCCCTCTTTGTCTCAAGACGTGCTTCTTGACATCAATCCTGAACTCACCTTGTCGTGCAGTCCTGAGTTAATTTGAAATATTGCTCAGGATTAACCTTTTCTATTCACACCTAGGCGGAGAAATTGGCCTCCTTTGCGCCTCCCGTTAGCACCTCTGGGGGGCGATAACGGAGCGCTAAGGGCTTACTGACCGGGCGCGGCGAAATTACCGATGCCCGCGAACTTCCATGGCGGGTTAGCGCTGGCGCTAAAACTTACCGCCTCGATCTCCTGCGCCCCGTTATCACCCCGGATGTAAAATTCGCTTCCGCCCCATGCAGCATCGCTGGGTGTCAACAACAGCAGCTGCAGGAGGTGTTGTCACCTCGGCCGGCCGCTTGGGGAGTGCTAATTAAAGGCAGTGGTGGTCAGGCAGGCCAAAATTTAATAATGTCCCCAGTGTGCTGTATTTTGATTTTTTTCCAGCCCACAATATCGCAGGTGTCGTCGACGACCATTCCCAGCCTTAGCCTTCAATGACTACAGCATTGGCCCTTCCCTTTAAGGGAAGAAAGGAGCCTGTAAAATTGGCAGTGCTGCATGGAACACTGTGCAGCGCTCTGCTGCTACCGCCCCTCTCGCTCCCTTTAGCGCTCTAAGGGGAGTGGTAGCGGTTGATCTCACGCTCTGCTTCCCTCTTGGAGCGCAAAACCGGAAGTTACCGTCAGCATCAATTGTGTAGCGCCCAGCGATACTTTAGCGTTCCCGCAAAAGTTATCGCCCCCAAATGGGGTGCAACACAATTTCTAGCCTCTAGTACCTTATATACTTCCAGAAGATCCTCTCTCATACAACTATTTTCAAGGCTTATAATTCATAACTCAAGTCCTCTGATAGTAATGATCAACCTTTCCATTCTCTGCAACTTTACAGGGCTTAAATGTTTACCGTGTATTTTGGTGACCAGAACGGAATGCAATACTCAAGGTGAGGCCTGATCAGAGCACTATAGAGCTCAGTAAGATGTCTTCCATTAAACTTGATCTGATCTGACAATATATCTGAGCATGCTGTTTGCGTTATTAATTGCTGCTGTACAAGGGACTTGGCATGGTTAGTGTAAAGTCTGCTATTATTCCCAGATCTCTTATGGTCTTCTCCCAGCTATTTTAACACCACTCATGAAGCATGTTCTCCATTTTTTTCTTAAATGCACTTATCTGTTTTGAACTCCATCTGCCATAGTTCTGGCCACTTGCAAATATTGAAGAGATCCTTCTGTAATTTTTTTAGCTGTTTCATCAGACTCTACTGCCCCGCCCCAATTTGATATCATCTGCAAACTTGATGGGGGTAAAACTGGATAAAGCCTAAAAACGGGCACGGGGAGCACGCAGCATGATGTGCCCGCGCCCATTCAATGTGGTGCAGGCAGTACGCAAAATTCATGCTGCCTGCTCAGTATAATGATTGGAGCGCTGATCTCAGCGCTAAACGTGCTGCTGGTTGGCTTAGCGCTGAACAGGGAGGCCAATATCGGGTGCAGTCTACTGGCCAATAACATCTGGCCTAGGCTCTCTGCACTACTTAAAGGGGAGGTACTTTGTTGCAGAAGCACCTCATTGTCAGTGTGGATGAAGTCATGGCCCAACAGGGAAGAGAGAGGGCGAGGAGGTTTTCTGATGCGGCACTGGAGGCCTTGGTCCTGGGAGTTCACAGACAACCTGAGGTCCTCTACCCACAAGGGGGCAGGAGGTCCTCCAGGCAGCACACCAGAAGGCAGTGGGAGGAGATAGCACAAGCTGTCAGTGCCACGAGTATTGTCCCCAGGACCTGGATTCAGTGCCACAAGAAGTTTAATGATCTCACATGAGTGGTCAAGGTGAGTGAATGCATCTTCAAATACCATATACCACCATCTGTACCACAAGCCTCACACACTGCTCAATGCACCACACCCTCATCACTCACCTACCAACAATCTCTAGCAATCACCACTCATACCTCACAATCATAGCTTCACCTCATCATCACACACTTACCACTCCTGCAAGACTCACACCCAAATTTCAAAACATTCACACACTGCCAGTTATTCAACCATTACAGGCACATAACCTAAACACATTGCTCCACACTCACTGACACATTTCCCTTTCTCTTACAGGCAAAGGTGGCTCATAACTGCCGGGAGCAGCAGCAGACGGGCGGAGGGAAGCCCCACTGCAGCACCTGACAGAGCTGGAGGACACAGTGCTGGAGATAATTGATGGGGCCATCACTGAGGCCGTAGCGAGCGGCAAGGTTGAAAGCATTGCTGATTATGACGGTATACTCATACCTAATCCTTCTTCTCACATCCCACTTCCCCCTCATCCCACAATCTCTTCTCACTTACAAGCTGCTGATGGTGTAAGCATGCACATCTTGCTTTCTCCCATTCCCCTCACCACAACCCGACCCTTATGCCTTTCTCCTTTCAGATACCCAAGAAGTCCTATCAGCCCAGCCTGTCATCAATGTTATGGAGAAGGAGAGTGAAGGAGAAAAAGAGGCACCGTCACTTGATCTGATCCCAGGTACCAGCTCAGAAAATGGCACTGCAAGTATTTTAGAGGGGGGATCTGCACGTGATGAGTCACCGGACATGAGTGGGCTGCAGCCAGCCCAGGGGGAAAGGGTAGTACAGGTGCCAGCTCCCCGGAGGGTGAGTTCAAGCATGAGTTCTGCTGCACAGGACTCAGATGATGACCTTGATGGGGCAGCCTTCAGAAGAAGGGTGACGGACATGCACAAAGAATTGCTAGGTGCAATGGCAAGCCTGCCAGAGAGCCTCTTGTCAATGTCAAGGAGCACAGAGGAGTCCGGCTCCAAAATTGCACAGGCTTTTGCACGGAGCTTGGAGCCCATGATTTCCAGGATGGAAATGATGGACAACTCCATTCGGAGACTTGTGGACCCAACCATGATGCTGGGTGTGATAAGCAATCTCACAGCTTCCACTGCAGCACAGGCAGAAGTGAGCCAATGTCACGGGCTGCAGTGGAAGTGCAGACTGCTCTTCTGCAGTCTCAGCTTGCTACCACGCAAGATCAGACTGCTGCCATTGTGGCTGGGTTTATGAATGTGGAAAGGGGTTTGCAGGGTCTCACAGCAGTCCAGCAATCTGTCCTCCCACAGATGGCTAGGAATGCTGAGGTGCCGCCCCTGGGGAGTGGCAGTGGCTCCGTGGAGCAAGAACCTGCTGTCCTCTCTCAGGATGACAGCATTCCTACTCCCACTACTGCCACTCCGCCAGTGTCCTTGCTGCTGCCCCTCATCCTGCCAGTCACTTGAGCATGAGGGGGACTGCAAGTAGAGCCCCCATGACTGGGAGCAAGTGGTCTGAGCAGAACCCTTTAAATCAGAAGCAAGGCCTTCTCCACTTGCAGCAACACTCCCTGTCACCTCACCAACTTGAAATAACTCTAGAAAGCTCCAAACAGTTGCACAAATTTAGATAGAGCCAGTAGAAATCAAAAAGCAAGTCAGCTGCAAGTTGTTGCTGATCCCTTTAAATAGCGCGGGTGGGGGGTCCTTCCTGCTGCTGAACGCATGTTCGGCTGGTCGTGATTTGGAGAGGGTGTTGAATGGAGCGGTTGAATGAATACATCAGTGACACAGACAAGAGTTTCATGAGTTGAATCGTATATTGGTGGTGTAGACTGGAGTTTCATGACTTAGCTTAATGTTAGCATTCTTTTCTCTGAGTCAGAAAGTCACACTCCAGGATTTGAGTAGATAATCTAGGCTGATATTTCAGTGCAGTACTGAGGGAGTTCTACACTGTCAGAGCTGCCATCTTTCAGATGAGATGTTAAACTGAGGCCCTGTCTGCCTGCTCAAGTGAATTAAAAGATCCCATGGCATTATTCAAAGTAGAGCAAGAGAGTTCTACTGGTTTTCTGGCCAACATTTGTTCTACAGCCAACAGCACTAAAACAGATTATCTGGCCATTTATCTCTCTGCTGTTTGTGGGACCTCATAGTGCACAAATTGGCTAATATATTTGTCTAAATTACAACAGTGACTACACGTCAAAAAGTAATCCATTGGCTGTGAAGCCCTTTGGGACATCTGGAGGACATGAAAGGAGTGATATAAATGTAAGTTCTTTCTATCTTTAAACCATACTTTGGGTGTATAGATTGTAGTTTCATGAAGTTATCTATTTCAGTGGTGAGTTTTCGGCAATCATAGAGTGATTTTTTTTAGGTTGATTAATATCCTTCGGCCTTTCCAATTACACAAAATCCATACTAGCTGCATAGGCATTGGACAGATAACCAGCATTAATTATTATTCCAATCCCTGTGATAGCTCAACAGTTTAAAGTCAGAAAATAGCAGTGATTTCACACCATTGCATGTGTTATAAATGGAGTATATGTTCCATACAAATACTGTATATCCTTTATGTAAATAACATGTAGGGCTGCATTATACCAGCCCTGAGGAGGCGGGTTTGGAGGCGGGACTGCTGGGAAAATCAAAAAGAATGGGCGCGGGTCCCAAACCCGCAACCAACCCGCCTCCAACCAATCTTCCCGGGAGTCAGGTCCCCGATTTGCGCAGGGACCCGACTCCTAGCAGTGGGAAGAAGATTATAGCCACTTAACTGCCAGGGTAAGTGAGGCATGCTGTGGGTCTGTTCAGATGAAGTGTCCTCAACTGACGTCATCTGACACCGGCTTTCCCTTAATTGGCCGGCAAGCCCGTAGGGCGGGCTTAACAAGGCCAATCAGGGGAAAATAGCGTCTGTGCGTCGGACGTCGCTGGGGGCGGGACTAGAACCCAGAAGGCAGCAGTCCCGCCCCCAACGCATCTCGGTGAGTAAAATCCAGCCCACAGTGTCTGTATAATCCATGTACACTGAATGAATCAGTATTAGCATTGCCGGATGTGTCCTGTACAAGAATCATGTCAATCTTTTACTTAAGAGACACAGACAAGCATGGACAACATTGAAACTATTTAAAAAAACAACAGCCCGGTATTTCCAGTCGGGGATGATAGCAAACTGGCAGCGTTCGCCATCATTCTGCCTTTGAAATTGACCGCAAATTCAGGATTTGGCGCATGCGCTTCTGTCATTGACAGCTCCGAAACAGGCTGCGCTGTGCTCCCCCCCCAACCCCCCCCCCCCCCCCCCCACCTCCCCACTACCCCCACAGAGCTGGCAATCTGTGTAATCAGCCAAATCAGAGAAACTGATGAAAACTTCGCTCTTCCACAGTAATTACGCTGTTAAATTCCCCACTAAAAGTTAGACCCAAAGGGATTAGGTGTAACTGGGGTTTTGACAGCATATTGACTGCTAAACAAATGTTAAGGGCCTGGAAAACTAATTTTAATTTTCTGCAGTCTGAAATTTGTCCTTTTTAATAAATAATTAAATTTTTAAGAAATTTTTTTTTAATTTACATTTTTTTTTAAGTTTGTCCATCTTTATTTCAGGTTTGCCTTTTCCCCATGTGAGAGCCACAATCTTTGTTTTGCTCTCCCTAACATTTTGAAAAAGTTAAAATTTTAAGAGCTTACTCACTTCCTTGTTCACGGTCTGTGAGAATTCTGCCTTTTGATTGGCTGCTTAGACAGCCTGTTGACATCACAGAAGTTCGCACAAGGGAATCCCCACTAACTTGCATTGACTTGAATTGAAGGTCGGAAAACACGAAGTTCTCGACACAGGGATCACAAAATCCTTGTGCGAAGCGTCCTTTGGAGCCAGCAGTGAACGCCTTCTCTTCGCCGCTGACCGCAAATTCCGGGCCAATAATGATGTATCAAAAAAAGGGAATCTACCATTCTTCAACCCCTTTTCTATTTCACTTGAAAGGCATATGAAGATTAAGTGAACTTTTACAAATATTTTCTGGTGATAGTTTTGAGTTAACAACTTACTAACGATAACTTACCTCGTTCTCCTCATCTATTAGATTCCATTCTTTCAGCAGCTCCTCCAGTACCGCCGTGTGACCATTCCTCGCGGCAAGGTGCAAGGCCGTGTTACCTTCCTGCACAATAAAAGCAATGACTTCTTTTCATTACTTGCAATCAGGAAAATCACTTTAGCTGTGAAAGATACTGCAGAGAAAAGGCTGCCTGCTGCGGTTCAATGAGGAAGGATTTATTAAATGGGACTAATTGGATAGCTCTTTCAAAGAGCCGGCACCAGCACGATGGGTCGAATGTCTTCCTTCGGGGCTGTAAGATTCTATGATTCTAAGTAAAAAAAACCTTAGGAACATTCAAAGGAGAAGTCCTGGCCCACATGAAGGTAAACTAGAGAGAAAAAGAAATGACTGGAAATCTGAAGTGAAAACAAAAATGCTCGAAACACACAGCAGGTCTGTCAGCATCTGTAAAGGGAAGAAATAGATTGACATTTCAGGTGTAGACTCTTTATCAGGTCCGACATAAGGTCGACACCTGAAACATTAACCAAGTTATTCTGTTTATAGATACTAGTGAACCTGTTGAGTAGTTCCAGTATTTTCTGTTTTGATTTGAAGGTAAACTCGACTGAAAATCCATAACAGTTAACATAGTTCTGTTGTATTCGAAATACACAATTACCCAGATACTACACAAATATCTGTAAGAAGCATATCCAGAGCTTTCAGTCTTTAGGGGAGATCTCCATCATTTGTGATTCGTTGATAATGATAATCCATCATTGAGGAGAAGAAAGGATGAAAGTTGCTGGCAAACACTAAGAGATGCTGAAGATTTGAACAATGAGAACTGTGGTCACGTAAGTGAAAAGCATTTGGATGCTATTACCTTGTCCTTCTCCTGCGTGTTATATTCAAACTCCCTCAGTGTCTTTACCATTTTAAGATGTCCACTTTCAACTGCCAAGTGATATGGCTTTCTGCCTTTCTGCAAATGAAAACAGAGTGTGTTAGCTCCCAATCAAACATCAGTAATTCAAACCCAGTCAAAACTGCCTCCTCATCTTCTGTTGGTGTTTTCTTTGGAGCAAACAATCTAGGAATGAGGACAGGACCAAATTGAAAATTATATTTAACCAATTCAGATTTATTCACAAATACCTGAATTTGGCCTAGTTTAGAAATCACTGGTCTTGGGCATGCTGGTTTTTGGTTCCTTAAGGTGAAAAGTAAATGTGCAAGTACAGAGGGTCAGAATATCCCTATCATGGGTATTTACCTAGATTAAGGTAGACTCGTGCACAATGTGTTTCTGATCCTTTAAGATAAAAATAATCTTCCTCCATTTCAGAATTATTTTATTCTCTTCCCTTCTTTAGGTATCCCAGTACCTTCCCAGGTTGAGAGGGAGGCATTTGATCTACTTCAGCATACCGTTCTCATTAATATTTGTTCCTTCCCTATAGGGAAGTACTTATCGTCCCACTCAACAAATTGTGAATTTACTGTATAAGTGATCCAAAGTAGGAAGCATATCCTTAGCATTGGACCACTGCGATGCTGTGTCACTGGGTAACTTAAAAAAATTAAAACGGATCTTTTTAATCCTTGGGAGTAGTGGCAGGCTCTCTGGCAGTGAAAGGGGATAGATATATGACTGATCACTACTGGGGTTTGAGAGGGATGCAGCCTTCTTCATTGTCAGTTAAGGAGTTTTACTTTACTGCCTGAATTATCTGTATTGGTCTTCACTTGAAGAATGCCAAAATTTCAGGCATTCAAAGCTAAAAGATGAAAAATTACAGAACGCTGGTTTCTAACTGGTCCTATACATTTATAAATACAAGCACAGTCATGTAGGGGAAACCATATTGTTACAGAGTACTGCCCTTTGGGACCTCAGTCCAGCCCAGACTGAAGGAGGAAAAGTCTTCTCACTCTGGCAGCTATAAGGATCCTAAGTGAAATTACTTTGGGCAATCTCAGTTGATGAAGGATTCCACCCAAAACACTAACCTAGCTTTCTCTTTCGGATACTGACAGACTTGCCGTCTGTTTTCTAGAAGAAGATATGCAGTAGTTCACTGTATTACAGTCTCTACCACTATATACTGGCCTAGGCTTTCTGCCCCTTCTCGCTGATTATTTTGATGAATCTGGGATGGACAGAGATGGCAATCGACTCCACTGCGTCTCTACCTCCCTGTCATTTTCAGGGGGGCCGAGCCCATCAAGACAGGCTACACCTGCCAAAATGTGAGAAGACAAAAGTTAACTACGTAAATGAGGGAAACACAGTCTCCATCCTTTCTCCCACCATATGCACACATTGAACGCTGGACGCAGGGACCACCCATTATTATTCCTTGACATCCAGTGTTCAGCGATTGGCAGGGGGAGCCTCAGGGCAAAAAGTGAACAAAGGAGCATTATCAGGCACAGGCCCCGTCACCAAAAGTACAAATTTTCAGGGGAAGAAAAAAATGTTTGAACAGGCAGCTCGCCAGCTGCCTTTTATCCCACTGAGACAGGCTCCCAATTTCCACCACTACACTGGCGCGACTCTCCGTCAGAGGCTGAGGAACCTGCCTGCCATATGTATTGACCCAGGACTGGAAACATGGCCAAGATCAACAGACATCTCCGTGATGGATAGACGTGTTGCCCAATCACGGAGAAGGGCAGAAAGCTGAGGTCACGGGGTACTGAGTTAGATCAAAACCACCACTTTGTGTATGAGGTTTCCCTTTATTTTAGTATATTATGTGTTGAAAGGATTCGGTAAAACTGAACCAACTGTTTAGTTGTGACTCACATACCTTTGTGGGCTTGTTCAAATCCAGCTGTAGATCTTTAATTATACATTGTACAATTTCAATTTGATTGTTTAGAGCAGCGCAATGCAGTGCGTTCATTCCTTCCTAAAGACAAAAACAAGCTCATTTAGGACTCTTCAGCAATGGGCAACTGCAATATTGTAAAATATCAACAACACAAAATTTTACACCAGCCATTACTGTCAATCTGGAAAACATCTATCAGAAAATTTCTAACCTCCTAGTGTGTTATAATCAGCGAGTATTCATAAAATCAGCCCTTAATGTCTCATGAATGGGCTGATCTGATATACAATTGTAAGCTATGGTCAGTGACGTGCTGGGATGTAAACTGCACCCCACAGATCCTCATTGTGATTTCAATCCTTAGTACTTCAGGTAAGTTAAAATTAAAAGAGTTAGATTTAAGTGTTATTTATAAATGGGCACGAAACTGACGTGGGGTTCTGATGACATCATGTGTACTGTTGTTTTTAGATCAATATATAGGGGGGCGATTTTCCCAATGGAGGCGGGTTTCGGTTTGGGTGGGTTCCAAACCTGCCTCCACTGAGAGGTGGGAAAAATTTGCGATTTTCCCCTAATTGGCCCGTTGATTTCAGAGGTGTGGGTTCCCCTGGGCCAATTAGTCTTTTGGGTCTGAAACTCGCCTCTGCTGACGTCACTTATCCAGCTTCAGTTAAGGGCTGCTTACTGCCTTGGCTCATTCCACTGGTTTTTGGTCGATGCTGCACCACCTCCAAGCTGTTATCTCCTTGAAGAATGGCCAACTCCAAGGCAAGGGCCTCCCTGAGGTTCTCGGATGAGGTGCTGGGTATGCTGGTTGAGGGGGCGAGAGCTAGCAGGGATATGCTCTTCCCCTCATCTGGGAGGAAGAGGCCTCCCAAACAAACCAAGGCTGTGTGGGTCCAGCTGGCAAGGGATATAACCTCCAGATCTGTGTGCAGATTGGGTGATTGCTTCTGTTTATTGATGAAATGCCATCCCTGTGGGAATGTATTAAAATTAGGTGATGGCAAACTGTTGGCGTGATGGCATCTGTTATTTCGGCTTAGGCAGCTCCACATTGCGGGCTCCGCGACACTTGTGTGGTCAGGTTGGTGGTCAGAGTGAAAGGAGGCCAGAGAGTCATGTCCATTGTCTATCATGTGTTAAGAAGGAGCCAAGCACATGTGCCACAATGGGCAACCTATGCAAATCTGGCCAGGATGAGTGCATTCCTTGCACGACGTGCTTCCATGCACTGGCGCCTTCTGCCCTGTGCAGCATCAGGTGGGTGAGCAGGAGGTTGGGGCTCCTGCTGCTGTTGCTGCTGAGCTGCCTGGTTCTGCTGCTGTGGCTGCTCCTCATCCGAATCTGAGGTCCATGGTGAAAGGAAATAAATGGTTCCCATACTGCTGGCAGATACCTGCGTTGGGGAAGCGCTCAGCCCAAGCGGGGTGAGGGTCTTCCAAGGAGGTCCCACAGTTGAGAGAAGCTGCAGCACCTCTGACTTTGGTAGGCCTGATAAAAGTGCTGAAAGACCTTTGGAACAAAAGTTCTGCCACCTGCAACTGCTCCCTGATGAAAGCTCCATTTTAATGGTGGAGCTGCAGCTGTGAGGAGGCCACCCACTTGTCAACCCGCCAGGTTTAGCTGGCGTGGTTTAGGAGGGTCGTGGAACACACACAAAATGTGGTAAACTAACGAAGGCCTGTCAAAATAGGATTATAGAGGCCCTTAACTACTATTTAAGGGTCTTAACTACCTCTCCCGACTGATGGAGGCGGGACCGAATCGCACCCATCAAACCCATATCCGGCAAAATTGCGCGGAGGCGGGTTGGAGGCGGGTTCCGAACCCGCACTCAGTTTTTGCCATTTTGCCAACTGTCCCGCCTCCAAACCCGCCTCCTCGAGGCTGGGAAAATCGCCCCCATAGTCTCAATGGTTTTGACATCTTCATGGAAGGTGAAAATTATTTACACACCCATTGTTAGTATCACAAGTATCATTTTTAAAAATCTAAATGCTGTTGAGTTCAAATGACTATAAAGCAATAGAATAAGCTATCAGAGCCTTTCTATTGTGCTCCACTGACCTAGTGGGTAAAAGCACCACCTGCTATAACATAGAGCCAAACTGACCAAAAAGTCTGAGGTTCTGAATTCCAGAATTAAGTTAATCCAGTTTTGAGTTAATCCATCTCAGCCGGGAAGCGGCCTGAAGGGGTTGGGGCAATCAAGGGTTAGGGAGGAGAAAAATTAGCAGTATTTCCCCCTTCCAATTGCTATCCAGGGACTCTGCTGGGAAATGCACATGAATTCACATCAGGTGAGGACAGCATCAGGCTTAATTGTGATGCCCTCCACGATCTAATATCCCATTGGCTTACACTGTGCAGGATAATAAATAAAGAATGGCCACTTGGACGAGATACCAAAGGCTACAGGCACCCTTGTATCTCTACAAAAGACAACTCCTATATCACTGGAGGGATGCTGAAGATAAGAGGGGGGAAATAAAAATGAATGAGGAAACAAAAGAACATCCTTGTTGTACCATACCCTCATTACACACAGAGATAATCTGCACTAAATCCAAGTTCTGATACAGTACAGTTCCTAATATTGATTAGTTTAACATTTGCAATTCTGCAAATTTGCTACTGTGCACAAGAATGTAATGATAGAATAAACATTAAGTTACAGCCTTACCACTTTAATAAAAACTTAGGGGGAAAAATTGGGTTGCTTTGCGCCTCCCGTTAGTGCCCTAAGAAGGCGCTAATGGGGTGCAAAGCAGCTAGCACCTGGGCGCAGCGCCGCCCATGCCTCCCGCAAAATTCAGCAGGAGGTTAGTGGCGGCACTAACCGGTAGCGCCCCGCGGCGCTGGCGATCACATCATCACCGTGCGCAGCACCCCGCTCGTGCCTCAGCCGCGATCTTCAGGAGCGCCCCCTGACTTACCACCGGACGCTATGTCCGACGGGATCAGGGGGGCCTACCTGCAGCCAGGGAGGCGCAATTTAAAGGCGAGGTGCGGGGCAGCCATTTTTGTTGCTGGCTGCCTGCCAGCACCTGCCTGCACTCCCGTCCCCGGCCTCCTGAACGGCCCCCCCATGGAGTGCCGGCTGCGCTCCAAGAGCCCGGCACTTCTCTTGAGTGCCGAGCTCTTTTGCCAGCCTAGCTGGACCCCGGGTCGTGCTGCGCAAGGCCCCTCCCCTTTAAGAAGGGGAGGAAGGCCTGCAATACCACGGCACGTAGCGCCGCCACCAAGAGGGATGCGGGACGCTTCCAGTAGTGCCCCGCTTCCCTCTTGGGGCGCAACCACTCAAGTATCGGCGCAGGGCCGTTAATTTTTCCGGGGTGCTAAAAGTAGCGCCCCGGCGAAGTTAGCGCCCCACTCAATTTTTAGCCCTGACAGCCATGCTACTGGTCTGATGCTTCTTATTGAAATTTAATTTAAATACCACCTTGAATAGATATGTGGCAGTAGCGCAGGTAGAATCCACCTGAACTTGATCTATAGCTGTGCTTGTTATTTTAAGAAGGAAAAAGAGAAATAAAAACATTATACATGTGGAACAATACCAGGAGTGCTCCTGGCACTCCGAGCATGTGACTGAGTAACTCCACACATACCTGATTTGTGGATTTTCGATCAACACCTTTTTCTACCAACATTTTCAAAATATTCAGGTGTCCAAACCAGGCTGCAAGAAGAAAGGCGTCCATACCATGCTTCAATGAAAAATGAAAACATTTTCGTCAACAACAAAGCCATCATTCTACAAATCTCCTTCACATTTCAGACCCCGTTGATTGCAGAGAATATGTAGTTACTGTCATAGAATCAGACAGCATAGAAGGAGGCCATTCGGCCCATCACATCTGTGCCAGCTCTTTGGAAGAGCTATCCAATTAGTCCCACTCCACCGCTCTTTCCGCATAGCCCTTCAAACTTTTCCTTTTCAAACATATTTATCCAATTCCCTTTTGAAAGTTACTATTGTATCTGCTTCCACCATCCTTTCAGGCAGCACATTCCAGATCATAACAACTTGCTTTGTAAAGGAATTTCACCTCATCTTGTCAATTAACTTAAAAGTGGCAGTGCAGTCACATTAGGGCCAGTCATTTATTCTTTACGGTTCGATATAGGCTATTTTGTTGTCTAATATAAAGATACAGAAGCAAAAGAAAAGAAGCCTTCATTCTCCAGCACTTTCACCATGAATTTTAAAGAGCATCAGATAAGAATTGTGGCTCTACATTAGTATCATTTACAGAAAAGCACAAAGGTTTGTCAACAATTTTATATTGAGGAATTTTTCAATTTTTTTAAAAGAAAATATAACGGGAGTCACTTCAGGTCTAATGGGATTTGTTCTATTGATGTATGGTGAAGTAAATTGCATGAGGGAACAAACTGAAGCAACACATTAATTTCACTCCAGATTAATACTTAGAGGGTAAAATAAGCAAATAAACACTTTGGCTGAATTCCTGTACTCTACCTAAACTATGGCCGCGATTTCGCCAGCGGAGGCGGGATCGCGGCGGGAAAGGTGTTTGGTGGGTTCCGGTCTGCTCCCGGCTGCAGCCGCTCTGTAAAAAGGATTTTCCGTTAATAGGGCTTGTTAAGCCCACCCTGCGGGGTTCCCGGCCAATTAATAAGAAGCGGGTCTGATGACGTCATTTGCTGACGCGTCATCAGCCGGTTTCCTTAAAGGGACCACGGCCGCATTCATTTGACATTTGCTGCAAACACTGACGAGCACTGCACAAAGGTGCACGGCTGCACCCAGGCTCTCGCATGACTCCCTCCATATGTTTATGGAGGGAGTCGCAGCATGCAGGGAGATTCTCTTCCCTTCCCATAGGCGGAAGAGACCTCCCCAGGAGACCAACGCAGCCTGGTTGCACATTGCACAGGAGGGCACAAGCAGGGATGTCGTCAGGAGGACCAGGCTGCAGTGGTGCAAATGTTTCAATGATCTCAGTAGATCACGAAACGTTACTGCAAAGCCACACTCAACCTCATTCTGCTGTGCCACTCATCACATCCCCATAACTCTGCCTTCCCTACCACACTCCTGCACATCCTTACATCCTTACTCACACCAACTTACCTTGCACCTCCACCCATCCCTCTCTATCTACATTATCACTTCCCCATCTCACTAGCCATCCCTCACACTCACCCTCATCCTAGTCAAATCATACCAACTAACGACACACAAGGGTAGGAACTTGGTTATTTTATGCAATGTTCATGTAAATTTTCTGTTAATGTGTTGTCAAACATTGAAATCTTTATTTTCAACACCTTGCCTTATTGTACAGATCTGTGCTCACATTTGGAAGTGTCTTAGCGAATTGCAGTGAATGGTGAGACATAACAATATCCCCCCGCAATGGTGATGAGTGTGAAAGGAATGGTAGGAATGCTTTATGGTGATGGTGTGGGGTGGTGTTAACCTGGCGCATCATGTGGCAGCCAGGGTGTACAACGTCAAGTGAAGTAAATCTGGCCATGGTGATGCCATCGCTGGCCTTCCGGGCATCAATGTTGTTGGGTGCTGATGCCCTGTGTCCTGTGCAGCATCAGGTGATTGTGGAGAAGGTTGGTATCGTTGTTGGTGATGATGGTGTGCCTGGTGATGTTGGTGTTGGGGTTGTTCGTGGAGGGATTCAGAGGACCAAGTTGAGATTTTTTGAAGGGCACCGATGTTGCTGGAATAGATGGCAGCTGAAGTTGAGATGACAGAAGCGATCTGTCAATGGTGAGAGAGCTTGCTCCAAGGAGGTGACAGTGGATAGAGAGTTTACTCCAAACACTTCCAAACTGCATACAGCTCAAAAGTGTCTTCTGAAGGTTCAAGCTTCTGACATTGGAAAGTGAACAGCTGTGAAATGGTAACTTTCATACCACTTTTGCAGCTGTCACCTATTCACAGCAATGGGGAGACATAGAGAACCCAACCTACTTACCTGACGAGATCTCCGCACGACGTGAACCCTGTTAAAAATGTGGTAAAATAGAAAAAGGCTGACAAAATAGTAGTAAACAAGCACTTAACAAGCAGTTAAGTATCTTAAATGCCTCCCCCGCCGCTTGGTGTCGGGCCTGTTCTGACACTTGTAAGTTTCCAAAATTTGCAGATCCCCAAATCTAAGGAAAAAAATAAGTACTTTGGAACTACCCCAGAGTTATAAAAATAAGGAATTAAGACCAAAACCAAGCTTTGGCATTTTTAAAGTCAACCTCTGTATATAGCAGTTTTGGGTATTGCATTGTCTGGGAATTCAAGCCCCAGCAAACATTAACATTTGGACAATAGGCCCTGGGAGAAGGCCGCCCCACCCAAAACACAGAACCCATTAAAGGAGACGCATAAAGATAGGAATGCTAGGCCCAGCAAGAAACCAAAAACATGAGAACAATGCAAACTTCAATAAAACAACAGATCGACAGGACGCAAGCCATTTGACTCAGTAAAAAGCCGTTACTGGTAACGAGGTTTTTCAATTGACCAGGATTTGATTTGGTTTAGCATAGTTGAAGGCCCATCAAAACTTAACAAGACAATGGAATGCACAGGCCTCACCTGAAACCAATCACTTCATCACGAAACCAGTTTTAGTGAGGAGTTTTGGGCGCGAAAAGGACTATAATTGCAGCCTGACCCAAGACTCGCTCTCTTTTGGACTCACCGACAACGCTGGAACAGCTCTCTCTCTCTCCGGACTCTCCCCCTCAGCTCTGTCCAGAAGCAGCATGTTCCAGGAAGACACTCGATGACCAGACCACCATCAACTTACCTGGCTGGATTTCGCACTGTTAAAACCCCTGTTTGGTGAACTTTATCCCTGATCTCCTGAAACCGAAACCTAGCTAGATAGTGGGATTTTTGGGAGGGATAAGTGTTTTTGTATATTGTCATTCTCCCTCGCCTGTAACCGTGTGTTCCCCAACCTGTTTAAGTGTGAAGTGTGTTTTAAGTTTGTTACCTTTTACTTTTAATAAAAGTCAAAATTCTTTCATCGGAACCTGTTGTCTACTGCATCTTTATTCACAACCCCTAAATAAGTCCAAGTTTTGAACCTGGGGCGTGGGAGCGATTCGAACCGCTCACTGAGTCAGGGGTAAGGCTGACCCCTACCACCACCACCCCCTACACACTTTGGAAACTTACTTGGAGGCGGGTTCGCAGCGGGTTCCCAACCCACTGTCAATTATTTTGATTTTGACAACAGATCCGCCTCCAAACCCGCACTCTGAGCGCCGGCAAAATTCAGCGCTTAGAGTGGGTACGTTTGACTTTGGCTAATAGTGTAAACCAGGTGATAGCAGATCATCCGCCCGTTATACATAGAAACATAGAAACATAGAAACATAGAATCTAGGAGCAGGAGTAGGCCATTCGGCCCGTCGAGCCTGCTCCGCCATTCAATACGATCATGGCTGATCATCCAAATCTAGTACCCTGTCCCTGCTTTAATCCCCACAGTACACATATCCCACCCTACCCCCGTAACCCCACGTATTTAATTGCCCCTAACATATCCCATCCTATCCCCATAACCCCACATATTTAATCCCCCCTAACACTAAGGGTCAATTTATCATAGCCAAATCAACCTAACCCACACATTTTTGGACTGTGGGAGGAAACCGGAGCACCCGGAGGAAACCCACGCAGACACAGGGAGAATGTGCAAACTCCACACAGACAGTCACCCGAGGTCAGATTCGAACCCGGGTCTCTGGCGCTGTGAGGCACCAGTGCTAACCACTATGCCACCGTGTTGCCCTCATCTCTCCCAATTTTCATTTCTATTGAAGTCAATAAAAATAAAAATCGGGAGAGATGTATAATGGGCAGTTGATCCGATATCGCCCATTTGACACGGTCACCCAAAGTCAAAATTACCCCCAAAATGTTTTCACAGCTACTCCATCACATCTGAAAGTCAAATTTATCATGCTGTACTGTACTATGAAGACATATAAACATTGTGTTTCAATCATTTGACAGTAGGAGTTTCACAAACCTTATCTTTAATGTCCACCCTGGCATTGTGTTTGAGAAGAAAGTCAACAGCATTTTCATTCATGTTAGCAACAGCAAAATGCAAGGCGGTGCGATCTAACTGCTCGGAAAGAGAGACAGGGTTAAACACAACTAATTCATCTCACAAAAATATGTACTGTAGCGTATGTCAATTCCTTATTATAATGTTCTTGTCTCAATATATTGCTGACTACCATTTCTCAACACCATAGATTGTTTTTTTTTTAAACATTAATGGTTTATTAAAAAACCAGCTGCAGGCAGGTGAGGGGGATAAAGAGATAGCCAGAGAGTGAGACAGAGAGGCAGAAAGAGCTGGAGAGACAGCCAGAAAAAAACAGAGAAAGAGAATATATTTTAAACACTGTTGTAACCGCAATCTGCAATTTATGAAAATGAATCATGAATCTAAATAAAAGTTTTTCATAAACTCACATGGAATATTTACAAGATTTAAAAGTGTGGATTATTCTGGTTCCCATTCTACGCAATAATTATGCCAGTAGCAGAGGGGCAGGCAGTGGAACAGAAGGGAAATATAGAACTCAACAATAGGCTGGGATAAATGGTCTTTTCTTACTCCTATTTTCTTATAAAAGGATTATGTACTATTTTATGAATCTAGAAAGCATGTTAAAATGAAAGAACAGCAAAATCACTGCTATATATGATGTATCATTCTGTAGCAGACTAGCGTTATTACTTACTTCAGTCGTAATGTTAATCTGGACATTCTGGTTTAAGCAGCTTTCCAAAGTTTTTACATCATTTTTTTTAGCAGCATTATGGAATTTTTTCTCTGCTGGCAATACTACATTGGAAAGAGAAACATTAGCAGTTATCTGTACCTTCTGTTAAATATAAACCCACCAAAGGTTTACTATGACTGAAATATCACAAAATTGCATTTACAGGATTTTGCATCTTTATGATTTATAGCAGCATTTGAAAGAAAGAACTTGCATCGACATAGCGCTGTTCACATTCTCAGGTTGTACATAAGCACTACGTAGCCAATGACTCACGTTTGAAGTGCAGTCACTGCTGTAATATAGGTAAGTGAGGCAGCCAATTTGTGCACAACAAATCCCACAAACAGCGAAAGAGATGAATGACCAGTTAGTTTTTTTTTTGTAGTATTGGTTGAGGGAAGAATGTTGGTCAGATCACTGCGAGAAGTCCCTGCTCTTCTCCAAATATTGCCATGGAATCTTTACATCCATCTGCACAGGTATGCAAACATAGAAACATAGAATCTAGGAGCAGGAGTAGGCCATTCGGCCCGTCGAGCCTGCTCCGCCATTCAATACGATCATGGCTGATCATCCAAATCCAGTACCCTGTCCCTGCTTTAATCCCCACAGTACACATATCCCACCCTACCCCCGTAACCCCACGTATTTAATTCCCCCTAACATATCCCATCCTATCCCCATAACCCCACATATTTAATCCCCCCTAACACTAAGGGTCAATTTATCATAGCCAAATCAACCTAACCCACACATTTTTGGACTGTGGGAGGAAACCGGAGCACCCGGAGGAAACCCACGCAGACACGGGGAGAATGTGCAAACTCCACACAGACAGTCACCCGAGGTCAGATTCGAACCCGGGTCTCTGGCGCTGTGAGGCACCAGTGCTAACCACTATGCCACCGTGTTGCCCAGTTTGCAAGGCCTCAGTTTCGCCCCTCATCCAACACACAGTACCTCTGACAAAGCAGCACTCTCAGTATTGCACTGAAATGTTCGTCTAGATTATGTGCTCAAGTATTGGAGTGGAACTTGAACTCACAACTTTTGACTCAGGTGAGGGTAGTGCTACCAACTTAGTCGTACTGACAATTGAACACATCCATCTATACAAGTCGGTCACACCTCAGGCGTTATGTTTCAGATGTCACACTTTGTATAAAACACCGATAAATCACAACTGAACAAACTTTTTAAAAGTATGTTGTACCTTTGGGCAATGCCAGGAGAGATCAACTAGTAGTAGAAAGATATTTCAACTGGTTTGTTTAGTCAGATAATTTCCCTTTAAAAATATAATAGTTTTTCAGTATATCTTTCCAAAACCAACAAAAGCATCCAACTTATAGCATTAGAAAAACAAATCAAAAATCTTAAGCCACTGTTGCCAGACTCTCTCTACATTTATAATACAAAAGCAAAATACTGCGGATGCTGGAAATTTGAAATAAAAACAGAAAATGCTGGAAATACTCAGCAGGTCAGGCAGCATCTGTGGAGAGAGAAACAAAGTTAACGTTTCAGGTCAATGACCTTTTGTCAGAACTGGAAAAAGATAGAGATGTAACAGATTTTAAGCAAGTGCATTTTTACCCTCAGATAGATATGCAATGTATCATCTGCTGAAGCCTATCAGAAGAGACCATCCCCAATAATTCAGACTTCAATCTTTTTACATGCAACGATAAGTGACAATCTTTCTTGTAAAGTTTCACAGTCCAGCGAGCATTTCCTTTAATGTTTTCGCTCAAGATTATTTGAATACTTTATTGTTTTCATTTAAATAACTTTTACAAAGTGCTACAGGCTGTCTGTCCATTAAAACATAGTGTTATACCCTACTTGTACAATAGGTTCAGAACAATTTGAACTCATTGGGGTAGAAATTAGGTCGCGCCGCATTTGGGGCGCAAATATCGTCTGGACGCAAATATTAGCGCCTGGCGCTAATTATCGGCACTGACTGGAAACTTCACTTTTACCGCCCCGGGAGGTGAGTGGAGCGCTAAAGCAGGCGATGCACACCTGTCTTAAGGCGCAAAGGCCAAGGAGTGAGGCGCTAACTCGGAGCGCTGGCGAAGCTCATGTAATGTCAGTCAGCAATGGAACACACACACAATGGCACGGGCCAGTTCTTAAAGGGGATGGTTAATCTTGCTTTCCATCCACATCCTGTTCATTGCAGCCTTGAATCTCGGCCTGGAGAGACTTGCACATCAAATGTGCTGGAAAGAACAATGGAGAGTACCAGGCAAAGAGCTCAGAGTGCAGCTCCCACAGTCTCTGCTAAATCGATACAAGGAATGGCAAATCAAAATGAACCTGCAAAGTGCTGCTCAGTACCCAAAACTCCTTCACACAACGTTGAATCTCTCCAGAAGTCTCTCCCTCTCTCTCTCAGAATGCGTAGTTCAAAAATGCCACCAACAATAAAAGACAGGAAGAGGCCCCCTTTAAATAGCGCCCCCCCCAGCCCCACAGCGATTGATAGCGTTCCAGTCTTCTGGTCGTTGGATGCGCCAGGCGGTAAGGCAGGGGGCGCCACTCAATTTCCGCTCCGGGGCGCCACAAGGGCGTTGCACCATGGAATGACGTCACAATCTGTGCGCGCAGGTGGTCGCAGTGGTAAGTTTTAGCGCCGCCGCACAATCTCTAGTTAAGTTCCCGAGCAGCGCAAACATCGCTGCGCCCGGGCGTTAGCGGCTTTGCGCCCCATTAGCGCCCTCTTAAGGCGCTAACGGGAGGCGCAACCAACTGAATTTTTACCCCATTGTATAAAAAAAAGTTGGATCAATGCCTGTTTAATAATGGAATGAAGGTAATAATGTTAAGGAGAAATATAGACAGAAATAATTAAAACACTAGAGAACATGATTGTTCCTTCACTGCTGGGTCTGTGGAAATGTTGTTTGGGCTTTTATCCTCTTGAAAGTTTTGCCATTTTTCTACTCACATCCCTCAGGACATAATTTTTTTTTTGGATTTGTTCATGGGATGTGGGCGTCGCTGGCAAGGCCAGCATTTATTGCCCATCCCTAGTTGCCCTTGAGAAGTTGGTGGTGAGCCGCCTTCTTGAACCGCTGTAGTCCGTGTGGTGAAGGTACTCCCATAGTGCTGTTAGGTAGGGAGTTCCAGGATTCTGACTCAGCGACGATGAAGGAACGGCAATATACTTCTAAGTCAGGATGGTGTGTGGCTTGGAGGGGAACTTGGAGGTGATGGTGTTCCCATGCACCTGCTGCCCTTGTCCTTCTAGGTGGAAGAGGTCATGGGTTTGGGAGGTGCTGCCGAAGAAGCCTTGGCGAGTTGCTGCAGTGCATCTTGTAGATGGTACACACTGCAGCCACGGTATGCCGGTGGTGGAGGGAGTGAATGTTTAAGGTGGTGGATGGGGTGCCAATCAAGCGGGCTGCTTTGTCTTGGATGGTGTCGAACTTCTTGAGTGTTGTTGGAGCTGCACTCGTCCAGGCAAGTGGAGAGTATTCCATCACACTCCTTACTTGTGCCTTGTAGATGGTGGAAAGGCTTTTGGGAGTCAGGAGGTGAGACACTCACTGCAGAATACCTAGCCTCTGACCTGCTCTTGTTGCCACAGTATTTCTGTGGCTGGTCCTGTAAAGTTTCTGGTCAATGGTGACCCCCAGGATGTTGATGGTGGGGGATTCGGCGATGGTAATGCCATTGAATGTCAAGGGGCGGTGGTTAGACTCTCGCTTGTTAGAGATAGCCATTGTCTGGCACTTCCGTAGCGCGAATATTACCTGCCACTTATCAGCCCAAGCCTGAACGTCGTCCAGGTCTTGTTGCATGCGGGCATGGACTGCTTCATTATCTGAGGAGTTGTGAATGGCACTGAACACTGTGCAGTCATCAGCGAACATCCCCATTTCTGACCTTATGTTGGAGGGAAGGTCATTGATGAAGCAGCTGAAGATGGTTGGGCCTAGGATACTGCCCTGAGGAACTCCTGCAGCGATGTCCTGGGGTTATGATGATTGACCTTCAACCACCACTAACATCTTCCTTTGTGCTAGGTATGACTCCAGCCAGTGGAGAGTTTTCCCCCCAATTCCCATTGACTTCAGTTTTACTAGGGCTCCTTGATGCCACACTCGGTCAAATGCTGCCTTGATGTCAAGGGCAGTCACTCTCACCTCACCTCTGGAATTCAGCTCCTTTGTCCATGTTTGGGCCAAGACTGTAATAAGGTCAGGAGCCGATTGGTCTTGGCGGAACCCAAACTGGGCATCAGTGAGCAGGTTATTGGTGAGTAAGTGCCGCTTGATAGCACTGTCGATGACACCTTCCATCACTTTACTGAAGATTGAGAGTAGACTGATGGGACGGTAATTGGCCGGATTGGATTTGTCCTGCTTTTTGTGGACTGGACATACCTGGGCAGTTTTCCACATTGTCGCATAGATGCCAGTGTTCTAGCTGTACTGGAACAGCTTGGCTAGAGGCGCAGCTAGTTCTGGAGCACAAGTCTTCAGCACAACAGCCGGGATGTTGTCGGGGCCCACAGCCTTTGCTGTATCCAGTGCGCTCAGCCGTTTCTTGATATCACGTGGAGTGAATCGAATTGGCTGAAGACTGGCTTCTGTGATGGTGGGGACCTCAGGAGAAGGCGGACATGGATCATCCACTCGGCACTTCTGGCTGAAGATGGTTGCAAATGCTTCAGCCTTGTCTTTTGCACTCATGTGCTGGGCTCCACCATCATTGAGGATGGGGATATTCATGGAGCCTCCTCCTCCCGTTAGTTGTTTAATGGTCCACCACCATTCACGACTGGATGTGGCAGGACTGCAGAGCTTTGATCTGATCCATTGATTGTGGGATTGCTTAGCCCTGTCTATAGCATGCTGCTTCCGCTTTTTAGCATGCATGTAGTCCTGTGTTGCAGCTTTCCCAGGTTGGCACCTCATTTTTAGGTACGCCTGGTGCTGCTCCTGGCATGCTCTTCTACACTCCTTATTGAACCAGGGTTGGTCCCCTGGCTTGATGGTAATGGTAGAGTGAGGGATATGCCGGGCCATGAGGTTACAGATTGTGGTGGAATACAGTTCTGCTGCTGCTGATGGCCCAAATAAATTGGATAGCATCCATGTTAGGATGAATTATACACATGTAATGGTGGCAACTAGCTGTTAGGGTTTAATGATCTTTTCTCTTCCATATTTTCTTAGGTTTTGTGGGTTCACACAGATGCTCCAAAACTGACAAAAAATAAAAAATTTAATTTGGGCCAATATGGTAGTTCTTCTAGAATATTTTCAGATTTAACGATACATAAAAATATTGTCCCAGCATTCATCTTGTAACATGGAGTTACAGCAGTGCATCAGTATGTCATCAACAATGCATTTTGGGATATGCAATACAGTTGGCAGTTATAGTGTGGCCAAAAGGAACAGATATTAAGGGGAAAATTTTAACCCCCCATAAAAGGTGAGTTGCGGTCAGGTGGGAGGTTAAAGTGTTAAAAATCTGAATCCTGACCCCAACAGCCCACTTCCAGTTTTAACTGAGGCGGGACGGGCGGGGGGCAGCCAACCCGCTCCAGGAGGCGGGTCACTAATTAAATATCATAATGAGGCTGCTTGCCTCAGATTTAACCAGCATTTCAAATTTAACAGTGGCTGGTCAGATTTCTCAGGCCTCGGAAAACCCGCCAGCTAAAGTAAGGCGAGGACTGCTGGATCCAGGAGTTAAGTCCCTACAATTGGAGACCCCCGACGAGGTCTCCGATCCCCCCAATCGATCGTCCGGCCCCGATGCTTACCTCAGCCCCCCACCCTCAATGCTCCGGACACGATCCTCTCTCCGGACCCCACGATCATCCGGTCCTGATGTTCCGGGCCCGATACTCTCTCCCCCATGGATCCTCTTCTGGCCCCTGACCACACCCGCACCGGCCCACACCCAATCCCTCCCTCCCTCCTCTCTGCGGTCTCATGCCACAAGTCTACCTGCCTGCAACCAGCCAGCCTCTCCATCTGGCTGGCTGCGGGTGGGAAACAGTCCTTTGAAATGCAAAGCAGGCCCTGCCGTTAAATTCAGCAGGGTCTGCGGGAAACCCATTCTCCCGGGTTTCCCGACCGCTTCCTTGTCTCCCCACCCCCCGCTCCCAACCCGCCTCCCAATTAAAATTCTAGCCTAATAGTGCAGCTTGGGAACTGGATTTCAGCCAGTTTGAGAGCATTTGCACCAGTGCACACTTGACCAGTTGCATATGGATCAGCCTAAATGGGCATTGCTAAGAATACTTGGGATCCAGGGTATACTGCAGCAAGTATACAAATGATGTGATCCTGAGCTTACCAAAAATGGCTAGCAAGTGTAGTAGATGACAGGGTAGCAGCAAAGGTAGTCATGTGAAACAAAGCAACTGCATAATTGGCCTCATTGCCCCTGGTTTAGGGAAGGAAAGTGCATCTGTGCATGTGTCAGGTGAAAATGCGATCAGTCTCGACTCCAATGTCCCCTATAGTCAAATATGCTGCCAACACTCACTCTTTGGGCTCACATGTATAAAGCTGCCGCTTAGGTGAGATATCAAAGGCCTCATAGCATTCATGGAATAGTACCATCTTGAGAAAGGAAGGCAGAAAAGGGCAGAAAGTTCAAGGAAAAAAGTTATTGCATGTAACCTTGCTAACACTGCATTCAGGAACCAGAATGGATCTGAAACTGATAAGATCCAGTTCCCTAAGTGAAACATAACAACTGGGATTTCTTTCTGAATCAGTCAGCTCCACTATCTCCAGAAAAATGTAACTTCCACCATGATTTGAACCAAGTGCTTTAGCTGTGTGTCACCAAACACAATCTTAAACTGTTTGCTCTCAGAGAACTAATAATATGTCAGATTTTATTCAACAATTTTAGATCAATATAAGCCTGGAACTATTAAACAACGTTTGACATTCTCTGCATTCAATAAACTTATGCCCCATTTACATGCCTCCAGCCAAAGTGAACATAATATACCACGTCCACAACAATATTCATCATCTGCAAAGAAAGGAATGACGTTGAGTGTTCATTTGAACATTGATGCAACAGACAGGAACACGGAGAATCAATGATCCACCTTATGGTTTGCTGACTTGTATGATGTAAGTGAGTGCGGTGTAGGTAATGGATGGTGGAAAGAAACAACATGTCGTATATTAAGAGGTTTGTGGTTTACAGAGTTTTATTTCTAGTACAGCTGTTGATTTCTTGATTGCACTCATTTACTAGAACTTTTCAATCATCTATAAAAGCACTCCATCAGCCTTACTGGTTTCAAAATAAATGTGTCTCAGAAGATTACAGTTTGTCACATGATATTGCATACAAGCCATTGTACCGGAAAAGATAAATACCACTTATCCACTGAACAAGATAGTAAGCCCTTCAAGAATCTTACATGAAGTATTTTATAATAAGGGGCATGTCATAGAGTAGGTTCGCATAATTTGGCCTGAGGCTCTCCTGCAGCCTCAACAGACCTAATGATCCACGTGTCGGTGGGCCTGAATTCAGAACCTACCACTTCTGCGATCTTGGGTAGAGAAAGATTTTTTTTAAAAGAAGGAAAAATGTAAAACTTTAAAAGGAACACAGCAAGAATCTTAGCCACTGTGCTGCAATTATAGAATGCAAGTACAGATTGAATAATACATGGGTCGCGATTTTGCCAGCACTCAGAGTGCGGGTTTGGAGGCGGGTCCGCTGTCAAAATCAAAATGATTGACAGCGGGTTGGGAACCTGCCTCCATGTAAGTTTCCAAAGTGTCGGGTCTGCGATTTCAGAACAGACCCGACACCAAGTGGCAGGGGAGGCATTTAAGATAGTTAAATGCTTGTTAATTACTATTTTGCCAGCCTATTTCTATTTTACTACATTTTTAACAGGGTTCACGTCGTTCGGAGATCACATCAGGTAAGTAGGTCGGGTTCTCTATCTCTCCCCATTGCTGTGAATAGGTGACAGCTGCAAAAGTGGTATGAATGCTACCATTTCACAGCTGTTCACTTTCCAATGTCAGAAGCTTGAGCCTTCAGAAGACACTTTTGAGCTGTATGCAGTTTGGAAGTGTTTGGAGTAAACTCTCTATCCACTGTCACCTCCTTGGAGCAAGCTCTCTCACCATTGACAGATCGCTTCTGTCATCTCAATTTCAGCTGCCATCTATTCCAGCAACATTGGTGCCCTTCAAAAAATCTCATCTTGGTCCTCTGAATCCCTCCACGATCAGCCCCAACACCAATATCACCAGGCACACCAACATCAATACCAACCTTCTCCACAATCACCTGATGCTGCACAGGACACAGGGCATCAGCACCTGACAACATTGCTGCCCGGGAGGCCAGCGATGGTATCACCATGGCCAGATTTACTTCACTTGACGCTGTACACCCTGGCTGCCACATGATGTGCCAGGTTAACACCACCTCACACCAGCACCATAGAGCATCCCTACAATGTCCAAGCTATTCCTTTCACACTCATCACAATTGGGGGATGGGGGGGGGGGGGGGAGTTATGTCTCAACATTCACTGGAACTTACTAAGACACTTCTAAAGGTGACCACAGATCTGTCCAATAAGGTAAAGTGTTGAAAATATAGATTTCAATGGTTGACAAGACATTAACAGAAACTTCACATGAACATTTGCTAAAACACCCATGTGTGTTGTGAGTTGGTATGCTTGCAGTAGGATGAGGGTGAGTGTGAGTGGTGGCTAGTGAGATGGGGAAGTGATAATGCAGATAGAGAGGGATGGGTGGAGATGCAAGGTAAGTTGGTGTGAGTAAAGATGTGCAGGAGTACGGTAGGGAAGGCAGAGTGATGTGGATGTGATGAGTGGCACAGCAGGATGAGGTTGAGTGTGGCTTGGCAGTAACATTTTGTGATCTGCTCAGATCATTGAAAGGTTTGCGCCACTGCAGACTGGTCCTCCTGACGACATCCCTGCTTTTGCCCTCCTGTGCAATGTGCAACCAGGCTGTGTTGGTGTCCTGGGGAGGTCTCGTCCACCCATGGGAAGGGAAGAGAACTTCCCCGCGTGCTGTGATTCCCTCCATAAGCATATGTAGGGAGTCATGTGAGAGCCTGGGTGCAGCCGTCCACCTTTGTGCAGTGCTTGTCAGTGTTTACAGCACCTCAATGCTGCAGAATATTGACAGCACAACTGTCAAAATGAATGTGGGCATGGTCCCTTTAAGGAAACCGGCTGATGACGCGTCATCAAATTATGTCATCAGACCCGCTTCCATTTAATTAGCCGGGAAACGGCAAGGCGGGCTTAACAAGCCCAATCTACATAAAATCACTTGGAGAGAGCGGGCTGGAGCCGGGAGCGGGACTGGGACTGGGACCCGCCACCCACCTCTCCCGCTGCGATCCCGCCTCCGCTGGCGAAATCGCGGCCATGGTATACAGGTGAAAATATAGTGAAAGTACATGAAAGTGCTTTACAGCGGGCTTACAAGATGTAGGATATTGATGGTGGGGGACTTGATTGGTGGTGCCTCAGGTTGAAGGTCACACTCTGATGTGACTTTCTTGTGTTCCAATTAGTAGACACCTCCTTTAAAAATATGGAGAACCTGGAGAATGCTTACTGTTTGAAATGGTGAGAAATTTGCACTGAATGGCTGAGACATGAATAAGAAAATATGAGCCATAAACAGCTAAGAATATGAGTGTAGCAAATGGATGGAAAGCTGGCTCACTCTCTTTAGCTATCCCAGTCTCTGTTGTGGGAGGCAGTGTGCACTTAGTTGGTAATGGAGCTTGTGATGTCTAACTCTCCCTTCAGGGGAGTGGAAAGGAGGACAGATTTTAATCAGCTTTTCACCACACCAAGTTTCAGGAGCAGGGTGGATTCACTCAAAAACCAGATAGTCTCGGCTAAAACTAAATCTGTGACAACCCTACTCCAACCAAAAACCACCGAGTCTCTGGTCTTGAATGAAAGTGTTGTCAGCTAAGTCAGTGGTTCTCAAACTGTGGTCCGTGGACCCCTGGGAATTCATAGAGACTTTCCGGGGAGTCTGCAGAATAATGTGAACGGGACCCATTGCTGCGATGGCGCGGGTCGGGGGCGCGCTTTTGCCCATTATTTAGATTTCCTTCGTCCGCTCGAGCGGCACAGCCGAGAGCTCGCGCACCAGCGAGTTCGATGTCAGGCCCTGGGGCCTGGTGCACCCGCACAGAGAGACTCTGGTAAGCGATCGCCGGGCGGGCACTAGGGCCGAGGAAACTCTGGAAACGGACACGTAACCAAATCAGCAGGGCATCGGACTGACTGAGAATCCCAAGTGAGGAGACGGGAGGCCACAGAGACACCGGGAGTGGATTCACAGGACTGGTGCTGGGGGGGTAGGATGGAGCCGCAAAGTCAGCCTTGGCCAAGGGCCTGGAATGATGATCAAGCCGAGCTTCATTAACTGAGTACAACTGCTAGGCCTGTGACTGGACCCGGACTAAAGCCGCAGTCTTAGTTACTGGCGGTGTCCTGATGGCAGAAATGCCACACACCAGGCAGCGTGTCAGCGATATTCCAGCGCAGACAGGCCGGTAAACAGCAGAGGAGGAGAAATCCCTGAAACGCTCAGCAGCTGTGCAGTGAGTAGGCAGGCGATGGAGTATTACACCTGAAACAGTGCCAGTGTTCCCAACAGGAGCCACCGATCCTAATCCCACTCCAGGTAGAGCAGGGCGGTGTCATGCGGTGAAGTATTCAATAGGCATGTTGCTGAACCTGTAGGGTTACCTTTCTGCTGAAAGGAAGATAAAAGTTTTCATATCACCAATCACATCAATGTTCACTATATCGGACAGCCCTGGCAAAATTTCATGCAAGTCCCTTTAACAGGACACTGATGAACTTTACATTCAGAAAAGTAAATGTGCAAGGAGTTTATAGTATTATAATTTAGATGGTGTGTCCGTGATTACTAATCCATTTGAAAAGGGATCCTTCAACCAAAGAAGTTTGAGAACCACTGAGTAAAGTTACTGAGGACTTATACAAACTTTAGAACACATATATAGGATTTGTTTTTCACAAACCTGTAAACTGTATTTTCACTTGTGTACCATGGTTTAGTCACTGTACTTGCATTCTATAATTGCAGCATGGTGGCTAATACTCATTCTGTGTTCAGCTACATTTATTCAGCTCTTAGCCAGGACCAGAAAGTACATATCTATACTCAGTAAACAATGCACTCATTAGTGTTAAAGTATCCCTTTACTAAACTAATCTTTCTGAGTTAATATACATATGCTTATAAATCTGCCAATAGCGTTGATCTACTAACACTAATAAGTGTTAATTGTACACATGTAATTATACACATATAATTGTTTTTATCCGTTCCGGGATGTGGGCGTCACTGGCAAGGCCAGCAATTATTGCTCATCCCTAATTGCCCTTGAGAAGGTGGTGGTGAGCCGCCTTCTTGAACCGCTGCAGTCCGTGTGGTGAAGGTACTCCCACAGTGCTGTTAGGGAGGGAGTTCCAGGATTTTGACCCAGCGACGGTGAAGGAACAGCAATATATTTCCAAGTCAGGATGGTGTGTAACTTGGAGGGGAACTTGCAGGTGATGGTGTTCCCATGCGCCTGCTGCCCTTGTCCTTCTAGGTGGTAGAGGTCGTGGGTTTGGGAGGTGCTGCCAAAGAAGCCCTGGCAAGTTGGTGCATTGCAGCTTGTAGATGGTACACACTGCAGCCATGGTGCACCAGTGGTGGAGTGAGTGAATGTTGAAGGTGGTAGATGGGGTGCCAATCAAGCGGGCTACTTTGTCTTGGATGGTGTCGAGCTTCTTGAGTGTTGTTGGAGCTGCACTCATCCAGGCAAGTGGAGAGTATTCCATCACACTCCTTACTTGTGTCTTGTAGATGGTGGAAAGGCTTTGGGGGGTCAGGAGGTGAGACACTTGCCGTAGAATACCCAGCCTCTGACCCACTCTTGTTGCCACAGTATTTACGTGGCTGGTCCAGTTAAGTTTCTGGTCAATGGTGACCCCCCAGGATGTTGATGGTGGGGGATTCGGAAATGGTAATACCATTGAATGCCATGGGGAGGTGGTTAGACTCTCGCTTGTTGGAGATAGTCATTGCCTGACACTTGTGTGGCACGAATGTTACCTGCCACTTATCAGCCCAAGCCTGAATGTTGTCCAGGTCTTGTTGCATGCAGGCTTGGACTGCATCATTTTCTGAGGAGTTGCAAATGGAACTGAACACTGTGCAATCATCAGCGAACATCCCCATTTCTGACCTTATGATGGAGTGAAGGTCATTGATGAAGCAGCTGAAGATGGCTGGCTGAGGACACTGCCCTGAGGAACTCCTGCAGCGATGTCCTGGGGCTGAGATGATTGACCTCCAATAACCACAACCATCTAACTTTGTACTAGATATGACTCCAGCCAGTGGAGAGTTTTCCCCCTGATTCCCATTGACTTCAATTTTACTGGGGCTCCTTGATGCCACACTCGGTCAAATGCTGCCTTGATGTCAAGGACAGTCATTCTCACCTCACCTGACATGCTTAATTCACACATAATGTGAGGAAAACATCCCATATTCTATTATACCCATACATCCAGAGAAACCTTCACTATCCGCTCTTAACTGCAAATAGGCGGAATGTTGAGTCCCCATATTGCAGTCTTACACATACGGTACATCAATCCCCTATGCAGGAAAATAAAACCAAGTACGATACAAATTAGAAAAACATCATGTAATTTTGATGTCTCGTGTAAGGTTTTGTACCATGAAAATTTTGGCAGTCAATCATGAAGGCAGATAATTGGAATGCAGATAACAGAGGTTCCACTCTATACTCGTATTATATAAGGTATACAATCAAATTAAGTTCAGAACAGTTTACTTTAAAACGTGTGATCAATCAGGGAGCCTGCCATTTATCACGACACAAGACCCACTGTCACAGAAAAAAACTCTCAGAAAAAAACGGAACAAACCAGTACTTGTATATACTGTGCACGCATATACTATACAGAACACAGGTGAACTCCCTTCCTGTGAGGTCTGACCTGCTGTGATCCCCTCAATGCATTTCATGTTACTATATAGATAATCTGCACGATTATCTGCAGTTTACCCATAATGTTTACAGCTAAATTGCTGCATAGATCAGTAAGATTACAATATTGAGTATTTCATAGGAATTTTATATTTATTTTTGATAAAAATCCTCACATGCTTTTACCATCTCCCATCTCAACAGAAATAGTGATAAGAACATAAGAAATAGGAGCAGGAATAGGCCACTTGGCCCCTTGAGCCTGCTCCGCCATTCAATAAGATCATGGCTGATCTTGGGCTCAAAGCCACTTCCCCGCCTGCTCCCCATAACCCTTCACTCCCTTATCTTGCAAAAATTTGTCTATCTCCATCTTAAATGTATTTAATGACCCAGCCTCCACAGCTCTCTGGGACAGAGAATTCCACAGATTTACAACCTTCTGAGAGAAGAAATTCCTCCTCATCTCAGTTCTAAAAGGGCGACCCTTTATTCTAAAATTGTGCCCCCGAGTTCTAGATTTCCCCACGAGGGGAAACATCCTCTCTGCATCTACCTTGTCGAGCCCCCTCAGTATCTTACATGTTTCAATAAGATCACCTCTCATTCTTCTAAATTCCAATGAGTATAGGCCCAGCCTGCTCAACCTTTCCTCATAAGTCAACCCCCTCATCTCTGGAATTAACCTAGTGAATCATCTCTGAACTGCCTCCAATGCAAGTATATCCTTCCTTAAATAAGGAGACCAAAACTGTACGCAGTACTCAAGGTGTGGTCTCACCAATACCCTGTACAGCTGTAGCAGGACTTCCCTGCTTTTATACTCCAACCCTTTTGAAATAAAGGCCAACATTCCATTTGCCTTTTTGATTACTTGCTGTACCTGCATGCTAACTTTTTGTGTTTCATGCACAAGGACCCCCAGGTCCCTCTGAACTGTAGCATTTTGTAATCTCTCTCCATTTAAATAATAATTTGCTTTTTTATTTTTCCTGCTGGGAAAAATGCTATCCATTCAAGGACTAGCACTGTCAATAAGGAGAAATCACTGGGAAAAATGAGCAGAGGTTTGACATTAAATATAAAAATGAGCAGAGGTTTGACATTAAATATAATTAAACACAATGTTTAACAGTTAGAATGCTTAGTTATCAGTCTAACATTTTAATTTGCAACAGCAATGACTCTGTTGTTGTGTCTTTCAAGTAACCCCAAAAAAATCTCAAGTTTTCTGTTAAACGATGTGTGTGACTTGCTTCAGAGATGACTGGCATTGCTTTCTATCCTACATTAAATTTAATACAATCAACCCCATATATTATGAACAGCAACCTGCCATTCCAAACATTCATTATATCAAGAGTTGACGGTTTTATTATTAGTTGCTGTGCTGTTATGTTGCATTCCTAATTTGATAAGTGTTTAGAAAAAGTTTTAAAACAAGACTAATTAGAGGCTTTAAGTGTGAATGACAGAGCAACTATCAGTGTGAACTGTAAACCTTGTGTATTTTTAACAAATTCTAAACCATAACTTTCGGATGAGATGTTAAACCGAGGTCCCGTCTGCTTTCTCACGTGGACGTAAAAGATCCCATGGCACTATTTTGAAGAAGAGCAGGGGAGTTATCCTCCGTGTCCTGGCCAATATTTATCCCTCAATCAACCTAACAAAAACAGATTGTCTGGTCATTATCACATTGCTGTTTGTGGGAGCTTGCTGTGTGCAATTGGCTGCTGCGTTTCCTACATTACAACAATGACTACACTTCAAAAGGTATTTCATTGGTTGTAAAGCGCTTTGGGATGTCCTGAGGTCGTGAAAGGCGCTATATAAATGCAAGGCTTTCTTTCTTTTCTTTCTAAATAAGTCAGTAATCAAAACAAAAGGCTACTCTTTAGTCCCCACCCAAAGCTACATATAGTGACATCACTATTCCTGGCCAGAATGGAGATGATTGGTTAATTCCTCTGTCAATCACACTTGGAGATGAACAGGCTGAGGATTAAGAGTTACAATAGAGGCAACAAAGACTACTGAAGTGTCAAATGCGGAATATAAATGAAAAATAATTTTACAAAATAAGTGTGGAACCAAAAAAAATGAACAGTCAAATGAATTGAATATTATCACCATCAGCATGCTCAGGGCTACTTTCCAATACAGCTGCACAATATGATTATGATGTAAATAACTGACAAAGTAGCTTCCAATGGAGTGATGGATATGTGAAATGGACTCCCACTAAAGATGGTTAATCCTATATCAAAATAACAGCCTTAAAAAGTAGTTGGATGAATATCTGGTTTTGAAAGGGATTGAAGGTTATAAGATTTATCTTTATAAACAGATTAGCAAATATTCAAGGCAACTGAATAGCTCCAATCCTGTTGTGATCATCACAATGTGAGCAGTGAACTGTAAATCATTTATAATTTTAATTATAGGTTTGTAAATCTATAGGCTGTGGATGCTGGGCCAATTGAAGCTTTCAAGACTGAGAGCTATAGATTTTTGTTCAGTAAGCGTATCAAGGGATATGGACCAGCGACTGGCCAATGAGTTTGAAGTACAGATCAGCCATGATCTAATTAAATGGCAGAACAGGTGCGAGGGGCTGAATGGCCTACTCCTGTTCCTATATTCCTAATTCCAGTGTTGGGTTGATATCTTGATGTATCACTCAACTACAATTGTGGCTCATGGAAGAATTCTAAATTCCTGTAAGTAGTTCCCTCCAGTGGAAGCAGTTGAAAGTGTACATGGTATGTGGGAATAAGTGGCTCAATGTACTTTTCTAATTTCATGTTATCTTATACTAAGCTGGCATAAACTGAGTGTTACAAGTCAAAATTCAGTAAATGATCAGAATGGGATTTTAACTGTGTATGACTGACCAAACCAGCTCTTCAGTTTAGATGGTTCAGGATTAGATCTTCCCTAGTGGCGTTCATTATCAAAGCCACTGATTTACAGCTTTCAGAGAAAAAGACAGAACGCAGGATTCAAATCCCAAAATACTGGTTAAAAACACTGGAATCTCATACACTAAAGCACCCTTAAATGGTAGCCCTACACATAATATGCATTATCTGTCAGCCTTGGCTCAGTAGTACCACTCTCGTCTCTGAGTAAGAAAGTTATGAGTTCATAGCCCAGTACTGAGGCACTGTCCGAGGTGCCGTTTTTTGGATGAGGCATTAAACCGAGGTCCTTATCTGCCCTCTCAGTGGGTGTAAATGATCCCATGGCACTATAGCAGGGCAGTTCTCCTGGTGTCTTGGCCAACATTTAAAACAGATGATCTGGTCATCATCTCATTGCTGTTTGCAGGACCTTTCTGTGCCCAAATTGGCTGCTGTGTTTCCTACGTTACAACAGTGACTACACTTCCAAAGCACTGTAAAGGGCTTGGCGACGTCCCGAGATGGTGAATGGCGCTATATAAATGCAAGTTATTTCTTTAAGTATATGCTCTGTGTGTTGCACAACTCTTGCTATGCTAAAATGCTGAGTGACTGGTTTTATCGGTATGAACCTCTCAAGGCTGCAATGGTCCCAGCACTGTCACATTCCCTGCTATATCTCCGGGGCACCCGGTTTGATCTCTACTCACGCGTCTCCATTTGGGACGCCCCATCCCGGCTTGGGGGACCTTTGACGAGGTTCTCGACCAATTCTTTCATGCTTTCAACTTGAGATCGCATAATCCAAAAGGAACTGTTGTTTTTCGACGTATAATCCTGAACGCCCTACAGAAATATATATATATAAATATATAAAACACACTATCCTGGAAAGAGATATTTAAAAAAGGTAGCCGTCTCAAAGATGTTTTAAGGGTTACTCAGGGTGCCCTCCTATCCCATTACCGATGAAGTTTTTCGTTCTGATCGGATCACAGCCTCGCCAGAAATAACCTGAAACCTGTTTCCTCAGGTGAATTGTTTTGGAGCAGGAAAGCCCAGTGCAGTGGGTGCGGCTGCTAACGTCAGTTTGAGCCTTTCCATTACCCTGTTGGGGCGTTTTCCCGTCACCTTGGCGGTACCTTCACTTCTTCATGATCTCTCGCCCGCTTTTCAAGGGCATTAGAAATCAGGTGGTGATGGTCTGTCAGTTAATAGAACGAAGATCAGCCAAAGCTCCCAGATTCAGCCGTTCTTAAAAAAAAACAAAGCTTCTGCGGGTATAATTATTGTAAATCGCCAGATTTTCTCCTTCCAGTGTCTCTTGCAAGAGAGAAGCAAACACCACACTTATCATTTTGACCAACAATTCAAATAAAACGTTAAACAAGACAGGAGTGGATACAATGATCACAAATGATCACCATCTTTTCTCGAAAATACCGACACAGAGTTACAGACCAAGATCGCTGATATTTGGTGCAAGCCCTGCAGTCTGGTTAATCACTGCATACAAGAGCTGAGATAAGTACATTACAGCAGGGGTATCCGCCTTGCTGTCCTCAAGGCCTGGCAATCGAGCCCAATTTATATTTCTTAGTGGCTAGTTTGTCCAGTAGGCCTTTTTTGGAAAGGGCTGTCCGGTGGATAAATCCTAAGTCAGAACACCAAGAACTGTTAGCACAATATCAGCAACTTACAATATATGCAAATGAATGGAACATGGATTTAAATGTTATATTTGGTCCCCGGCACACACTTGCATGGTCCATCAAGGTAAAAAGCTTGGACAACCCTGCATTACAGCACTGGTAAGGGGGTAACACCGCTTTCAGCTTTCAAAATAAGAGTAGGGGAGGTGGGGGACTCAGCCTCCCAAACTTTCAACCGTTTTGACTTGGCAGCCCAGATCCAAGTGATTTTGGCCTGGACACTGGCCTCCCAGCAAAACCCATGGCTGGGAATGGTCAGCACCGCTCTATCAATCACCTGGCACAGCGTACCATTCACAGACCCTCAGAATAGTCTAACAGGGAGCCAGAAGCATCTCATTGTCTCTGTAATCCTCAGTCTGGGGGTAGTCCGCACTTCCTGTAAGATTCTGCAGAGTCTATCATCCTTTGTGAAACAAGGAGCTGCCAGGACAGCTGACCCAAGGTGAAACCCGGCATAAGAAAGGGACCACCCAGATTAGGCCAACTTCTAAACAAGGAAAACACTTCCAGCCTAGCTGATAAATTTTATTTACCACAGCATGACTAATAATGTCATCACTAAATGTGGTACAAATTCCAGAACCCTGCAATACCGAGCAGACTTCAGTATGAGCCAATCCTCTGGAATGCTTCCTCTACTCTCCAACAGTCACCTGCAAATACAATTCTATCCTGTGCAACATGTTCACCTTCATAACCAAAGACATGATAGAAACCGAGTGATGACTGGGATCAAGTCTGAGGAATGGAGGCAAATCGTCAATACCATCACCTGTAGCAAAATGCACATATGCCAATTCAAGATCATACAGCACGTTTACCAAACCCCACACATGCTCCACAAATTTCAACCCTCCATGACCGATAACTGCTGAATGGGCTGTGGCAAGAAAGGCATCCTACTGCACATATTTCTGCTATGATCCCAGATTCAGCCATGCTTAACTGTGGTATGGGAGTGTAAAGACCAAGACTAGTCTTGTAATTCCGTAGGATTGCTGGGCCTACTCAATGGAAAACAAGGATCCCTCCCACCTTGAGCAGGTCTGCACAACTCTTGCTATTTTCTGCAAGAAGGTGCATCCTCATGTGGCAAAGTGCAGCCCTACCCACAACAAATTTGTGGCTAAAGTATATGTGGGACATAGCCCAACCAAAACAAGTGATATTTGGCCTCCATCTGGAACTGGAGTAATGCCTAGCAGTCTATTCATGAAGGTTCATGCAGCAAAATCTTCCGTCCCCTCCCCAGCACTGTGATCCACCCACTGACTATGAAAGACAAGGATACTAACTAGAAAGCAGGGCCTTCCCATCCCTTTATCCCCAGATCTAACTAATCCCCAGAAACCAAACAAGTTGCCTCAATCCCTAGACCCATGTTTTTCAATGTGCAAGCATAGTCATGCCAAGAACCCTGGATCTATCAATGTGCTCCTCCTGTAATCAAAATGGAATCAAAATGTATAATGGCTTCATAAAATGTGACTGTACACTTATGAAAATACAATAAAAAGATAACCTTCAAGCCAAAGTAATTAGCTTTAGGTCCCATATATCTGCATAAGATTAATACATGATTAATGAGGGGTTAATTTTGCTTTTAGGTTAGCATTTTAGTTCTGTTGCTTTATCCCCATAATTTTAATGCACTTTCCCTCTGTAATCCACCCAGCTGACAAATTCTCCTGTTGAGAGGTGACCTGCTCCTTTCTCTTCCAATGCTCTTCAAATTATACTATATGCTACCAACTTTTACCAGAATATTAGTTCCATACAGTTAAACACTTAAAATAATTAAAACACTTTTAACTTCTGCTTGACTTGTCTTCACTTTTTCCCTTTTCTTCATGTTCTTTATTTTTATACATTTACATTTTATTTCATACCAATATCACCGATATTCAGTTACTAATAATTTTGTTTATGTTTAAAGTACTTTATTTACATGAAGTAAATACCTCCTGGGTCCACCATCTAATTTGGAGATGCAATCTATATTAAACAAAAGTGGCCTCGGATTGGGCCTTCAAACATTTTTTGAAGCCATTCTTCAGCCAATCAAGTCCCAGAAGTCTAAAGATTGATATGACCGGTTATTAATGCACATACCTGCATTAATTATACAAATAATCAATTTATAAAACAAGCTTGCATCAGTGCTGTACAGTACCTACTGTATACAAATAAATGTCTTACAATAAATGACCGCATGTAAATATTATTAAAAATTTGATTAGGTGACAAATATAAGAGATAAACAGCATTCAAACAGATCCAGGCAATGCAGATTTTTAATGCCAATAAATATATTTTGGTGAAATTGGACAAAACCAAATCCCACCATGTCAATCAAGAAGTACTGTTTCCCCTAATAGAAATACTTTATTTTTTATATAAAATAGCACAACACCTGCTTACAGTTGTATGTCTTTCCATAAATAGATTACAAATATATGAACAGTAATCTTCCTACACAAACTTAAAGGATTGAAAAATATATTATTATAAAATAAAGCAAGTCTTTTACAATTTTTGTATCTTACATGATTTCCTAAGTACCCCAGTTATGTTTTTGATTTAAAAAATATGCTCCCAGTAAAAAAAATATTTCATTGATCCATATTTATTTAATTAAATTCAGTACATAAAAGTAATTATATATTACCAGTAATAGTTATAACTTGCTCTTGACATCTAAAATATGTGGCTTAGATATCTATGGAACAATTCTTTAACAAGTTGATAAAAGAAAAATCACCAGTTGAGTAGAATATACTAAATATATAAAGTAAAGTGCTTTATAACATGTACTGTACACTGTGCTTTATAACACTGACAATTCAATGTGATATAAAATCAACAATTTGTTTTATTAAGCTCATTTATTTAAAAAATCTATCAATGGTGTTTGTGGAACTATTACATCTCGCTTTCTTGGCTGTTGGCTGCTGGGCTGTGGATCCAGTCCTGAAAACAATTTTAAAAAGAAAATATTTAATAAATATACTTACAAACAAAACAGTGAGAGTTAAGTGCAGCGGACTCCTCAAACACAGGTTATGTTTATGTTATATTAGGATTTCTGTACACGGTTGAATGGAATGGAAGAGTGAACCCCTTGATGTTTTCTTCTTAGCACCTAGTTTGAGAGTAGTACTAGAAGAGGAATAATCCCCTCAGGCAGGGATTGGTGTAGGATAGAGGTGGAGGAAAGAAAACAGCCAAGTTTGCACTTCTGTCACATAATGCATGGATCAGCAAGAGCCTGTATCTACAATTCTTCATACAGCAAATTTCTAACCTTGCCCATGTACAGGTAGATGTAAAGTATGAAATCAGATGTTTGCTGACAGAGAGTTAAGCCCAGGGGCACTCTTGCACATCATCCAGTGACCAGAGAGCAAGAGAAAAAACAGTTTTATATTGTGCTAGTGCCACTGACTTGTGATGCATGGGTCTCACTTCATCAGCAAAGATAAACTTGCCAGATTTGTAAAAACGGGTCTTCCCAGCCACCAGCCTTTACAAATTAGGCAAGTTCATCTTTGGTGTTGTTGCCAACTGAGACCCACATGGCACTTTTCAGGCTTCCTCTCAGCATTCAATCTCATGTTCATAGAAAAATAAGGCAGTTTCCATAAGAATACTCACATCTCTGATGACCTGAAACTTGCAACTAACAATACTATTTCCTCACTATTATGCACCAGACACTACATGGACTTCTTACTAAATTCTCCTATCCATTTCAAAAGATGGTGAATATCACTTTGCCCCATCATATATCTCAGGCTCTTGAGATAATCAGACAGAAGCAGAAAATGAAGAAAGTAACTCATTACCATATTTGACTTAAGCAGTACTTACGCTGTCCCAAAAAATACAAGACCCATAGGGAAATAGTGAAAAACTAGCAAAGAACGCACATCTTTTCCATGGATAAAAACTACAGAAAATACACTCAGCCCACTTCCAAAAATATTTCAAAATAAACTCACAGGGTTGGATTAATACAGATTCCACTGAGCCTACAGTTCAGTAAATATGACTAAAATGTATAAACAATGCAATGTAAAGGCAGATGCAATATTAACCTAGATTAAAAATAAAAACAGAAAATGCTGGAAATACTCAGCAGGTCAGGCAGGATCTGTGGCGAGAGAAACAGAGTTAACGTTTCAGGTCAATGATCTTTCATCGGTCATCGACCTGAAACATAACTTTGTTTCTCTCTCCACAGATGCTGTCTTACCTGCTCAGTATTTCCACCATTTTCTGTTCAATTTCAGATTTCCAGCATACGTAGTAATTTGCTTTTGTATTAACCTAGATTATCTCACCTTTTTGTTCGAACAATTGAATTTGAAGACTGTTTTCCAAATCCTGACAGACCTATCAATCAAAAAAAACACATTAACCTTATTCATCCCCACACGGATTAAACAATTCCTATGAATTACTCAACGTACTATTCAAATACTGCACTTATCTAGAAATTATTTTTTACAATAGTTAGTTTAGATTTTCTTTGGTGGGGGGGGGGGGTGAAATTTTAGTGCTCATGCAGTTGAAGGATATCAGCGCAGGGAGTGGAATACTTTGCTACATTATGATCCAGTATTAGCAAAACACACCTCGAGGTCAGGAATAACAGGAAGCACAGAAAAGTTCCCTGAGCTCCATCCAAAAAAAAAATCAATCAATTGTGTTTTTCAAGCTGTTACATCTTGCTTTCATTTGTTCTTGGGATTTGGGCAACACTTAAAAGTATTGATTGCTTATCCCTGACAGCATTAAGAGTCATTGTGGGACTGGAGTCACATGGAGGCCAGACCAGATAAGGGTGGCAGGTTCCTTTCTCTAAAGGACATAAGTGAGCCAGTTAGGTTTTTACAACAATCCAGCAGATTTCATGCTAGTACCATAACCACGAGGTCACCAGACCCTCTTTGCCAGTTGCTAAGTTGGGCCAGTCTTGAAACAATGTAAAACAAATAAAAACTCAGGAGAGCAATCTTCACTGCAATAATGTAAATTTCTCACACCAGCTATCCTTATGATCTCTCTTACTGAGATTTCCAAGTTAGTGCAGATGTGTGCTGAATCACATGTAGTTTTTTTCCCTAAGAACCCATATCCACGGGAACGATTAATCTGCTCAAACTCATTTCATAGAGAACCCTTACAGTGTGAAAGTCTGGTACAGTAAAGAGAAGTGGTTTTCATTCCATCAATGCGCACTCGGTTGGAACCTAGGCCTCGAGGTGAAAGGGTAGTGAACTAACCCACTGCACCACTTAGTATTCCACAATTCAGTTTTCATCGTGAAGGAGTGAGGTAAGCATCACTTCATGCAGTAAATTTGGTGGTAGTCCTGAGCATCCGACTTTGGATTCTTGCACTCATTTAGAAAAAAATATTTACAACATTTTTAGACGGCATCCAGAAATGATAACTTACTTGACTACCTCCTGCTCAAACTGCTTTGCAAATACCTTCCATTCTACAGTGCAGGAGAAAGTTTTGAGAAGCCGCTCTTATTATGGAGCTCTGGCCTATCTTAACAGCACAGAACACAAGAAGTTTCAGGAACAAGCATTAGGCCCAACAAGCACATCGCTGGGTGTTCGAAAGGCCTCGTTATTACAATACTACCATTTTTACAAAGTTCCCTGATCTGCAAAAATATTTTCTTAGCCTCTTCAGGTAGTTTATAACCAGCTTCAGTTCTTTACTGTCACTGACCTAAATCCACATTCTCTCAGTTTTCAATATTATGCCATAGATTAGAGACAAAAAGGTATAATTTATGTAACATGTGCCCTTCTGAGGCACTAGACAGTTATCACATCTTCCCCCCACAGCACATTTTAAAATTATCCCAGCCCCCACATAAACAATGGGCATCAACCAACACCCTAGGGAGGAAGCAGACAACTTGCACCCAGGTTGTTCTTATTGCCTCTAGGAAATGCTAAATAGTAACCCAATAGACTGGTCATACCAATTTTCCTCCCTCAAGTCAACCACCTCACTTAGTAGCTCACTCTGACAGCACACCTAGAACCAGGAACGTATTGAGAGCTGCATGCAAATGCACAAACTACAGCTCTGTTTTACCACCGTTTTTTATTAATGAAAATGATTCAGCTTTAACAGCTATTGCAATTTGATGCTAACCTACTGAACAAGTGTATAAACATAGCACCTGGTGCGGTACAGAGCCATACAGTAGAAATATAACAGCTTCAATCCCTGATCTGTGCTGAGTTAGTTGATCTCCATCAACACAGTGAAGGGAATTATAATTGACCTTAGTGCCCCTGGGAGGGGGATGAACAGCCAAGACAACCAATCCTGCCTCCTATCTACTGACCTCTGCTGGAGCACGAACAAATGTGTGGATGTCAGTTAAAGATAGGATTGGGTTGGCTGTGCTTCCCGCGCCAACCCCTCCATGGCCTATTTGGATTATTGGATGTTACCACATCCCAGCATGAGTTGGCACCTTTAGAAGAGAGAATAAATCTCCTCTGAAAACACTCTAAATTAACAAGCAATACTAAATATGATTGCTCACCTATTTCATTTGAAATGCAGTCTGTGGTAACTGGCTGTGCTGGTCTTTCAGTAAGCTCCTGTATAACCCCTTGATTTAGACAGATATCAACATGCCTGTTGAACAATGACAGATCAATTGTTTCTTGCTTAATGTTGCAAATTGGACAAACCAGGCCAGTCAGTTCTTCTAGCTGGGAAGAGGGCCTTTCCTGTGATGATCTGGTATGTCTCAATACCTGGTCTGACTGATGCTGCACACAATGAGTTCTCTGTATTAACTGGTTAAGTTGTGCGAATGAGGGCGGATCTAACATGTTAGCACTAGACTTTTGTTGATCAAATCGCATCTCTTCCTGTGTTGTATTAGTAGATTTACCAGATAATTTAGTGCACAACAATTTGCTGTGGTCTGAAATTTCCTCTTGCAACATATTTTTATCCTTAATGAGTTCCATGGTTTTTGCTGTACTGTTAGGAAGTTGCATATGATCTTTAAGTGTCTCTTTAAGGTGAGTCTGGTCACCAGATTGCTCAATAGGGCATGTGCTGTTTTTTACTGAAGATTCCTCGTTAAAGCTGCTATTTTCAGTTTCTCCGACTGTAATGTTTGGATACATTTCTGAGGGTCTCTCCTTATATCTCATTCCTTTCTGTTCATTATTTAACTGATCACTTTTTAGATTTATTATTTTTTTATTTTTCAAATCATTGTCCAAGCCAAATGTTTCCTTTATGTTTACATAACTTGTTTTTGAAATATTTGGTTCGCCTAATATCTCTGTAACTTGAGGAGACGTGGTTACACATAGGCACTCATCAATTTGCTTGTTAAATTCCTCTAAAGTTGGTATGCCCTGCCTTTTGAAGCATATTGGACAATTACTGGTAACCTTTAATTCTGGGGTCAGGCCACTGCCCTTGGGCTGTACTTCATCCACAGTGCCTGCTGGGATAGTTGCAGCAGGTTTGCACTTTTCTTGTTGCTTGTTTGCAAGAACCTGGTTGAAAAAGGACTGCGGATTGTTTTGTTGCCGCTTTTTATTGAAGAAACTTTCCCTTTTGGATGTTTCTGGAAGTTCTGTTTGGTTCTTGGCATCTATGCTGTCAGACTCGAGGGTGCAAGTGGTGCTCTCAGATTTTCCAGTATGGAAAAACTTGATGATGCTTTTCTGGTGAGATTTTTTCTCCTCTTGATGGACAAAGCCAGACACCCGCACACCTGTACAGGAGAAACACAAGGGAGAAATAATAACCCATTAATTTGCACAATAGTGGCAGTTCACTAAATTTAAATGGTCACCATGAGAATCAAAAGAGAGAAAGATTCAAAGATAAAAGATCTTTTAGATGCACATAAAAGGCTCACAAATGTCTTATGTGCTGATTACAAAGTATATAAAATAGAATATATTTGATAAAATATCAACTGCAGTGTGATGGCACAGCATATTGGGTTCACCATTTGTTCCAGATCCAAGCCAAGATGTCTGAGAATCTCCAAGGAGAGACCAACCACTTCCAGACGGGGAACAAAACAGTGAGGGAGCCAAATCAAACCACCCTGAAGCTGATGCCTCAAGAATAAGGCTGCTGCTCACCCTCTCAATCAGTGAATAGCTCATGGAATCAGAAGACCCAATAGAAGGGTGAAAGAATACAAAACTTGCCAAATAAGTTTTAAAAAATTCAAAAACTAGGTTATCATTACCTTTCAGTTATGTTTGCGAAGTCATAGAGGCCTCATTGTTTTCTACAAAGAAAAATTCAAAAGGAGTTCTGCTATTCCTTCCACCCTTCACAGGAGCTATCATCTGGACAACATTTTTATGTAATTTGGTACTTAAAAACAGAGCAAACGTTCTTGCTTTTTCATGAATTCATTTAGCGAAGAGACACACAGAGGTTTCCTGCTGTGGCCTTTACTGCTTTTGCAACTGGTACAACAGAACTGGGTAAATGGCAGGCTCTGTTTCTTTTGTTCTGCTCATCATTATTATTATATCTTTCCTTTCTTGTTCTGGCTGTGCTCTTTGAGTTCTGATGACGAGTTTCACCCAAATATGTCTTTTCTCTTTGCAGATGCTGACTGACCTGCTTTATATTTCCAATATTTTCTGTATTTATTTGCAGCACTTTAAGTTTTTTCTTTTTATTTGTACTGTGGCCCTTTGACATTTTAATGCGGCAAAACTGTGCACCCTGTAGAATTTACAGACAGGTTGTTTTAATTTTTTTTCTCCCATTTATTGCCAATGCACAACTCCCTGCATATTTTTATACCCTCTCATTATAGGGGAGCAACTTATGCATGGAATTGTATGGTACCCAATATAAAAGGCAAAGGGATTTATACTGTTGACAGTCTACTTTTGTCATCTCTGGAAAGTGTTCAAAAGGTCAGTCTTGTCAGGATTAATGATGAGTTGTTATAGAACTAAAATATTAATTTATTACTGTGCATCTTTATTCACAAATTCCTACTGCACATTACCCATAAGTCTCAGTCTCAGTGGCCGTGGATGCATGCTGTTAATCTCAGTCTTTAGTAACTCATAGGCAACAGCAAAAATCTCCTCTTCTTTGGAAACTGCTGATGGAACTGTGCAGGCCCTTGTCTTCACTTCGAAGTTTACATTCTTCAATTTCAGAGTAACTGTCTTTCCCTAAGATTTTAAAAGAAGAACTCTTTTACAAACTGAATATTCCTTGAAACTCCTCCCCACAATTAGCATAGACTTTATGTATCATTATTTTTGTGAATTACACTATAGCCCTTTTAAACTATATTGAGTTAACAAGGTAAAACTTCAAATACATTTTGGTCAGTAGAAAGAGAGAAAACTACAAAGGACAAAGCTGTACCCTTAGTCCTTCCTTGTGGAGATCTTCCTCAAGATCATGACAAAGATCACGGCATAAGCTGTACTGCTCCGCTGCTTTACTGATTTCACCAAATGTCCTAAAATTCAAAAATAAATACTGCATGATACACGGTTTCTAGAGTCAGAATGGAGATAGCTTGATAACACTGGATGCCTTAACACGATGACTTTTAAAAAATTATCTCTCAAAATTACAATTTACACACGTCTGTAGAATATATAATACAAAATGTATTGTGCTGCTACACATTAAAGATCTCCATTAATTGCTGATGGCAACGGTACTGCTGTAAATGTCTTCCTAGTTTGGTTTGGCAACTGTTAAACGTGCTGATGGGTTTCTGCACACGTCTGACACCATTAATGGTGCGCTTTGCACTGGAACTGTTCTCTTCCTTTCAATTCTGCCTTTATAAAAAAAATACTCCTCAAAAAGCAAACCTTTGATCCTCCATGGGCTACTACAACAACCACTTTGCTTTCTTCTTGAAGATCCTTGCATGAATCTCACCATACAGCTCCGTGCACATCTCTGCCACAAGATTGTTCAAATCCTTCAGTCCAACACTGATGCCATCCAGGACAGTTATCTAAACCATCCTATTTTATTGTGATTAATCAATCCTCTGTCTCCTCCTTAATGTCTCTTTGACATTCGACCACTCCACCGTCTTTCAGCACCTGTTCTCCAAAGTTCACTGCAGTGTCTGGCTACTTAATCAACATTAAGTCCTGGAAAAGCCAGAATTTCTTCCAACCAAACACGGGCAAAACCTAAGCAATCCCAGCCAGCACCCACAAAAATCTCTGTACCTTTGCTCACAATTCTGTCCTACCCAGCTCAATAAAAGTACACTACCCAAGTATCTTGTTCATCCCTGAGCTGAGTTGTAAACTTCAAGTCGTAACCAATGCCAAGCCCACTTAATTCCACTTCTTCAACATTGCCCACTTCCAACCTTACCCCACCTCCCCTGCCACTGAAACTGCTTTCTTCAAGGCTTTTCTTGCTGGTCTCCCAAGCTCCAATCTACACAAGGTCCAACTCATCCAAAACTCTGTCGCCCGCTGCACTATCTCATCTGCCCATCAACCAGTTCCTTGTCCTCCACCAGTGGCTCTTCATCCCCCAAAGCACCAAATTCAAAATATTTATCTTCATTTACAAATTCCTACATGGCCCTACTTCCTCAATCTCTTCCAGCCCGATATCCCAGCTAGTGCCCCTCATGATGGCATCCGCCTCCCTCTGCTGCACTATTGGTAGCAAAGCCTTCAACCATCTCAGTCCAGCTCTTTGGAATTCGCTTCCTAAATTCTATGCCTTGTTAGTTCTCACCCTGCCTTTAAAGGCCACCTCAAAACCTCTCATAAGAACATAAGAAATAGGAGGAGTAGGCCATTCGGCCCTTCAAGCCTGCTCCACCATGGCTGATGTTCTACCTCAACTCCACCTTCCCGCACTATCCCCATATCCCTTGATTCCATTAATATCCAAAAATCTATCGATCTCAGTCTTGAATATACTCAACGACTGAGCAGCCACAGCCCTCTGGGGTAGAGAATTCCAAAGATTCACAAACCTTTGAGTAAATAAATTTCTCCTCATCTCAGTCCTTATTCTGAGACTGTGACCCCTAGTTCGAGACTCCCCAGCCAGGGGAAACATCCTCCCAGCATCTACCCTGTCAGGCCCTGTAAGAATTTTATATGTTTCAATGAGATCACCTCTCATTCTTCTAAATTCTAGGGAATATAGGCCCAATCTCATCAATCTCTCCTCATAGGTCAATCCCCATCCCAGGAATCAGTCTGGTGAACTTCGTTGCACTCCGTCTAAGGCAAGTATATCCCCAGGCCCGGATGAAATGTATCCCAGGCTGTTAAGTGAAGCAAAAGAGGAAATAGCAGAGGCCCTGACCATCATTTTTCAATCCTCTCTGACTTCAGGTGTGGTGCCGGAGGACTGCTAATGTGGTACCCTTGTTTAAAAAGGGAGAAAAGGTATGCGAGCGGAATTTAGTAGAGTGGATTGGGAAAATAGATTAAAGGGTAAGACGATACATGATCAGTGGTGTACATTTAAGGAGTTATTTTACAACTTCCAAAAAATATATATTCCACTGAGAAGAAAAGGGTGTAAAAGAAAAGACAGTCATCCGTGGCTAAGTAAAGACATTAAGGATAGTATTCGACTAAAAACAAGGGCTTATAAGGTCGCCAAATCTAGTGGGAGGACAGAGGATTGGGAAAACTTTAAAAGACAGCAAAAAATAACAAAAAGATTGATTAAGAAAGGGAAGATAGATTATGAAAGTAAATTAGAAAAAAATATAAAAACAGATAGTAAGAGTTTTTATAGTTATATAAAAAGAAAAAGGGTGGCTAAAGTAAATGTTGGTCCCTTAGAGGATGAGACCGGGAAATTAATGGTGGGAAATATGGAGATGGCAAATACACTGAATGAATATTTTGTATCAGTCTTTACAGTAGAGGACACTAAGAATATCCCAACACTGGACAAACAGGGGGCTATAGGGGGGGAGGAGCTAAACACGATCAAAATCACTAAGGAAGTGGTACTCGGTAAAATAATGGGACTCAAGGCGGATAAATCACCTGGACCTGATGGCTTACATCCTAGGGTCTTGAGGGAAGTGGCGGTAGGGATTGTGGATGCACTGGTAATAATTTTCCAAAACTCCCTGGACTCAGCAAAGATCCTGGCAGACTGGAAAACTGCTAATGTAACACCCTTATTTAAAAAGGGCAGTAGACAGAAGGCTGGAAACTATAGACCGGTTAGCCTAACATCTGTGGTAGGTAAAATTTTGGAGTCCATTATTAAGGAGACAGTAACGGGACATTTGGTTAATCATAATTTAATAGGACAAAGTCAGCATGGTTTTATGAAGGGGAAGTCATGTTTGACAAATTTGCTGGAGTTCTTTGAGGAAGTAACACACAGGGTGGATAAAGGGGAACCAGTGGATGTGGTGTATTTAGACTTCCAAAAGGCATTTGACAAGGTGCCACACAAAAGATTATTGCTTAAGATAAAAAATCACGGGATTGGGGGTAATATTCTGGCATGGATAGAGGATTGGCTATCTAACAGAAGGCAGAGAGTTGGGATAAATGGTTCATTCTCAGACTGGCAATCAGTAACTAGTGGTGTTCCGCAGGGGTCAGTGTTGGGTCCCCAACTCTTTACAATCTATATTAACGATTTGGAGGAGGGGACCGAGTGTAACATATCAAAGTTTGCAGATGATACTAAGATGGGAGGGAAAGTAGTGAGTGAGGAGGACATAAAAAATCTGCAAGGGGACATAGACAGGCTAAGTAAGTAGGCAGAGATTTGGCAGATGGAATACAATACTGGAAAGTGTGAGGTTATGCACTTTGGCAGGAAAAATAGTAGAGCAAGTTATTATCTAAATGGCAAGAAACTGGAAAGTACTGAAGTACAAAGGGATCTGGGGGTCCTGGTGCATGAAACTCAAAAGGTTAGTATGCAGGTGCAGCAAGTGATTAAGAAGGCCAATGGAATGTTGGCTTTCATTGCTAAGGGGATAGAATATAAAAATAGGGAGGTATTGCTTCAGTTGCACAAGGTATTGGTGAGACCGCACCTTGAATACTGCATACAGTTTTGGTGTCCATACTTAAGAAAAGACATACTTGCTCTCGAGTTAGTACAAAGAAGGTTCACTCGGTTAATCCCGGCGATGAGGGGATGGACATAGGAGGAGAGGTTGGGTACATTGGGACTCTACTCATTGGAATTCAGAAGAATGAGAGGCGATCTTATTGAAACATATAAGATTGTGAAGGGGTTGGATCGGGTGGATGCGGGGAGGATGTTCCCGATGATGGGTGAAACTAGAACTAGGGGGCATAGTCTTAGAATAAGGGGCTGCTCTTTCAAAACTGAGATGAGAAGGAACTACTTCACTCAGAGGGTGGTAGGTCCATGGAATATGCTGCCCCAAAAAGCTGTAGAAGCTACATCATTACATAAATTTAAAACAGAAATAGACAGTTTCCTAGAAGTAAAGGGAATTAAGGGTTACGGGGAGCGGGCAGGAATTTGGACATGAGTCTAGGTTCGGATCGGTCATGGCCCTGTGGGTAGCGTAGCGGGCCCAGGGGCCGTGTAGCCTGATCCTGCTCCTATTTCATGTGTCCAATTCTGTTAGGTTCAGGAGATGGTTCTGTGATAGTAGATTGGCGGTTAGGATCAGATCAGCCATGATCTTATTGAATGGCGGAGCAGGCTCGAGGGGCCAATTGGCCTACTCCTGCTCCTATTTCTTATGTTCTTATGTTCTTATAGACCGAGTAATTACAGGCCAGTCAGCCGAACCTCGGTGGTGGGAAAATTATTGGAAAGAATTCTGAAGGACAGGATAAAACTTCATTTAGAAAGACACGGATTAATCAAGGATAGTCAGCACGGATTTGTTAAGGGAAGGTCGTGTCTGACAAACTTGATTGAATTTTTTGAGGAGGTAACAAGGACGGTAGATGAGGGTAGTGCGTTTGATGTAGTGTATATGGATTTTAGCAAGGCTTTTGATAAGGTTCCACATGGCAGACTGGTCACGAAGTTAAAAGCCCATGGGATCCAGGGCAAAGTGTCAAGTTGGATTCAAAACTGGCTCAGAGACAGGAAGCAGAGGGTAATGGTTGATGGGTGTTTTCGTGACTGGAAGGCTGTTTCCAGTGGGGTTCCGCAGGGCTCAGTACTAGGTCCCTTGCTTTTTGTGGTATATATCAACGATCTTGACTTGAATATAGGGGGTATGATTAAGAAGTTTGCAGATGATACTAAAATCGGCTGTGTGGTTGATACTGAAGAAGGAAGCTGTAGACTGCAGGAAGATATCAATAACTTGGTCAGGTGGGCAAAACAGTGGCAAATGGAATTCAATCCGGAGAAGTGTGAGGTAATGCATTTGGGGAGGGCTAACAAGGAAAGGGAATACACATTAAATGGTAGGACACTGAGTAGTGTAGAGGAACAAAGGGACCTTGGAGTGCATGTCCACAGATCCCTAAAGGTAGCAGGCCAAGTAGATAAGGTGGTTAAAAAGGCATACGGAATACTTGCCTTTATTAGCCGTGGCATAGAATACAAGAGCAGGGGAGTTATGCGTCAACTGTATAAAACACTAGTTAGGCCTCAGCTAGAGTACTGCGTGCAGTTCTGGTCACCACATTACAGGAAAGATGTGATTGCACTAGAGAGGGTACAGAGGAGATTTACAAGGATGTTGCCAGGTGTAGAGAATCTTAGCTATGAGGAAAGGCTGGATAGGCTGGGTCTGTTTTCCTTGGAACAGAGGAGGCTGAGGGAAGACCTTATTGAGGTGTATAAAATGATGAGGGGCATAGATAAAGTGGATAGAAAGGACCTATTTCCCTTAGCAGAGGGGTCAAAAACCAGGGGGCACTGATTTAAAGTAATTGGGGGAAGGTTTAGAGGGGATTTGAGGGGCAATTTCTTCACCCAGAGGGTTGTGGGGGTCTGGAACTCACTGCCTGAAAGGGTGGTAGAGGCAGGAACCCTAACCACATTTAAAAAGTGCTTGGATGTGCACTTGGGATGCTCTAACCTGCAAGGCTACGGACCAAGAGCTGGGAAGTGGGATTAGGCTGGATAGCTCTTTGTTGGCCGGCGCGGACACGATGGGCCGAAATGGCCTCCTTCCGTGCTGTAACTTTCTTTTGATTCCTTAAGTAAGGAGACCAAGACTGTACACAGTACTCCAGGTGTGGTCTCACCAAGGCCCTATATAATTGCAGTAAGACTTTATTGCTCTTATACTCCAATCCTTTCGTAATAAAGGCCAACATACCATTTGCTTTCCTAATTGCTTACTGTACCTGCATGTTAACTTTCTGTGAATCGTGTACAAGGACACGCAGGTCCCGTTGAATACCAACATTTCCCATTCTCTCATCATTTAAAAAAATATTCTGCTTTTCTATTTTTCCTACTAACATGATAACTTCACATTACGCCACATTATATTCGATCTGCCATGTTCTTGCCCACTCACGTAACCTGTCTATATCCATTTGCAGCCTCTTTGCATCCTCCTCACAACTTACTTTCCCACCTAGCTTTGTATCGTCAGCAAACTTGGATACATTACACTCTGTCCCCTCATCTAAGTCATTGATATAGATTGTTAACAGCTGAAGTTCAAGCACTGATCCTTGCGGTACCCCACTAGTTACTGCCTGCCAACTCGAAAATAACCCGTTTATTCCTACTCTCTGTTTTCTGTCCATTAACCAATCTTCAATCCATGCTAATATATTACTCTGAATTCCATGAGCCCTAATTTTGTGTAATAACCGCTTGTGTGGCACCTTATCGAATTCTTTCTGAAAATCCAAATGCACTACATCCAGTGGTTCCCCGTTAGCTACCCTGCTAGTTACAACCTAAAAAAACTCTCTTAGCTTTGTCAAACACGATTTCCCTTTCATAAATCCATGTTGATTCTGCCCAATGATATTATGATTTTCTAAGTGCCCTGTTACCACGTCCCTAATAATAGATTCTAGCATTTTCCCTACTACTGATGTCAGGCTAACTGGTCTATAGTTCTCCGTTTTCTCTTCTCCCTCCTTTCTTGAATAGCAGGGTTACATTTGCTACATTCTAATCTGCAGGGACCGTTCTAGAATCTAGGGAATTCTGGAAAATAAAAACCAATGCATCCACTATCTCTGTAGCCACCTCTTTTAAAACCCTAGGATGTAGGCCATCAGGTCCTGGGGATTTGTCGGCTTTTAGTTCCATTAATTTCTGCAGTACTATTTCTTCACTAATACTAATTTCTTTCAGTTCCACATTTTCACTAGACCCTTGGTTCCCTACTATTTCCAGAATGTTTTTTGTGTCTTCTTCCGTGAAGAGAGATACGAAGCATTTGTTGAATGTTCTGCCATTTCCTTATTCCCCATTATAATTTCTCCTGTCTCTGCCTGTAAGGGACCCACATTTACTTTTACGAATCTCTTCCTTTTTATATACCTAAAGAAGCTTTTACAATCTGTTTTTATGTCTCTTGCTAGTTTACTCTCATATTCTATTTTCTCACCCTTTATTAATTTCTTGGTCGTCCTTTGCTGAATTCTAAAATCCTCCCAATCCTCAGGCTTACTACTCTTTTTGGCAACATTATAAGCCTCTTCCTTTAATCTAATACTATCTTTAACTTATCTTGTTAGCCACGGTTGGACCACTTTTCCTGCGGGGTTTTTGTGCCTTAAAGGAATGTATATTTGTTGTGAATTATGAATTATTTCTTTAATTGTTTGCCATTGCTTATCTATTGTCATATCTTTAATCTAGTTTCCCAACCCAACCTTAGCCAACTTGCCTCTCATACCTACGTAGTTTGCTTTGTTCAGATTTAAGACCCTCGTTTCGGATTTAACTAAATCGCTCTCAAACTCAATATAAAATTCTATCATATTATGAGCACTGTACCCCAGAGGCTCCTTTATTACAAGGTTATTAATTAACCCTGTCTCATTGCACAATACTAGATCTAAAATAGCCTGTTCCCTAGTTGGTTCCTTGACATACTGATCTAGAAAACTAACTAGAATGCATTCCAGGAACTCATCCTCTGCACTATTACTGCAAATTTGGTTTGCCCAGTCTATATGAAAATTAAAGACCCCCATGATTACTGTATTACCCTTGATACATGCACTTCTAATTTCCTGATTTATACTGTGCCCGACACTACAACTACTGTTAGGGGGCCTATAAACTACTCCCACCAGTGTTTTCTGCCCCTTGTTGTTTCTTAGCTCCACCAAAGTGATTCTACATCTTGTTTTTCCGAGCTAAGATCCTTTCTCTCTACTGTCTTTATCCCATCCTTTATTTTCAGGGTTACCACCCCCCTCCTTTTCCATTCTCCTTATCTCTTCTAAAAGTCAAGTATCCTGGAATATTTAATTCCCAACCTAGGTCACTCTACAACCACATCTCCGTAATGGCTATTAAATCAAACCCATTTATTTCTCTCTATGCTCTTAATTCATCTATTTTGTTACAAATGCTTTGCGCATTCAGATATAGTGCCTTTAGCTTTAACTTTTTTCTATTTTTCCCCGATGTCACCTTAGTCACTGATGCCCTATTACCTTTGTTAAGCTCTCTGGCCCTTCCAAATCCACTCTTGCTTATTTTTACCCAAATCACTACTCTGCTCTACAGCCATTTCTCTTACTGCGTTTGAATTTACCCTTTGCTGAATCCTCCCACAACCCTTCATTAGTTTAAACCCTATCTACCCCGCTATTTATTTGATTCGCCAGCACATTGGTCCCAGCCTGGTTTAAGTGGAGCCCATCCCAATGGAACAGCTCCCTCTTTCCCCAGTACTGGTGCCAGTGCCCCATGAATTGAAACCCTTGCCTCCCACACCACTCTTTCAGCCACGCATTTAATCTTCTAATCTGCTTGACCCTGTATCAATTTGCACGTGGCTCAGGTAACAATCCAGAGATTTTTAATTTGAGGTTCTGCATTTTAATTTAGACCCTAGCTCCTCAAACTCATTCAGCAGAACCTCATTCCTAATTCTACCTATGTCGTTCGTTCCTACGTGGACCACAACAACTGGATCCTCCCCCTCCCATGCCAGGTTCTTCTCCAGCCATGAAGAGATATCCTTAACCCCGGCACCAGGCAGGCAACACAGCCTTTGGAACTCCCGGTCGCGGCTGCAGAGAACAGTATCTATTCCCCCTGACTACACTGTCCCCCATCACTACAACATTCCTTTTCACTTCCCCAATTGAATGGCCCCCTGTACCACGGTGCCAAGGTCAGTTTGCTCATCCACCTTGCAGACTTTGTCCTCATCCACGCAGGCAGCAAGAACCTTGTACCTGTTGGATAAGGGCAAGGGCCGAGGCTCCTCCTGGGGTCACTGCACTGCACCTGGGGTCCCCTTACCTGCCTGAGTCGCAGTCACACTCTCCTGTCCCTGACCACTAACCAGACCTGTACCACTACCTTACTTAAGGGGTGTGACTGCCTCCCGGATCAAATTGTCCACGTAACTCTCCCCCCTCCCTGATGCCCTGCAATGTCTGCACCTCAGACTTCAGCTCAACAACTCTGAGCTGAAGTTCCTCGTGATGCAGACACTTACTGCTGACGTGGTTGTCCGGGATCACAATGCTCTCCACAAACTCCCACATGCTGCAGTTGCGGCACACCACCTGCACTGCCATCCCTATATAACCTTGTTTTATTTATTTAATTCATTAAAGTTTATGTATTTAATTAACTTAGCGTATAGTTTAGTTTTTTTAACTAATTACTTGATCCAGTTTAAGTTATAGGTAGATTCATTCAATATTTACCTGTAACACAAAGCACTACAAGTATTGGAGGCAAAAAGCAGCACCTCCTGCCCCTCTGCACCGAATTCCCACTCTCTCCCAATTCTCAACTTTTACCCTCTGTTTTAAGTGCAGTCCGTTTAAGACCACTCTGTGCAGACCACTCCAAACATGCTTTTGGTCATCTTCCCCTACTTGTACTACTGCTCAGCAACTGCTTCTTCTCTGTGAAGTGCATTGGCCACTATATAAATGCAAGTAGTTATTGTAATCCAGGTTTTCATGTAACAGGTCTTGGCAAGGAGTCTAGGGTGCCTAGCAACAGGAGCCATTATGCGCAACACAGATATGCAAAGCAGCTGTCCTGTGAAGTACTGTAAAGGACTCACCTTTCTGTGCTCATACTCTTCCGATCACCATCTCTACAACAAACAAGGAAAGGCATTGGAAACAATCTTATTTTGTCTAAATGTGTAAAGTCAATATTTGGAGTTACTTAAAAAAAACACTAAAGCTTGAACTATCAAATAGCAATGGGAGCTATTTTTGCATTGATGTGCATCTAACCTTTTAAGGGTCAGTAAAGTCATTCTTTTTCATTCATGTGTTTATCTTAGGCTTGAGCTCTACTGCCAATTAAATTACAATTTCTTCGAGGGCAAGGTGAAACGCTGGTTACTAGAGATTGGTAATGACAAGGCTAAGACTTCCTACCCAGAGCAGTTTTTCTTTGTTTTCTTCATTTTTGTTTAACAAATTAATGGCCCGTATTTTCCGATCGGAGGCTTCCTGCGTGCGGAGGCCTCCGATCTGGAAACAATCTACGGACTTACTTGAGGGCTCCCGAGGTGCGTATACTTACGATCCTGGGCCTCGCCAACTGGAAATGCGCAGGGCCCACGTATCCCAGAGGCGCAAGCGGATCGCAAGTATCCCTGGGATCGCGTGGGCCATGGGGAGCCAAAAGGAGAAGGGAATCTCCCTTCATACACTTGACAGATAAAACTGTCAAATATATTAATGGAGATCACCCCAAAAACACTGAAAAACATTAAATAAATTTTTTTTTAAATCACATTTTTGAAATGAGTTGAAATTACAATAAATTAAATATTTTAAACAAAAATTAAATTTTTTGAAAAAATAATTAAAGTTTTTTACGGGGCTAAAAATAAACTTACCTTTTTTAAAGTATTTTTAAATGATAAATGAGTGAAAAATTATTATTTTTCTACTTTTTTTCAACTCTTATGCTGATAAAAGCAGGTCTTAATGCCTGCTTTTACCAGGCGTAAGATTTCTAAGGGTTTTCTGCAGGTGGAGGTTCTCCAGAAAGCGGAACTCTCCCCCCGCAGAGGCCCTTCTCTAGGGCTGGCGTCCAATCTGTCAAGAGCATTCTTAACAGTTCGGAAATGCCGGTTTTCAGCGTAAGCGCTTGGCATGCCTAAAACCGGCATTTCCGATGTCCCTACGGGCGTGTACACAGCGCGTACAAACCCGTAGGGATCGGAATATACGGCCCATTAAATTTTCTCCATCCACTGCTGATGATGGGCAGGAGATCTTTTCCCAGACCTGCCTACAAGATCACAAAATAATTATGGATGAGGGAAACCATTAGGCACGTCTTGGTACATCCATTCAGAGAGATCCTAATGCCGCCCCACTCCTCCATCCCCTCTAACTGGCCTACACTGCTCTTTGCCAGACCACAAAGAAGTACACTTGAACAGCCTGGAGTGACGCGCCCTCTGATTTTCTTCTTCTTCCTTTGAGGAAGTAGCTGGCCTTCGCTCGGCACCTCACTCCATGTCTTGGTGGTGACTGAGAACTTGCCAAATGGTGAATCGCAGAAGCGCAATCCCATTTCCCTGCTAATGGTTTGGACAATTTGCTGACAGAGGACCAGAGTGATTGTTATCTCACCCTCTGAGTCCAGATTGCTCCTTCAGCACTGTATATGATTAGGCACTATACAAGTCATCCAGTGCAGTATTTTTTGATACATGATTCATCCTCATGTTATACTCTTATTGTTGGTATAAATATTAATGTTATTGTTATTCATGTGTTTCAAAATCCTTAAGTAAAATGTATTGGAAAATACATTGACTAAATATATCGACTAAAATGTAACAAACATAGATGAGGGTTTTTTTGAAGGATGCACTGTAAATTTCATAACCTGCTTTTTTTCTTCACAGATGCTGATTGACCTGTTGTGTATTTCTAGCATTTTTTGTCTTTTATTTCACACTTCCAGCATTTGCAGGTTTTCCTTTTATATTTTGTAATATGTTTATTTTTTTGAATGAAAGAGTAGGTATAACGAACAGTAGAAATGCAAATCTTTGGTCGATCCATTCATGTAACACATTAAATGTGCTACATTTCAGAACAGGTGAGTCAGATTTGAAACCCAAGATGAGGTAACACTTGCAGTCAATGGGCCGATAATGCGATATTGTGTGCCAATTCCACACAGGTTTCAGGCCTTCTAAGCACGCAATACACAATGTGCATAATAACCTGACCTAGAAGTATCTAGAAGCATTTGGAGCCTGCGCACCAGTTGTGCAATAACTTCATTAAGGCCTCTATCGTAATGCAAATGAAGGGAAATTCTCAAAGCATTTGAAGCTCCAGATCTTCTATTCAGCTGGGTCATTGTTCTTTTTTGTGTAACTGTTTGCAATTGTAATATGCTTATGAAAAGAACCATCAGGACATATTCCACTATCAGACATCATAACCTTTATGAACCCTTAGTCCAGTGTGTGCTGCAGGGGTGTTCTGTGTGTCTTCTCCCTCAGTGCTTCACTTTACTGTATGGGGTGTGTTTTCTATTTCCTAACAGTGTGCTCTTTTTAAGTGTTAACCCCAGTGGTAGTCGTTAGGTGGATGACTGCTGTGCATCAGCGTCTACCTCTAGGGATAGAGATGACACAGTACCATCATGTGCGAGGTCAACTACAGGCACCATAGGGATTGACGCAGTGGCTGCCTGGGCTTGCATGCTATAGTGACAGATCGGTAGTTATTGAGTGGCATTGCCTGGGCGTTACATGTGGTGTCATCCTGAGAAACATTTCCATCATCTGTCCCAGTTGATGCCATTCCCCTGGTTCTAGACACTTACTTAGCATGGTCAGAGACCTGTGAGAGAACACACCACTGAGCAATGAGGTTATTGAAGCCTTGCATTATGGCTATATCAATCTGATTCCCCAACAAGACAGACTACTGTATATTAGAAAAGCAAAATACTGCGGATGCTGGAAATCTGAAATAAAAACAGAAAATGCTGGAAATGCTCAGCAGGTCAGGCAGCATCTGTGGAGAGAGAAAGAGAGTTAACGTTTCAGGTCGATGACCCTTCGTCAGAACTGGAAAAAGCTGGAGATAGAACAGGTTTTTAAGCAAGTGTAGGGGCAGGGAAAGGGGGGAGGGGAGGAAAGAACAAAAGGGAAGGTCTGTGATAGGATGGAAGGCAGGAGAGATTAAGAGGCATTAAGAGATGGTGCAAGGCAAAAGGAGATGGTGATGGGACAAGTTAAGAAACAAAAGATGGCTCGAGATGAAGTGTAAATGGCACTGGCAGAATGAAAGACACCTGCCATGTGCTGTTGTTGTTTGGTGAACCGACCTCTACCTAGCGGAGGCTGAACGCCAACTCTCCGACACCTCCTCCTACCTCCGCCTGGACCATGACCCCACTACCAAACATCAAGCCACCGTTTCCAAGACCGTCACTGACCTCATCTCCTCTGGAGATCTTCCCTCCATGGCCGCCAACCTCATAATTCCCCAACCCCGCACAGCCCGCTGCTACCTCCTTCCCAAGATCCACAAACAGGACTGCCCCGGTAGACCCATCGTTTCAGCCTGTTCTTGCCCCACGGAACTTATCTCTTCCTATCTCAACTCTATTTTTTCTCCCCTTGTCCAGTCTCTTCCCACCTACATCCGCGACTCTTCCATGCCCTCCGTCACTTTAACAGTTTCCAGGCCCCAACCGTCTCCTTTTCACTATGGACGTCCAATCCCTCTACACCTCCATCCCCCACCAGGATGGCCTGAGGGCGCTCCGCTTCTTCCTTGAACAGAGGCCCAACCAGTCCCCATCCACCACTACCCTCCTCCGCCTGGCTGAACTTGTTCTCACATTGAACAACTTCTCATTTGACTCCACTCACTTCCTCCAAATTAAAGGTGTTGCTATGGGAACCCGCATGGGTCCCAGCTATGCCTGCCTTTTCGTGGGATATGTGGAACATTCTTTGTTCCAGTCCTACTCAGGTCCCCTCCTTCACCTCTTTTTCCGGTACATTGATGACTGTATCAGTGCTGTTTCCTGCTCTCGCCCTGAACTAGAAAATTTCATTCACTTTGCTTCCGATTTCCACCCTTCCCTCACCTTCACATGGTCCATCTCCGACTCTTCCCTTCCCTTCCCTTCCTCGACTTCTCTGTCTCCATCTCTGGGGATAGGCTATTGACAAACATTCACTACAAGCCCACTGACTCCCACAGCTACTTGGACTACACTTCCTCCCAGCCCTCTTCCTGTAAGGACTCTATTCCATTCTCCCAGTTTCTCCGTCTCCACCGCATCTGCTCTGATGATGCCACCTTCCATACCAGTGCTTCCGACATGTCTTCCTTTTTCCTCAACTGAGGATTCCCCTCTACTGTGGTTGACACGGCCCTTGACCGTGTCCGTTCCATTTCCCGCACTTCTGCTCTCACCCCTTCCCCTCCCTCCTGGAACCAGGATAGGGTTCCCCTTGTCCTCACCTTTCACCCCACCAGCCTCCACATTCAACGGATCATCCTCCGCCATTTCCGCCACCTCCAGCGTGATCCCACCACTAAACACATCTTCCCCTCATCTCCCCTTTCAGCATTCCGAAGGGACCGCTCCCTCCGTGACACCCTGGTCCACTCCTCTATCACCCCCAACACCCCTTCCCCTTCGCCTGGCACCTTCCCGTGCAAGCGCAGGAGATGCAACACATGCCCTTTTACCTCCACCCTTCCCACTGTCCAGGGCCCCAAACACTCCTTCCAGGTGAAACAGCAATTTACTTGTACTTCTTGCAATTTAGTATACTGTATTTGCTGCTCACGATGTGGTCTCCTCTACATTGGGGAGACCAAATACAGACTGGGTGACCGCTTTGCGGAACACCTCCGTTCAGTCCGTAAGGGTGACCCCGAGCTTCCGGTCGCCTGTCACTTTAATTCTCCGCTCCACTCCCACTCAGACCTCACGGTCCTCAGCCTCTTACACTGTTCCAATGAAGCTCAACGTAAGCTCGAGGAACAGCACCTCATCTTTCGATTAGGCACTTTACAGCCTTCTGGACTCAACATAGAGTTCAACAATATCAGACCATAACCTCTGCCCCTGTTCTTTTCTTTTCCATTTATTTATTTTTTTCTCTCTCCCACATGGCAGCTGTCTTTCATTCTGCCAGTGCCATTTACACTCCATCACAAGTCATCTTTTGTTTCTTAACTTGTCCCATTACCATCTCCTTTTGCCTTGCACCATCTTTTAATGCCTCTTAATCTCTCCTGCCTTCCATCCTATCACAGACCTTCCCCTTTGTTCTTTCCTCCCCACCCCCGCTTTCCCTGCCCCTGCACTTGCTTAAAAACCTGTTCGATCTCCAGCTTTTTCCAGTTCTGACGAAGGGTCATCGACCTGAAACGTTAACTCTGTTTCTCTCTCCACAGATGCTGCCTGACCTACTGAGTATTTCCAGCATTTTCTGTTTTTATTTGCTGTATATTAGAGCTCAGTGTCTCAGGAGTCCAGTCATAGCATTTATTAAAGAATCTATGGCTGACCTTAGAATTTCAACCAAAGGAGTCTCCACTGCAGAGGGCTCTGAAGTGGCCCCGCTGGCCATGATGATCTGCAGCCCAGCCAGGCGGTCACACAGCACTGCACAGATCGGGCATGCATACTTTGTCTCTCTGACTCCAGGCCCTACTCCCTGCCACTCCCAGGCTCTAAGTTCCACTCCCCATTATATTTTAATTTACTTTCGAGGTGATATTTTGATCAATTTTAGCCAATGTTTTGATTTTCATTCTCTGTGTGCTTATGTCTGATCTGAGCCTGGGAAGGGTTATGTCCAGCTGAATGTTTTTAAGAGTCCAAAATAAAATGTATACTTCTCCACCCCCTTAAGTAAAGTTGCAATTGATTGGATCATTTAGGAAATATCTTACATCAGTTAAATATGTAAAAAGCACACAGTTAATGCAAAAGGATCATGCCCAAAATCTCAATTTCTACAACCACCAAACCTCCTTCTCCCACTAGATGGCCACAAAAGCCATGAGATTGCACAGTAACCTGCTCATCAATCCTCTTGGTCGAAGTCCAGGGTGCAGCATTTGGAGAAAAACAGGATTTTCTATTTTTTCTTTAAATTATGGCAGGGAAATAAAAACACAATTTGCACATACAAAACCCATCTTCAATCTCGCCTATCATTCCATTAATCCCTTTTCTCCAAGATCATTGAATTTGTTGCATTCAACTTCCTTCATTTCCAGTTTAAATCTATTCTGCCCACTTTCCGCGAAGAACATAACATCAACCCAATCCTGGTCATCAGTAACATTCTGTGTGAAGGTGACCATGGCACGCTATCCCTCCTAGTCCTCAGCATTATATTCAGTCCTCCTCCAACATCTCCTCTGCATCACCAAGACCACCTCCTTCGATCTGTGCAACATCACATGCCTCCACTCTTACCTCACCTAACCATCGCTGTAACCCTTATCCATGAATGTCATCTCTAAGCTCGATGTCTCCATTGGACTTAACGGCCTCATCAAGATGTACGCTATATACACTCCAATTTATCCAAAACCCCACCACCTAATCCTATCCAGCACAAAATCCCATTTGCCTGTCACCCTTATCCTCACTAAGGATTCCCATCCCTCAACACACTGAATTCAAAATCCTTGACCTAGTCTTCGAATCCCTCCAGTCTTGCCCCATTCTACCACTACAATCGCAAGTTCTACATGTCAACCCACACTTTCTCCTCTTTGGTCTCCTTTGTATCCCCCTCACCTTCGGTGGTAGAGCCTGCAGTCATGTTGGCCCTACTCTCTGGGACTCTATCCCTAAACCCCTCGGCCTTGCTACATCTCTCCAGAGTTTCAAAAACCCCTTCAAAACCTACCTTTTCAATCATACCTTCAGTCACAGCCCCTAATCCATTTCCTATTAGTATTCAGTGTCCAATTTTACTTCAGTGAAACATTATGGGGTATAGCACATTAAATATAAATGCAACTTGTTTTTAGAGGAAACCAGAGATTGTAAAAAATCATAACTTAGCATGTAGATATGTTCAATAAATTTAAATACAGTGCCTCTGTTTTATAGTTACTGGGGCTAGCTCTTTTATGTATTCATTCCTCAAAAGGTCTGTGCAGTTTAAGGTGTACATAATATCTTGCTTTTGCCATAAATGCACAATAAACTTTTAGAAAGCAAGGTTTAAAGCAGCGTATTTACCTTTCAAGGTGTGTCTCACTCAGGCCAAGTGAGATATGTAAAAAATGATACCTGGAACTCTCAGAGAAGAGGAGGGAAAGCAGGGCCCCCTGCTGGTACAGTTCAGTGCATGTAGTAATTTCTAATGCATTCAGCATTTTTTCTGTCACCTTTCCTATACCAGGTACCTACAGATAAAAGTACCAAGCAAAACAAGTTTATTCATATGTATCTAATATCACAGCAACAACAACAACTTGCACTTATATAGCACCTTTAATATGGTAAAACATCCCGAGGCGTTTCACAGGAGTGTTATCAAACAAAATTTGACACCAAGCCACATAAGGAGATATTGGGACAGATAACCAAAAGCTTGGTCAAAAAGGTAGGTTTTAGGGAGCGTCTTAAAGGAGGACAGAGAGGTAGAGCGGTGGAGCGGTTTAGGGAGAGAATTCCAGAGCTTAGGGCCTCAGCAGCTGAAAGCATGGCCGCCAATGGTGGAGTGATTAAAACAGGGGATGGGTGAGAGGCCAGAATTGGATGAGCATAGAGATCTTGGAGGGTTGGAGGGCTGGAGGAGGATAAAGAGATAGGAAGGGACGAGGCCATGGAGGGATTTGAAAACAAGGATGAGAATTTTAAGTCGAGGCATTGCCGGACCGGGAGCCAATGTAGGTCAGTGAGCACAGGAGTGATGGGTGAATAGAACTTGGTACGAGTTAGGATACAGGCAGCAGAGTTTTGGATGAGCTCAAGTTTATGGAGGGTGGAAGATGTAATTACAATACAATCCCTGATTGTGGCTTAGTGGACACACTTTACAGGTTTTTAAAAATGAATTCATTTCCACCCAACCCCTCGTAATGTTGCTAAATTCTGAGTTAAAAGATGTTATTAATTAAACCATTATCATTAAAGATATCACTATTGTCTATTATAAGAAACTGCATGATAAATACTGAGATGCAGCCAGCTAATCAATCTAGTTCTAATGATCCTGAACTTCAATAATAAGACTTAACAGTCATCAACAGCAGAACAAAGGACTCGAATTACTACCTTAAACTCAATGAGAGACATTGCTTTTTCTGTATAATATATAACCTTCTGTTTATATATGTTTTTAAGTAACAATTTTGTTTGCTTCTCTTCCTTTTTCTGCCATATTTCGTGCTATACCTTTTTCCTCTTAAAAGATACAGTTCTATCGTTAGGGTGGCCACTCTTCATGTGTCAGCTCAGACGATGAATGCTGGCAGTTATTTAACTGTAGGGGGCATTGCAGCCCAGCACAATCCTGTCGTCACCCAATGGCCACATAAGCACACTATCCAGCAGAATGGCAATCAGGAAAACTAACACTTTTTCCTTTCATTAATCCATGGGCCATTGTAGTGTCCTTGTAATGCCACAAACTCTAGTTGTGACATAAATGGAGCTTCAGGTCAGAGTTTAATTACTATTTTAGGGAACTTGGAAAACTGGAATGTGCTCATCTTTTTCAGGTTCCCTCTCAGAAGCACACAACGTCGATTGCACAGAGATTGTTTTGCATCTGTACGAATTCTACAGTATGGCATCTCTGTGCACAGACATGCCATTCTTATATAAGACTAGCAAATCTTTCATGGCATTGCTGATACTGGCCCAGAAATTAAACATGGATGGTTCCCACGGGGGTAAGGATTCCCCGCGATATCGCACTCCGCGCCTACCTTTTTGTTTGGGGCCCACACGAACTTTAGTTTCAGAGCCTCTTCTTGTTGCAACCGCGCAGTGTGTGCGTATCCCAGAGGCGCAATTAGTTCGTGCGAGCTCTGGGATCACGTGATTCCGTTAGAGCCAATGGCAGCACACCATCTTTCATTCATAGTTTTGACGGCAAGAGCTGTCAAAGCTATGAATACTACAAACCCCCAAAAGAACAGCTAAACCTCAATTAAATTTTTTTAAAAAGCCATCACATTAATAAAATAAGTATAGTTAAATAAATTAACCACTTTAAACAAAAAATTAAATTTTTGAAAAAATTTTAAATCTTTTTAAAAGTTATAAAAATAAACTTACCTTTCTTTAAAGTCTCTAAAAAAAGATAAACCTGTTGAAAAAAAATTTAAAATAACACTTAATTAACTACTTACCTTGTTAAAAGGGGGTCCTACGCCTGCTTTCTTTATGTGTAAAATCTTCACCACTAACCTGCGCGTTCAAAGCTGAAAAAAAAACTAAGTGCACTGCGTGCGCACAGCCTGTAGTGCGCACGCGGTTCACTTAGGAACCGCCCCCTTTGCAATTCACGAAGTGCCGGTTTCCCGCACATGCGCAGTGCATGCAGGAAACCGGCAATTCGGGATCTAATACGTGAGAGTACACAGTGCATACTCTCGCGTATTAGGTTTAATTTTCGGGCCAATAAGTCAGGGGATGCACTATTTTAGAAGATCAGGAACAATAGGGCCGTATGGCCTACTCCTGCTCCTAATTGTTATGTTCTTATATACCATGCAATATGTAGGTGTGTGTCCTTAAAGGCCAGAAAGCGTAATTGCTTTTAAATAAACAGGGTTCATACAGAGGTCAAGTAAGAGGCTGCTACTGTTAAATAAACATTGGGTAAGTTCACAAAGATGTTAATTAAGAGACTGCAGACATTCTTGCTCCGTTATTTTGCGCTCTTGAAAAGTTCTTTTATCTTTAAGGTCTTCTTTAAAGTGAGGCACACGGAGTGTTGACAGAGAAGTGTGATGTACAGGAAATGAGCATTTTTTTAATATAAGTAGCAGATTTCCTGTGACATTGTGAGTCAGAAGAAACACTGTTTTATAATAATAGATATATAACATCAGGATCACTGATATATAACTGAGTTAAGTCAAATTCCGTGTTTATATATCAAACAGATAGATGTATAACAGATTGGTATCTTGGGATTTTCCAGATAAAATCCCGTGACTGTCCATTATTCTGTGAATTTTACACCTCCAAAGGAGGTCAATCACACCTGTGCCATTTTATTGAAAGAGCTATCCATTTAGCGCCTTTCCTCTCCCCATACCATCTTTCAGATGAAATGTTCAACCAAGTGGACATAAAAGATTCCAGGAAGCAGTGCAGGGACTTCGCCTGGTGTTCATCCTTCACAAGCAAAACAAACTAACTGGTCATTAATCTCATTTGCTGTTTGTGGGGCCTTTTTGTATGCGAACTGGCTGCTGCATTTGCCTACATAACAACTGTGACTACTGTTGAAGCGCCGTGGGATGTTTTACTACATTAAATGTATGTGCTATGTAAATGTAAGTTGTTGTTGTTGATCAATATGCTGCTAGAGAGTCAAGCTTGAATCATAGAATGGTTACAGCACAGAAGGAGGCCATTAGGCCCATCAAGCCCGTGCCGGCTCTCTGCAAGAGCACTTCAGCTATTCCCACTCCCCCGTCCTTTCCCAGTAGCCCTGCAATTTTTTTTCCTTCAGGTACTTATCTAATTCCCTTTTGAAAGCCACGATTTAATCTGCCTCCACCACCCTTTCAGGCAGTGCATTCCAGATCAAACCACCTTAAACATTCACTCCCTCCACCACCGGTGTACCGTGGCTGCAGTGTGTACCATCTACAAGATGCACTGCAGCAACTCGCCAAGGCTTCTTCGGCAGCACCTCCCAAACCCACGACCTCTTCCACCTAGAAGGACAAGGGCAGCAGGCGCATGGGAACACCACCACCTCCAAGTTCCCCTCCAAGCCACACACCACCCTGATTTGGAAATATATCGCCGTTCCTTCATCGTCGCTGGGTCAAAATCCTGGAACTCCCTCCCTAACAGCACTGTGGAAGTACCTTCACTACACGGACTGCAGCTGTTCAAGAAGGCGGCTCACCACCATCTTCTCAAGGGCAATTAGGGATGGACAATAAATGCTGGCCTTGCCAATATATAAGAAAGGATCCTAACCACTCGCTGCGTAAAAAAGTTTTTCCTCATGTCGCCTTTGGTTCTTCTGCCAATCACCTTAAATCTGTGTCCTCTGGTTCTCGACCCTTCCACCAATGGGAACAGTTTCTCTCGATCTACTCTGTCTAAACCCCTCATGATTTTGAACACCTCTATCAAATCTCCTCTCAACCATCTCTGCTCTTAGGAGAACAACCCCAGCTTCTCCAGTCTATCCACGTAAGCTGTTATCTCCGTGAATAAGAGTTATAGAGACAGAGTCTTTTACTTATAGATTGATTAGTCGAAATGACACTCATAGATTATATGAAAGATGTGGGAGACCTCACGTTACAGTTGCTGATCTCAGTAGATGGGTGAACAGCCCTGGGTCTTCAAAACCTTACGTTATATTAGTCTCGCTTTTATCCCTTAGTTCTCAGTTATTATATACCTCTTCCATGACCTTTACCCTTGGTTCACACTAATTTACATCAACTCCCCATTCCAAAGAGTGGATGAAAGTTCCATATTAATCTCAGCACATAACATAAGCTGTGTGCCTCCTTATATGTATAGAAAAACTGGATAGATATATTTACCAGAAGGTCAGAATTACGCAAAGAACAAAACAATAATAATTATGACTCTTCTACTGGCCATGAAGAGGCCTTAAATGTCTGAGCTGATTTGTGGATGTTTTCCAAAATGCTGTTGTCCGCATATTCTGAAAAAGCTGTTTGTTACAAAATGACGTCTTTAACATAAAATGGATTAATTGATACAACCTTTCCTGCTAGTGTTCCTAACAACTACACCAAAGGTAATGCATAGGCTGTAAAGAACTATAGGACATCCTACGAACGTGAAAGGTACCATATGAATGCAAGTTCTTTCATTTCTTTTCAACCTTTTATTTTTCAAAAATGTATCAACTTCCCCTTTAAAAGCTATTATGAATAGTTCTTTTAACCTCTCCTTTTGTTGATCTTAAATTTATGTCCTCTAGTTAATGACTCACCAAACAATGGAAATAGTTTGTCCCTATTTACCACATCAAAACACTTCATAGTTTTGAACATATCTATCAGATCTCCTCTTAACCTTAATACGATAGCAAAATACTGCGGATGCTGGAAATCCGAAATAACAACAGAAAACGCTGGAAAAACTCAGCAGGCCAGGCAGCATCCGTGGAGAGAGAAAGAGAGTTAACGTTTCAGGTCGATGACGTTTCTGATGAAAGGTCATCGACCTGAAACGTTAACTCTCTTTCTCTCTCCACGGATGCTGCCTGGCCTGCTGAGTTTTTCCAGCGTTTTCTGTTGTTATTTCTCCTCTTAACCTTCTTTGTTCAAATGGAAGGAGCCCAGTTTCTCTCGTCCCTCTTCGTAACTAAATCTTCTCACCCCCGACAGGCTTTTGTTAGTGAGTGCTGTTGATTTTATGTATTAACAACAGTCACTGCACTTCAAAGAAATTTATTGTATGTGAATCACTGAGATATTTCTTAGAGAAGACCCTATATAAATGCAACTTTTTATTTCAAATACAAAAAAATCTGTTGCGAAATTTCAAACTTTTAAAAACAAAAATGATTAAAAAATGAATTCCACAGAATTGGTGCAGGCACTGTAAAATTAAAAATAAAGCTTGAGGGTCACATTAATGTGTATAATAATGACAGAAATGTCTTAAAGAGGCAGTGTCCCTGAGATTTCTCTCCCCTTTCCAACTGGCAACTTGGACTGTGTTATGTAAAGGACAATAAAATAAGTAAAATATACACATCAGATTACCTTTCTAATCGGCAAATTCTTTACAAAGTCCATCACAGCATCACGGTCTGCTAGAATTCGATACTGGCCATTTGGTTTGTTCATTTCACTGCAAACTTTGGACAACATCATGTTTGGTGCAATTCCTGGAAATATCAAGTAAAGCAATAATGATTAAATCAGCACTACTATTTGTACTCAGATACTCTTAACTAGTTGCTCTTCCCATACTAGCATATTTGAAGTCTGAGGACCCAGAAAATAACCATTTGTATCTGTTGTGTTCTGTTTCTTCCTCAATTAAGAGGGGAAAAGAGAGGGCCACAATTTCTAATATGTCATCACACTTACTGAGACCTAATTGAAGTCACGCAATGCACATTTTAGATGGATTGCAAATCTTGCATTTATATTTGAAGTTTAAATACTGTATTGTGAATTTTGCTCCATTTTTGAAGCCATTTTAAACAAAATATAGCATTAATTCCCACCTCTCTCGCCCCCTCCACTGTCTTTAAATTGTCAAAAGTGAGAAGTCGCACAACACATTTAAATTGTCAGACTGTTTGTCCGACATCCAGTGCTGGTTGTCCGACATCCAGTGCTGGTTGAGCAGAAATTTTCTCCAACTAAATATTGGGAAGACCGAAGCCATTGTTTTCGGTCCCCGCCACAAACTCCGTTCCCTGGCCACTGACTCCATCCCTCTCCCTGGCAAATGTCTGAGGCTGAACCAGACTGTTCGTAACCTTGGTGTCATAGTTGACCCCGAGATGGGCTTCCGACCACAAATCTGCACCATCCCTAAGACCGCCTATTTCCACCTTCCTAAGACCGCCTATTTCCACCTTCCTAACATCGCCCATCTCCGCCCTTGCCTCAGCTCATCTGCTGCTGAAACCCTCACCCATGCCTTTGTTACCTCTAGACTTGACTGTTCCAATGCACTCCTGGCTGGCCTCCAACGTTCTACCCTCCGTAAACTTGAGGTCATCCAAAACTCTGCTGCCCGTGTACTAACTCGCACTAAGCCCGTTCACCCATCACCCCTGTGCTCGCTGCCGGTCCGGCAATGCCTCAACTTAAAAATTCTCATCCTTGTTTTCAAATCCCTCCATGGCCTCGCCCTTCCCTATCTCTGTAATTTCCTCCAGCCTTACAACCCTCTGAGATATCTGTGCTCCTCCAATTCTGACCTCTTGAGCATCCCCGATTTTAATCACTCCACCATTGGCGGCCGTGCCTTCAGCTGCCAAGGCCTTAAGCTCTGGGATTCCCGCCCTAAACCTCTCCGCCTCGCGATCTCTCTTTGCTCCTTTAAGACGCTCCTTAAAACCTACCTCTTTAACCAAGCTTTTGGTCATCTGCCCAAATATCTCCTTATGTGGCTCAGTGTCAAATTTTGTTTGATAACGCTCATGTGAAGCGCCTTGGGACATTTTACTATGCTAAAGGCTGTATGTAGATACAAGTTGTTGTTCTTGTTGTTAATGTGCCAGTTACTAAAAACTGAAGAAGCCAAGAAGCAGATTTGACCTAGGTCTGAGTTTGTGTATTCTGTACAGAGTTGAAAATCACTTCCACTTTGAATACTCATGAGCAAACATTCTCAATCCTGTGAACATCACAAACAGGATTACTCAGGGTGAAGCCCATCCTCTTGGTTTTAAATCTGCAAAATGTGCCCAAGAATAACAGGATCACATGTCCAACTTCAATCAGGATTGTTTGATTGGCTGAAAAATGGAGTCTTTGGAGAAATTTTAAAGCCAAACAATATTATTTGCTGCTGATATAGTGATCTTCTCTACAATGGGATGGCCAAATCCAGATTGGGTGATATCTTTTCTGAACATGTCCATTCTGTAAGTGTGATCCTGACCGCTCTGCGGCTCACCATTTTATCTGCCCCTCCCATTCCCACTCGGACATCTCCATCTTTGGCATGCTACATATTTATAGTCTAATGGTTATGATACTGGACTAGCAACCCTGAGGTAATGCGTTCAAATTCCACCATAACAGGTTATGTAACTGAGCTCAATAAATTTGGTAATTTGTGGGTTAGCACAAAAAAAACCATGAAAGCTGCTGGATTGTTGTAAAACCTAAATGGTCACTAATGTTCTTTAAACCAGGGGTCACAGTCTCAGAATAAGGGGTCGGCCATTTAGGACTTAGATGAGGAGAAATTTCTTCACTCAGAGGGTGGTGAATCTTTGGAATTCCCCCCAGAGGGCTGTGGAGGCTCAGTCATTGAGCATATTCAAGTTTGTTCCAAACAAATAGATTAGGGAGGACCAGAAATTACAATTTTAAAGTTGTACAAGGCTAGATCTAGGTTAGATGTCAGGAGGTGGTTCTTTTCCCAGAGAATAGTGGACAGGCTTCAGCTCGTGCGGTGGACAGTGATTCACTGAATTCCTTCAAGCGAGAGCTGGATCTGTTTCTGGCTGGTGCAGAGATCATCTTGTGCAAAAGGTAGATATTACATAGAATTATCAGGGCCAGAGCGATCTTCTGGACTAGCTTTGATCACCTAGATGGGTCAGAGAATTTCCCAGATTTTTTTCCCCAAATTGGCCTGGATTTTAATCTGTTTTTTTGCCTCTCCCAAGAGAGCACATGGTTTTGGGCGAGGTGGAGAGTGTATATATTGTTTGTGTGTATATATTGTTTGTGTGGGACAGGCTGGGTGGACCAAAGGGTCTTTACCTGTCCATCATTATTCGTATGTTCATAAGCTTCATAACAGCATTTCCTCTTTCTCCTGGACATTCTGAAGCCTTAACATTGACTTTAGAAGTTTCTAACTTTAGCTATAACCCCTCTTATTCTGTTCAGCAGGAAGTATTGGGGATGTCTGGTGGCTCTCTTAGTACCTGGGATCTGGAGGGGGGGGGGGGGAGGAAGCATTGACGTTTTGGGTGCAACCCCCTTCATCAGAACACAGTTCTAGCATTATGGGGGTCTGTGACGAGAATGTTGACCTGTGTTTTTCAATTTTTTTGAATTATGTGCTTCCGGCATTTTCCTTGTTTTGACCTATTCCAAACCATTTATCATCATCTTAGCTATTTGCATGTTCTTTTGTAGTTTAATAACTTCCCATTTAAATTATTTGTTATGTCATCGAACAGTTCCCTTTGTTTACAGGCCATCCAAACCATTAATTTCCTCTCTTGTTAGGACTTAACAAAAATAACTTTGTTATTTCCTCCCTCCCACCCACCCTCACGTATTGTTTTTGCAATCCTACTTGCTTATCCTTCAGTTTTTAGTTCTGACAAAGGGTTGCATGGACCTGCACCGGCAACATATTTTATCTTTACAAATGTTCAGATGCTGACTGACCTGCTGTTCTATTATTTGTGGCAATGTTATAAAGTTACTTCCATGTCCAAAATGGAGACAGAAAAAAAAAGGTTAAGTGAAAGAAACTATAAACGCAACGTATTACCTGCACTTGCTGTTAATTTTGTCCTCTGTTCAACCCTGAAACGCAATTCTCTAACAGCCTCCTCTGCTGTAACACCAAACACAATCGGTTCTCTCTGCTGATGTGATTCTTTTTCACTGCTCTGCAGATAAGGATCTGTCTGTTGTATTTCACAATGGACTGACCCCTGCTGTGACAACACAGGAGGGCTGTCTTCAAAAAGTATTGGTGAAATGCCTTCCAAATCTTCACAGGATGGCTGTAAATCATCCATGTTTTCTTTTACTGCATCAATATTTCAATAAAATTGTCAGCATAAAATATATAGATTTTGGAATGTAGCTTAAAATTGCAGAGTCCCATTTTCTTACACTGAAAATCTGCATTACAAATACAAGTGCATTGCTTTCTTTGAATTTCTATAATTATTTAATCTGATAATTTCTTCTTTTACTCTATATTAAACCTTTATATCCATCACTCAGTAAATCAGTCCAAATATATTACAGTCACTGGTTGGTAGATGTAATACTTTACAACTGGATTTAATGTAGCTGGAGCTGTGTCAACTGTGGCTCAGTGGGTAGCACACTCGCCTCTGAGTCAGAAGGTTGTGGGTTCAAGTCCCACTCCACATAAAGCTAGGCTGACACTCCAGTGCAGTGCTGAGGGAGTGCTGCACTGTCGGAGGTGCTGTCTTTCGGATGAGACGTTAAACCGAGGCCCCGTTTGCTCTCTCGGGTGGATGTAAAAGATCCCATGGCACTATTTCGAAGAAGGGATGGGGAGCTATCCCCGGTGTCCTGGCCAATATTTATCCCTCAATCAACATAAGAAAAATGGATTATCTGGTTATTATCACATTGCTGTTTGTGGGAGCTTGCTGTGTGCAAATTGGCTGCCGCGTTTCCCACATTACAACAGTGACTCCACTTCAAAAGTACTTCATTGGCTGTAAAGCGCTTTGAGACGTCCGGTGGTCGTGAAAGGCGCTATAGAAATGCAAGTCTTTCTTTCTTTAAAATTGTTTTCCAAGAAAGGGCAACGATGCAGCTTTAAGTTGTTTTATTTAATACAAACATAAGTTTAAATGAAAGAACTACTAGGATCTTGGCCAAAATAGATATGAAATTATGCACTATTGTTACTATTATTCTTTCTTTAAACAATAGCTATACTCAAACTTCTGTTGTGAAACTGCATTTCTAAGGGAAAAGTAGGAAGCAGTGTTATTTTTTCTGTTATTGCTCATTTAAAACAGAAAATGTTGAAAATAAACAGTATATCTGTCGGTCAAATATTTAGGTTAATATTTCAGGTGCTGTCTCTGTTGGAGCAGCTGTATATTTCCAGGATGTTTTATTTTTATATATTTCTAGCATTTACAGTTTATATACACATACACACACAGGATTACTTGCATTTATATAACTCCTTATCATATTCAAATGCATTTCACACAATGAATTCATTTGAATAAAACAGGTGAGCTAGAGGCAAAAATCACTATGGAGGGGTAGGATATTTAAGAAAATATGACTTAGGCTAGGGCTGAATTGGGAACTAAACATTCCTGCTTACAAGATACTCAGGAAAGACAAGGCAGTTGAAAAGAGGGGTGGTGGCATTAATCAAAGATTCCAGTACAGCACAGTAAGGATGATTTAGGGATGGTGAAAATGTTGAATCTATTTGTGACCTCGGAAAATTGTGTGCAGGATACTCTGATATTTTAATGAAAATCCTGGCCCATTTTAATGAAGCTCGCCTATTTCAGATGGGTGCTTCCTGCCTGCCCTGGAAAAACACATAGGGCCTGAATTTGCGATCGGAGGAGTCCCGCGGGCGAATGCCTCCGAACTGCAAGTAAACTCCACATGATCCCGGAGGTTCGGACACTTGTGCTCCTGGACCTCTACGTGTACGCCTGCGTAAAGGCCCACGTATCCCGGGGCGCACGTGGTTCGCAAGCTCCCTGGCATCACGTGGGCCAGCCTAACCAATCAAAAAGTGGGATCCCCATAAGCATGAATAGGAATCCCCTAAAAAACACAATTACACACCAGTTAAATAAAAATAAATCATTACATGCTCAAAATTAATTAAAATATAATTTAAACATTTAAAACAAAAACTTAATTTTTTGAAAAATAAATGTAAAAGTTTTAAAGGGGCTAAAAATAACCTAAACTAATTTATGTTTAAATAATTTTTTTTTAATTACTTTAATATTTATTTAAACTCTTACACTGGTAAAAGGCCTTACGCCTGCTTTTACCAGGCGTAAGAGTTTCACGGGCATTCACTGGGCAGTCAACTCTCCGCCAGCGAATGTCCATTTTCCGGGGATGCAGTGGATCTGTCAAGCTGAAACTTGACAGATCACAAGTTCCGGATTTTCGCGTATGTGCATCACACGCGGAAACCCGGCACTTGCGGCGCACTTACAGCGGCGTACGCGGTCATAGGCCCCGGAAAATCTGGGCCATAATGCACAAATTGGGCAGAGGTCCTGCACTATACTCATTTATTGGATGAAACCAATCTATACGAAAAAGTCTTGGTCTGCGATACCTCAGTTATATGACCATTAAATGAGGAAGTAAAATGATTACCTTTTGTATCGCCTTCTCTATGACAGTAGTACGTCCTTTTGTGTTCAGGCCAGTTCTGTCTTTGTTCTAAATGCTCTGTTATATCCAGGTAGGCTTCATCGAGACTCACTGATAGAAAATTAGGGTCATAGTCTGCTAGTATCTCTTGTACCTTTAACAAAAAAGATTTTAAAAAGATTTTAAAGCTTGTAAAGACATTGATTAGCAACTAAACTGCATCACAGTTACAGCACATAATAATATATCATATTCTTCCATCAAAATGCAACTGAAGCTTTATACTCCACATTCCATTTGGCAAACAGCAGTTAGTTACCAATTAAAATACAATGATAGCCTGGGGAATTCCCTTACATATGTTATTTAAAAGAAAATTAAGAATCTATGTTCTGCCTGGTAGCAGACAGTTTCAATTTAATGACTAAGTTTCCTCTTCCTCCACAAGTGCTCCACCTGAAGTAAGAATTGCTGACCTATAATTTCCTAGCCTATTTTGTCTCTTTTTTTTGCTACCTTTGGCACAATTATCCTTTCCACATATTTTTGGAAAATTATCAGAACCTCCATTATTTCTTCCATAGCCTTCATTAGGATTCCTGTGTATAAACCATCAGGGCCCAGTTAGTTGTCCACCTTAACTTTGAGTAACTTCTTCAGTATCATCTTTCTTTAAATACTAGCCTTTGGCTATTGTTCAATATCCACCTCCTCTGTGAAGACTGAGGCAAAGTACTTATTTAGTGTATTTCTGCCAGTTCCTCACTCTCTCCATTACAGGATTACATAGGAACAGTTAATGGGCCAGTCACAATGATAATCACATTTGCCCAGCCATGTTGCGACCTGTTTTACTAGTACCGTGCTTTCTGCAATCATCTCAAACTAGATTTTTTTTAATTCTTATTTGTGATTACATGTTTGCATTATACATTTATGAGACATGCCACCTTTTTATGGTCAGATAAATCAGGACAAACAATATGTTTTTGCACTACTATTGAAACAATAATATCACACATTCCAAGCCTAATCTGAGTCTTAAAATAATGCACAATATTCCCCACATACCACGCTCTGTGAAACAATCTGCACTATTTAATACATTTTGTGCAATGCACCAATAATTCATAAATGATTCATGAACCTGTGATTTTGACTCCTCCCTTCTGTTCCACCCGCACAAACACTAAGTAGTGACTGAATCATGATTTACATTGCATACCAAGTTAGCAACGTATTGGATGTGATGAGGTTGCACTGATTGCTGGATTCAAAGCAGTGCATTCGCTTAGTTTAGTTTAAACTTTGTTTCAATTGCAGTAATTGATACAGAAATGGTGGGTGTATACTCCAGATTTGCTTCTATACCATGAATTGTAAAGAGTTTTGGGCCAAATTTTATTTCTCTGGTAGTGTTGCCAAGTAGTGTCAGCACTATGAAATGTGGTCCGAGTGTAATTTAGCCATATGGCATAGGTTAGTCCAGTGGTGTGCAAAATACGGCCCGTATCCGGCCCACCAAGTCGTTCGATCCGGCCCGCTGGACGGAACAGAAATAAAACGTGAGCCGGAGCTCGAGCTGCACATTAGTCTATCCACTTTCACTTCTCATGGGTCAGGTACAGACCCGAACTGCAGCCAGGGAACACACAGTAATACTTAATTCAATTTATGAATTCGCAAAAGTGATTCCCCCTGGCCCGATCTTAAGAGGATCCATTCCGCAATTCTGGGCTCCAATGGCGGACGTCTATACCCAGAATGCACTGTGTACTCAAATATGCCCTATCCATTTAAGAGTCACGTCATGCCTGCTCATCTCGATGACTCTTTTAACAAATAAAGGGACCAGCTCTGCGTCTTTCCTCTTCCGGTATCCAGAGTACGACAGCAGGGAAGTTCTCATCGCTGTCTTAGACACGGGAGTGGATCCCAGAGTACAAGGACTCCAGGTAACGCAACTGTAGTTCAGGCCTTGCGAAGCCTCGGGCTCCCGTACTAAGCACACTAAAAAGAGAACAACTCTCGCATCAGAGGCCCCACAGACCCGAGCCGCTCTGCCAAACAGCCACATAGACTTTCAGTACAACATATAATCAATCGATCAATCATTTTATTCATTTAGTAATGGAAGAGTTTACTATTTTGCACTACATTTTGTGTATTTAAGATAGTATCTGACTACTATCTGAATTTTTGGGCTGGATTTTCTCAGCGGTGTCGAGAGAGCTGGTTTCCGGGTTCCGGTCCTGCTCCCAGCTGCAGCCGCTCTGTCAAAGGGATTTTCCCTTGATTGGCCTTGTTAAGGCTGCCCTGCGGGCTTATCGGCCAATTAACAGGAAGCGGGTCTGATGACGTCATTTGATGACGCGTCATCAGCCGGTTTCCTTAAAGGGACCACAGCCACATTGAGTTTGACAGTTGTTCTGTCAGTGTTTGACAGCATTGAGGTGCTGCAAACACTGACAAGCACTGCACAAAGGTGGACGCTTGCACCCAGGCTTGCACCATATGCTTATGGAGGGAGTCACAGCACGCAGGGAGGCTCTCTTCCCTTCCAAGGGCGGAAGAGACCACCCCAGGACACCAACGCAGCCTGATTACACATTGCACAGGAGGGCAAAAGCAGGGATGTCGTCAGGGGTCCCTGGCTGTAGTGGCGCAAACCTTTCAATGATCTCAGTGGATCACGAAACGTTACTGCAAAGCCACACTTAAACTCACCCTGCTATGCCACTCAACACATTCCCATCACTCTGCCTTCCCGACCCTACTCCTGCACATCCTTACTCACACCAACTTACCTTGCACCTCCACCCAACCCTCTCTATCTATATTATCACTTCCCCATCTCAGTAGCCACCTCTCACACTCACACTCATCCTACTGCAAGCATACCAACTAACAACACACAAGGGTAGGCACTTGAGCGGTTTAGCCAATGTCCATGTGAAGTTTCTGTTAATGTGTTATCATACAGTTAAATCTATATTTTCAACACTGCCCCTTATTGAACAGATCTGTGCGCACCGTGAGAAGTGTCTTACTGAGTTCCAGTGAATGTTGAGACATAACTTACCCACCCCCCCTATAGTGATGAGTGTGAATGGAATGGCTTGGGCATTAAAGGGATGCTTTACGGTGCTGGTGTGGGATGGTGTCAACCTGGCGCATCATGTGGCAGCCAGGGTGTACAGCGTCAAGTAAAGTAAATCTGGCCATGGTGATGCCATCGCTGGGTCCTGGGCAGCAGTGTTGTCAGGGGCTGATGCCCTGTGTCCTGTGCAGCATCAGGTGATGGCGGAGAAAGTTGATGATGTTGGTGTTGGGGCTGATCGTGAAAGGATTCAGAGGACCAAGGTGTGATTTTTTTCAAGGGCACCGATGTTGCTGGAATAGATGGCAGGTGAGGTTGCGATGACAGAAGCGATCTGTCAATGGTGAGAGAGGTTGTTCCAATGAGGTGGCACTGGACATACAGTTGCCTCTAAATACTTGCAAGCTAAAGAAATCTCTATATGTATTACAAATGCAGTAGCCAACAGTTTCTGCGCTCTGAAACTGACCATCTGCAACATGGCATCCTTTACACCACTTCTGCAGCTGTCAGCTGATCAGATATATCAAAGCAGACTCAACTCACGACAGGGTGAGCTGGCGTGTTCCCCGAGCAGCGGGTAACCCGTGGGGGAGCACGTAAAATTGGAAGGAAGCCTCAAAATACCATTAAATTGGCTTTTAAAAAGCCATTTAATGAGCTCAATTGTCTTCCCTGCCGCTTGGTGTCGGGTCAGTTCGCCGGTGACAGACCCGACACCTGGGAGACTCGGTTTCCTACCCGCTGTCAATCTTTGCTATTTTGACAGCGGACCAGCCTCCAAACCCACCCTCTGAGCGCCGGCAAAATTCCGGCCTATGTTTATACAATGTTTATGTTTATGCAATGTTCCCTCTAATTTTTTTTTCGTGCGCGGTCCCTTTAAATTTGCTGCGCAGCCACTGCATGCGTAATATCTCTTCACCTATTACACCATACAAGCAGGAGATGGTGAGTGGCCTACGTGGGACCTCGCAATTGGTGCGCGACTGCGCACCTTACGGGGAACATTGGTGTGCAGCCCTCCATAGCTCACCAAAACTTGTTAAGTGGCCCTCCAGCCCAAATAATGGCCCACCCCGGGTTAGTTCATCACCATCACTTCCCCTACCCCATACAGTGGTGGTACAGAAACTTTCTGGTCTGCTATTATAGAGGAGTAGGGTTCAAGCAAATCCGTATTATGTGGCATTGAGGTAACGTACAAATGTTTTAGTGCCCCATTGGCTCAGGCCTTGGCTGTCATTCTCAAAAATCTTTGTAAATAATTGACAGAACCAAGGTTCACCCAGGTTCCAGATGCCCTGTTGCCCTCGCGTTATCAGTGCAAACAGTTTTTGGAGGTGAAGGGTGAGAGAAAAAGTCTAACTAACGGGGCACGCCATGAGATTCCCCGCTCCCGCAAAATCTGGGCCATTGTTTCCGCACAGGCCTCTGCTTGCAGCTGTTATTCCCCAGCACACCACGTTGATTAAATTAACCAAACGAATATTTGGTGCAACGGTTCATTTTTAGCACCATGGTGCAATACTTTTTCCTTTACATGAGTTTTAGTGTCAAAACAAATTATGCAATAAAATTAAAACCAGATTATGAATGACCCCATTTATAAAGGCATGCTCACTGATCACTCAGTGAAATAAACAGCTTTCTGTTTATTAACATTCACCAGTCAAAATCCAAGAAACAGCTCTGCATTTATAAACCATCACACCGTCCAAAAAACAGTCCAGTATTAATAAACATGCACCTATTACACCATACAAGAAACATTTCTGTATTTACGAACCATAATTAGTCACAAAGTTAATCCAGTGTTGCAGAATCTGCCACAAGTATAAATAAGGTGAATTAGGAGCAACCTAATCAAATTGCAAAACCATTTCTATGGAAGCAGAATATGACTCAATCCCTGGCACTTTCAGACTTCTTACAGCTAGTTCAGAATGACATGAGCAGAGGCCTGGATACAGTTATCTGCCTTTTTGACCATAGTTGTTTTTTGGCTCTGGGAGAAAAAAGAAAATCACACTATTCAAAAGAAAGCATTTATAAACTGTGGCCAGTAGCCATCACAGTCTAAGAAATAGAAATACATAAATTAGCAGTCACACTGAATTTCCTTCTTACTCTGGAAGGAAGAAAACATTTAACTCGACAAAGCATAAATATTCCAAATTTGCCATGAATTCTGGAAGCATTCTAGCTTCCAAGTCAAGAAAATAAAGAAGTTATTGTAATCATTTCCATTCGCACTCCACCTAATCCAATTTCATACAACCCTGCTGACTTTTATCCAAAACTATATTAAATCAAAATGTAAGCCCTCCTCATCTGAAACTGGCTTCATCTCATCTTCATTAACCTTGGTTAAATGATGGTGTTGCTTTGAATTGGAGAACTGTTCATGGAAATTGATAGAAACCAATGTCAGTTAATCTTGGTGATTGAAACTTGCTCCTTTGATGGTGAAAATATATAATGATTTTATTACAGAACTCCTTGCTCTCACCCCTCAATTTACAACCTTTTTCTTAACTTCCTTCTTGCTAGGTATGACTAAATACCACACCAGGTAGCTCATTTATCTACCACGCCATCAATGGGAACTTGAGATGATTCACTTTCTTTTACAAGAATGTAAGCCATTAGAGAGCAGCCTCAAGTGGGTGGGGGTGAAGTCAGGTTAAAGAGGGGAGTTTTGAACAAGACAGCAATGCGAGGCATACTGAGAGAAAGGTAAATCCTCGAAAACTACATTAAAAAAGAACAAGAAAGAATTGGTTGAAAAAGGGATGTAGATCTTTGGAACATTAACTCAGAGGTAATAGACAAAAGATTAACAGGGAAACTTTAATGCATGAGAACAATAAGTAAGATTATTGAAATTAAATGATAAGAAAATAGCACAAGGCCAGCAAACAATCATAATTGTATTGAAAGGAAATAGAAGACAAATTTAGCAGAAGGACAAAGAAGCAGTGAACAAAATAATGGAATAATGATCAGAAATAAGACTTGCCTCCTTGCTTACTGCTCGATACTTATCAAAATTTGCTGGAATGATAATCAAATTTGGACACAGCTTCTTAGCAATAAACCCAGGCATAGCTGCACGTACTCCATATTTCCGGGCATGATAATTTGATGTTGACTGAAAGAATAAATGTTATTGCATTAAGAAAAACCACTCTCAGGATAAGTACAAAAACTATCTACAAGAATTAAAAACTTGATGGAGTGTGATCATAAAAATCTTCAAAAAACAAAAAGTTCATATTTCCATAATCAGCATGTAATCATGTTAAATTATACAACATTTAGAACGGTTGAATTCAATACACTTTAAAGCATACTTAAAATGTAATTGCACAATTTAGTGAATACAGTCATATGTGAAAGACCAAAAGCATTTCTTCGTTAAAAATATTTAAAATACCAGCAGATCCCCTGTGGCATTGCTCATAAGTAGTCCGGGGACAAAGGTGGCAAATGCACATTGGTCAGGAGAACTTCAAAATTGCACATTTGTGGAAGCCTGGATACCATCCTCTTCATGTGAGCAGTGCCGCTGAGAGGCAAAAAAGCAGCAGTGAATTCTCAGGTCAATTCTCTTGTTGCTGTTTGTGGGACTTCCCTGTGTGCAAATTGGCTGCCCGTTTCCCTACATTACAACAGTGACTACACTTCAAAAATACTTCATTGGCTATTAAGTGCAATAGCACGTGCTGAGGTTGTGGTAGGTACTATATAAATAGCCCTTTCCCTTCCGTTCTTCTCACGATGCCACAGAAAACATTGTGACTCAAAGACTAGCAAAATGATTAAAACTCTGGGATCAGAGCAGAAAAGCAAGCCCAACAGTGGGGATACTGTTGGAGGTATTGGATGGGAAGGTTTTGTGATGTTTTTTCCAAAAATATTTAATGTTTTTGTGTTTGTTCTATTATAAATGTTATTTTTAGGAGTTTATAGTGGAGTGAGTGAGAAACCAAGATGGGCGCTCAAAACAGTTTGAAAAATATTTGCCAGGGATGTGATTGGTTTCTCTTTTTGTGTCTGGAAATTTTCTGAGAGACAGTGAGGCCTCGATATTTACTCGGGGCTGTGAAGAGAGTGGGAGAGAGGATTTCCGGATGGGAAACCCGAAAGTAAGGGTTCCCCGGACAACCTGCTGAAATTAACAGCAAGATGTCTTTTACATTTTTTCACGCTGACCCAAGCCCACCAGTTCTTGGGGGTTAAAATTACTTTCTGAGAGTGTGTACTTGGGTACGATTAAGTGTTTTTTGATTAGTTTAATATTAGATTAACTAAAGAACATTAGTCTCTTCTTTTTTAGTTCTTTTGCATGCCTCTGGTCTCAGTTTGAGGGACCCATGGTTTTACAAACTCTGGGAGTGGGGACCCATAAAAAATTAGGTCCTAGATGCCAAAGGCATTGACTCTGTATTCTTCCTAAATCCTAAAGGCACACACCAGATGCAAAACTTTTAATGAAAGATCTGCCAAGTAAGAAAGAACTTGCATGCATATAGTGCCTCTCATGACCGCAGGACGTCCCAAAGTGCTTTACAACCAATTAAGTACTTTTAAAATGTAGGACACGCAGCAGCCAGTTTGCATGTAGCAAGGTCCCACAAACAGCAATGGAATAAATGACCAGATCATCTGTGTTAGTGGTCTTGGTTGAGGGGGAAATATTAGCCAGGACATAGGGAGAATTCCCCAGGTCTTCTTTGAATAGTGCCGTGGGACCTGCAGATGGGACCTCAGTTTAACGTCTCATCCGAAAGATGGCACATCCAACAGTGCAGTGCCTCAATACTGCAGTGAAGTGGCAGGTAAATTATATGCTCAAGTCTCTGGAGTGGAACTCAAGTCCCTAACCTTCTGGCATAGACACGGGGGTGCTGACACCCAAGATTTTTATAACCAGACACAACATATTTCACACCATACCTTGTCTATTTGTTTGTGGCATTTTCGTTTGTTAATTAGTGGATCTCCTGTGGTGATGGGCATGGTGATGTACTGTTTTACCCCATGTAAAATACAGTATATCATCAGGGCCACAGATTTACGATGATTAATAAAAATACAGTTTGATTTATTCAGAGTATTGCGTTAGTGATATTTTCTGGTTCAACTTGTATAATTATGTACATATTTATGTGGAAACTGTAAATCAGTGTCCTGGATTATTATTAAATGTCCTTTATGTAGTTAATTTATCTGAATTTTTTAAAAATTGTTTTAATAATAATCCTGATAATGAGAGGGTGGAAGGGAAGATGTCACAGTTTTAAGTAAGGTAGGCTGCAGAAACTGTGTGTAGTAGTCGTCGGGCGGTGGAAGGACATGTGGATTGGTCATGTTGGGTTGGTGGTCCTGGGGTCCAGGAGCATTGGAGATAAATATTTTCGATACTACAGGTTTCTCCAGGTTACAGCAACTCTGGAGGGCAGGGAAGACGGTTAAAAGATGAAGATGGCAACTGTGATAGGCAGAAGAAGTCTCCAAGGTGGAATTGTGGAGACCAGTACTACCTATCTTGCAGATGCAGCTGGGAAGTTTCAGAATTAATTAAGCAACAGTGCCACTTACATTGGAGACCAGGTTCGCAGGACTCAGAGGTAAGCAAAACAAATAGGAACCTGGAAAGAGCTGGATGCATTAAAATTTACAGCCATGATGACCTTGACAGTTACTGGCAGTGCCATCTAGATTGCAAATCTTGTCTAAAGGTTTTCTTGTAGGAGATGGCAAGCTCATTCACTGCTTCTCTTAGCCTCCTGAGGGACAGCTCTTCTGCCAATCTCAGATAGCTGTGCCTGGGATACTACCCCCAATGGGTAGCGTAGCAGAAGGTTCAGACAGTATGCCGCCGGACACTTTACATCTGTGGCTAGCCCTTTCCTGTTGATCTTGTTCAGCTAAAGGAGCATGGAACGCAAATCCCATTGTCTTTTAATACAAAACAAAACCAGCAGCTCTCCAGGGGACGCATCGCACTAACTACGCCCCTGGGACACGCAAGCACTGCGCGCCGGCAGTTGGAGCAGGCCCAGGAGCTGAAGTCCCCGTGGGCCAGAAGCAGAACGGCAGACGCGGTAGGTAAGTGCATGCACAATCCTTACCCCCGCGGCAAGCCGGAGAGGCGAATTTCTGGGCCAATCTATTTTAGTGCTGTTGGTTGAGGGATATATGTTGGCCAGGACCAGGAAAACTCCCCTTCGAATAGTGCCATAGGATTTTTTACGTTCATCTGAGCAGGCAGATGGAGCCCCGGTTTAACAACTCATTTGAAAGACAGCACCCCCTCAGTACTGCATTGAAGTGGCAGCCTGGATAATGTGCTCAAGACTCTGGGAGCCATTACCTTCTGAATTAGAGGCAAGAGTGTTACCAGTGAGCCAAGATTGACACTTAAATGGCAAAACAGCATCTCTCTGCTTGGAGTTCAATACAAGTTACACCAAGTATTTTTTTTGTTTTATCTCTCTTCCCCCAACTGCTTTTAGGCACCTGCCAGTGCCACTCACAGTGTAGATTTACATTTAGAATAACCAGGAAAGGTTTTAGGTGTTTAGAAGTTGCATTTTCTCATGAGGTGAAATAATTGGTGGCAATTAAAAAGGACAAGGTCACAGTCTCTCCAGCTAAACAGAGTGGCCATGGTTTCCCCAATCTACACATATTATCTGGTATTATTGGGAAGGCAGATTTCACAATTGTTCCATTTTGACATTTCTGTTGCGTAGCTGCTGTTGGAGAGGAAGTAAGTTCTGTCAAGCTCTCAGAACTTGCTACACTCCAGAATCCTGCTTCCTGGCGTATGAGCACAAGGTGGAACTCATCACAGATTTTGATGGGCTCAGTGGACAGAATCTGTCTCTTCCACCACAGCCCCTGTGTGATTCAAGCCTAATATCACAAAAGGCAATAATCATACTGTATGAATAGGGATATTCTAGTAATCAGAAATTACATTGATAGAATTTAATTATTTGATCAGGTCTGGTATGAGCTTCTGATCAAAATAAGGAGGAAATATTCAGAGAATTTGTTTTTATGCCAAGGATTGTTAGGACATGGAATGCACTAACAGAAACAATGAAGAAAGCAAAATCCATAACAGCTTTTAAGAGGGAAGTGGATAAATATTTGAAAAATAAAAACTTAGGCTCGTAAGGCCCGTAATTTCCGATAGGAGGCTTCCTGCGTGCGGATACCTGAGGGCTCCCGAGGTCCGAACTCTTCCGCTCCTTGGCCTCTCTTGGTGCGCACGCACAGAAGCCCAGGTATCCCAGGGGCGCAGGCGGTTCGCAAGCGTCCCTGGGATCATGTGGGCCAGGCGAGCCAATGGGAGAAGGGAATCCCCCTTCATACTTTTGACAAAAGTGAGAAGTCGCACAACACCAGGTTATAGTCCAACAGGTAGACCTGTCAAAAGTATGAATGGGGATCACTGAAAAAAGACATCAAAACATTAAATACATTTTTTAAAAACCATCATGTTTTTAAAATGAGTTAAAATTACATTAAATTAAATATTTTTAAAAAATAATTAAAGTTTTTTATGGGGCTAAAAATAAACTTACCTTTATTAAAAGTATTTTAAAATTATAAATGAGTGAAAAAAAATTATTTGTTTTACTTTTTTAAACTCTTATGCTGGTAAACGCAGGCCTTACGCCTGCTTTTACCAGGCGTAAGATTTCTAAGGGTTTTCAGCGGGCGGAGGTTCAAGCAGAACTCTCCACCCGCAGAGGCCCTTCTCCAGGGCAGGCGGAGGATCTGTCAACAGGTTCTTGACAGGTCGGAAGTGCCGGTTTTCAGTGTATGCGCTTCGCATGCCTGAAACCAACACTTGTGAGGTCCCTACGGGTGGGTACACAGCTCGTACACACACCCGTAGGGATCGGAATTATGGGCCATTATGATATGGGAAAGAGTACAGGGGAATTAAACTATGTGGATAGCTTTTTCAGAATGGCCTCATGTGCTTCAAAATTCTATGATTTTACGATTTTACAACACTTGCAAATACAGGGTATGTAACAGTAATGATGGGTCCCCTGAACCCAACATTCAACTTTTGTGAAGTAATCATGAAGGGATGTATAAGAAAGCGGTGGCCGGCCTCCAAATTCTACAGCTTCTTTACATCAAGGGCTACCATCTTCCTTAATGTACTGCATAAAATTTGGGAAATGTACCTGGGACTTATAATACTCACACAAATGTGGGTAAAATGTTAGAGAAAGGCACATTCCTCCACAAAGCAGATATGCACTGAGCTGATGCAATACAAAATTCTTCACAGATATAGACTCCCGTTGGCATAAAATTGTGAGCCTGTCTTCATCAAGGCAGAGAATTGGGATTAAAAATATATAAAACTGCCGTAGCTAACAAAATGGCTGAGCAGGCTTGATGGACTGTTCATGTTCCTTTGTAGATGGCTGCTGGAGGTGTATCAGGATCCAACACCTTGACTGATGGTCAGAAGTTAGGGAAGCATTAGAAGTTTTGCTTAATGGATGTTCAACAGTGATGACCTGGCATAGTGCTAGATGAGCCAGCCCTGCTTCACATCCACCTTGATGGAGGGAAGCCCCCAGTTTTAAGGCAAGCTCAGGTACAATATTCATGAAGAATTTTGTATTGCATACCCACTTTGTGAAGGAATTTCTCCACTTCCAACATTTTATCCACATTCCTGAGCGTATTACAAGTCCCAGATAAATTCCCCAAATTTTACACAGTACATTAAGGAAGATGGTAGCCCCCGAAATTAAAAAGCTGTACAATTTGGATGCCAGCCATTCCTTTTCTATACAACTGGTACTTGTGTTTTTAATGATAGTAAAGGATAAGTGAAGTACTAGAAGGGATTTTTCTTCATTTAGCTTTGGATGCAGTGACTGGTGTGGAGCCTATTTGGTGTCAGCCGTGGCTCAGTGGAAGCACTCTCGCCTCTGAGCCAGAAGGTTGTGGCTTCAAGTCCCACTCCAGAGACCTGAGCACAAAATCTAGTGCAGCACTGAGGGAGTGCTGCACTGTTGGAGGTGCAGTCTTCAGGAAGAGACGTTAAACTGAGGTCCTGTCTGCCCACTCAGGTGCACATAAAAGATTCCATGGCATTATTTCGAAGAAGAGCAGGTGAGTTATCCCTGGTGTCCTGGCCAATATTTATCCCTCAACCAACATCACTAAAACAGATTTTCTGGTCATTATCACATTGCTGTTTGTGGGACCTTGCTATGTGCAGATTGGCTGCTGAGTTTCCTACATGACAACAGTGATTACACGTCAAAAGTACTTCATTGACTGTAAAGCACTTTGGGACTTCCTGAGGTCATGAAAAGCGTGATATAAAACATTCCAGAAATAGTGTGGAACCAAATCTGTTTGTTTTTTGAGGTTATAACTAGCAGGATAGATGAGGGGGAACCAGAAAGCATTCAATAAGGTGCCACACAAGAGATTATTACATAAAATTAGGGCTCATGGGATTCGGGTAATATATTAGTATGGACTGAGGATTGGTTAACGGACAGAAAACAGAGAGTAGGAATAAACGGGTCATTTTCAGGTTGGCAGGCTCTAAGTAGTGGGGTACCGCAAGGATCAGTGCTTGGGCCTCAGTTATTTATAATTTATATCAATTACTTAGTTGAGGGGACCAAGTGTAATATATCCAAGTTTGCTGACAATACAAAGTTAGGTGGGAAAGTAAGCTGTGTGGAGGACGCAAGAAATTCAATATAGACAGATTAAATAAGTGGGCAAGAACATGGCAGATGGAATATAATGTGGAGAAATGTGATGTTATCCACGTTGGTAGGAAAAATAGAAAAGCAGAATATATTTTTAATAGTAAGAGACTGGGAAATGTTGGTCTTCAGAGGAACCTGGGTGTCCTTGTACACGAATCACAGAATGTCAACATGCAGGTACAGCAAGCAATTAGGAAAGCAAATGGTATGTTAGCCTGTACTACAAAGGGATTGGAGTATAAGAGTAAAGAAGTCTTACTACAATTATATAGGGCCTTGGTGAGACCACACCTGGAGTACAGTGTACAGTTTTGGTCTCCTTACCTAAGGAAGGATGTACTTGCCTTAGTGGGAGTGCAACGAAGGTTCACTAGACTATTTCCTGGGATGAGGGGATTGTCCCATGAGGAGAGATTGAGGAGACTAGGCCTATATTCTCTAGAGTTTAGAAGAATGAGAGGTGATCTCATTGAAACATATAAAATTCTTAAGGGACTTGACAGGGTAGATGCTGAGGAGTCTAGAACTAGGGGTCACAGTCTCAGAATAAGGGGTCGGTAATTTAGGACTGTGATGAGGAGAAATTTCTTCACTCAGAGGGTGGTGAATCTTTGGAATTCTCTACCCCAGAGGGCTGTGTAGGCTCCATTGTTGAGTACATTCAAGACAGAGATCGATAGATTTTTGGATACTAACGGAATCAAAGGATATGGGGATAGTGCGGGAAGGTGGAGTTGAGGTAGATGATCAGCCATGATCTTATTAAATGGCAGAGCAGACTCAAAGGGCTAAGAGGCCTACTCCTGCTCCTATTTCTTATGTTTCGTAAGTCTTTCTTTCTTCTTTCAATTAGCAGGAAAAGGGTTTTAGTTTAACCCCTTTTCTGGTTATGCGTTGTCAGTTGCAGCCTACTCAGTATTTGGAATTCCGCGCCTGCTGTATTTATTTTAACATTATAGATGTTACTGTTGTTGTAAGTGGTAGCTACTTTTATATTCAATGAAAATAATAAAAACTTTTGTTTAAAAAAAAATACTACAGGAAACTTTCGTTTATCCGGCATCGACGGGATCGGCGTGGTGCCGGTTTATCGAAAGTACCGGATAACAGAGAGTTATATCTACCGAGGCTATTTTTAACAAAGAGACTCCAAGCGGCACGGGAGAATCTACTCATGCTACTGCAATGTTTCGGACTTGCGACAGCGCCAGGAGGCCGAGTAGTGGCACTTTTGAAAAGTACCCCTACTGACTAAATCGGCGTTCGCGGACTCGGACTCGGGATCGGCAACATTGCCGGTTATTTGAGAGGATTTTTCGGAGCACTCGGCGTTCGCGGAGACTCGACTGCGACTCGGCAACATTGCCGGTTATTTGAGAGGAGTTTTCGGAGGATGATTTTTGCCGGTTAAGCGAGAATTCCGGATATTTGGGTGCCGGATAAACGAAAGTTTCCTGTATTAAGATTCTTTGCTGTCCAACTATGACCTTTACCTGTTCTCTCTCATTTGTTCTCTAAAATCTCAGCTTGCCAAAGCATGACAGTAGTAATGTTAATTCTACTACAGGAATATTTTGTTGATAAACAATACTCTAATGTCAACATAATTGTATCGTGGAATTCTCTTTACCAACGCATTCAGGATGTAGCTGTATATGAAGCAAATTTTGTCACAATATTTCCTTTTTCCATGGAAAAAAACATTTCAGAAACACATCTATCTCATTAAAAACAAAATTGTATTTTGTGCTTGGGAACATGTTGAAACAGAACTCAAAATATATTATTGATTCTTGTAAATGTCATTCTTTGAAACTACAGAATGTACTGTAATTTGATTTGTTTTAAAAAATGGCACAAGAACCATTTTGTCAATTTAATGCAGCTACTCCAAATACAATTGTTCCAATTTTATTTGAGTGATAAATTCACAACATTAGTTACAGATACATCCAATAAGTTTCACAAAGAAATAAATTCAGATTTTTAAGCTCCATTAGCAGACGTTTAAAAAAAGTTAACCGTTACAGTGTGTCCACAAACCACACGCTTCTTCCAACAGACATTGAAAAATTATATTTTGCACACAAAATAGTTGTGCAGTTAAAATCCAATAATTTGTAGATACTGCAAAACAGTAGGATTCTTAGTATGACAAAAAAGCTCCAAGAGATCCTGGGAGTTTCATATTTTATAATTTATTCTCCAAAATGTAATCATAATCCATACCAGCATACTCATTGATCCAACAGCCATTGGTTTGTCTTTCAACTCTGGGGCATCTTTCATTTCCACAGCAGCATAAAAAGCATCCATGTCAATGTGTATAATTGTACGACTTAGGTCACGGCTCTTCTCCAGTTCAATTGCAAGTCGCTCCACCTAGATGATCAATAACAAGATCAAGCCATCCATTATATAAAGATTAGACAGAATTTCATGTTACATGCATGAAGTTATTTTTATCTCTGATCAAACTGATTTGCAAGGATTACAATAAGGACGCTTCCTCCTCTTAAGGTATTTTCTCAATTTTGTCTTTTATAGGTCTCACACACCGCACTAGAACGGTACCAGGGACTTCAATTATGTAGAGAGACTAGAGAAGCTGGGATAATTCTCTTTAGAGCAGAGAAGATTAAGGGGAGAATTAATAAAGGTGCTCAAAATGATGAGGGGTTTTGACAAAATAAATAAGGAGAACCCGTTTCCACTGGCAGGTGGGTCGGTAACACAGAATCATAGAAAGTTACAGCACGGAAGGAGGCCATTTCGGCCCATCGTGTCCGCGCCGGCCAACAAAGAGCTATCCAGCCTAATCCCACTTCCAGCTCTTGGTCCGTAGCCCTGCAGGTTAGAGCATCCCAAGTGCACATCCAAGCACTTTTTAAATGTGGTTAGGGTTCCTGCCTCTACCACCCTTTCAGGTAGTGAGTTCCAGACCCCCACAACCCTCTGGGTGAAGAAATTTCCCCTCAAATCCCCTCTAAACCTTCCCCCAATTACTTTAAATCTGTGCCCCCTAGTTTTTGACCCCTCTGCTAAGGGAAATAGGTCCTTTCTATCCACTTTATATATGCCCCTCATAATTTTATACACTAACTAGAGGACACAGTATTAAGAGAAGTGTCAAAAGAACCAGGGGGGATATGAGGAGATTTTTTTTTTAACGCAGCAAGTTGTGTTCCGGAATGCACTGCCCGAGATGATGATGGAAGCAGAGTCAACAATAACTTTCAAAAAGCAATTGGATAAATACTTGAAAAGGAAAGATTTGCAGGTCTATGAGGAAAGAGCAGGGGTGGGACTAATTGGATAGCTATTTCAAAGAGCCGGCACCAACACAATAGGCTGAATGGCCTCCTTCTGTGCTGTATGATTCTATGAATGCCAGATGAAGAAGAGTGACCTATTACATTAGCCCACTTGTGGGATACAAATTTTCTCATATGGATCCTCATTATATAGTCATGATTTCTTCTTGGAATACTTTGGTAAGGATGACACCATTACAGCCTGTTCGCATGTTGTAGCTGGCGCCCAAAGCATTCTACAGAATTCTGACTCAATTTCATATTTACCTGAGCCAAAGTTTTCATACTAGCCACATAAATTACATAAAGCTGTAGTAACATGGTGTTAATTATTTCTCTCACGTCAATTACTATATAATGTTCACATACAAAACACACGTCCCCCTTCTGTAAAACTTATCAGGTACATTCCCTCACATCTTTTCTAGGACACAATACTGGGAAAACAACAAATAAAATATCCTGAACAACAGAACTAGTTCAGAGTGCTTGTACCTTATGGCCATCATTCATCAGGGCTCAAGCCTAAGAATTCTTCATCCAATTGGAACTCAATTCAGCCCTTGTCAACAGAGCATTCTTCGAAGAAATTTTCCCAAAATAACTCACTGGACTCAAGACTAAAGAGTCTGACTCAGATGCACTTGATGGTTTCTCTAATGATTCACTTAACACAGGCTGTTATGGGTACACCAACTCCATCCTGCTCCCTGGCAACTGTCTGAGGCTGATCCAGACTGTTTGCAATCGTGGTGTCATATCTGACCCCGAGATGAGCTTCCAACTATATATCTGTGCCATCACTAGGACTGCCTATTTCCACCTCCGTAACATTACCCGACTCCATCCCTGCCTCAGCTCATCATCTGCTGCTGAAACCCTCATCCATGCCTTTGTTACCTCTAGACTTGACTATTCCAACGCAATCCTGGCCGGCCTCCCACGTTCTACCCTCCGTAAACTTGAGGTCATCCAAAACTCTGCTGTCCGTGTCCTAACTCGCACCAAGTCCCGTTCACCCATCATCCCTGTGCTCGCTGACCGACATTGGCTCCCAGTTAAGCAATGCCTTGATTTCAAAATTCTCATCCTAGTTTTCAAATCCCTCCACGGCCTCGCCCCTCCCTATTTCTGTAATCTCCTCCAGCGCTGTAACCCTCCGCAATATCTGCGCTCCTCCAATTCTGGCCTCTTGAGCATCTCTGATTATAATCGCTCCAACACTGGCGGCCGTGCCTTCAGCTGCCTAGGCCCTAAGCTCTGGAATTCCCTCCTTAAACCTCTCCGCCTCTCTTTGCTTCTTTAAGATGCTCCTTAAAACCTACCTTTTTGTCCTAGATGCCCAGTATCTCCTTATGGGGCTCTGTGTCAAATTTTGTTTGAGAACACTCCTGTGAAGCGCGTTGGGACATTTTATTACATTAAAGGCACTATATAAATACAAGTTGTTGTTTAAATGGATTATTACTGCTACATCTACAGGCTCAAGAAATTTGGTGAAGCTTTCAGATATCTGGTGTGGTCATTCATTGTATTTAGCACTGTCCAGCTTTTAGATCTAGACACAGTCCAGGATCAAGGGATTAAATATTCTACTTTTATTGCAACACAACACTTCCTTAATTTACTCCACACTTAATTTTCCAGCCATACAACTTTTTCACTGTATTTGACTTGTACCTTTTCATTCCTCAGAGCCAGGATCAGCGTCAGATATAGGTATAGGTAGACATAGGCAGAAAGAGGAATGAGGTCCTGCAGGCAGATTTTAGGGAGCTAGGAAAGAGATTAAAAAGCAGGACTTCAAAGGTAGCAATCTCCGGGTTACTCCCGGTGCCACACATGAGTGAGTATAGAAATAGGATAGAGCAGGTGAATGCATGGCTGGAGAGATGGCGCAGGAGGGAGGGCTTCAGATTCCTGGGGTATTGGGACCGGTTCTGGGGCAGGTGGGACCTGTACAGGCCGGACGGGTTGCACCTCAACAGGGCCGGAACCAATATCCTCGCGGGGAGGTTTGCTAGTGCTGTTGGGGAGGGTTTAAACTAATTTGGCAGGGGGATGGGCACCAGGATGTAACATTAGAAAGGGGAAATAAAGTGCTCAAAGGATTGGGAGAGGCAGAGAGCACTAAAGTAAGAAATAGTAAGGTATTAGGTGGGGTCAAACTAAGAGAGAATACAGGATGGTCTAAGATGGGTTTACAGTGTATGTATGTGAACGCACGAAGTGTAGTAAACAAGGTAAGTGAGCTGCAGGCACAAATAGCCACATGGGAATATGATGTTGTGGCAATAACGAGACCTGGCTCAAAAAAGGGCAGGATTGGGTACTAAATATTCCTGGTTATAAAGTGTTCAGGAAAGATAGGGCAGGAAAGAGAGGAGGTGGTGTGGCCGTATTAGTTAAGGAGAATGTTACAGTACCGGAGAGGGAAGATGTCTTGGAGGGGTTAAGAAATAATAGAGGTGCCATTACACTACAAGGTGTATTCTACACCACCAAATAGTAGGAAAGATATGGAAGAGCAAATTTGCAGAGAAATTACAGAGAGGTGCAAGAACTATAGAGTAGTAATAATGGGGGACTTCAACTATCCTAATATAGACTGGGATCGTAATAGTGTAAAGGGCAGAGAAGGGGAAGAATTTCTGAAGTGTGTTCAGGAGAAGTTTCTTGATCAGTACGTTTCCGGCCCGACGAGGGAGGAGGCATTTCTGGATCTGGTTTTGGGGAATGAGGTAGGTTAAGTGGAGCAAGTGTCAGTAGGTGAACATTTAGGGAACAGTGTTCATAGTATCATAAGGTTTAGATTAGCTATAGAAAAGGACACGGAGCAATCTAGAGTAAGAATGATTAACTGGAGGAAGGCCAATTTCAGTGGGATGAGAACAGATTGGGCCCGGGTAAACTGGAATCAAAAATTGGCAGGCAAAACTGTATGGGACAATGGGCTGCCTTTAAAGAGGAAATAGTTCAGGTACAGTTGAGGTACATTCCCACTAGGGGGAAAGGCAGGGCAACTAAAGTCAGGGCTCCCTGGATGATGAAAGAGATAGAGAATATGATGAAGCAGAAAAAGAGCGCGTATGACAGATGTCAGGTTGCAAATACATCTGAGAATACAGCTATATATAGAAAGGTCAGAGGAGAAGTGAAAAAGAAAATAAGAGGGGCAAAGAGAGGATATGAGAATAGAATGGCAGCCAACATAAAAGGGAATCCAAAAGTCTTCTATAGGCATATAAATAGTAAAAGGGTAGTAAGAGGAGGGGTGGGGCCAATTAGGGACCAAAAAGGAGACCTATGCATGGAGGCAGAGGGTATGGCTGAGGTACTAAACAAGTACTTTGCATCTGTCTTCACCAAGGAAGAGGATGCTGCCATAGACATAGTGAAGGAGGAGGTAGTGGAGACACTTGATAAGATAAAAATTGATAAAGAACAGGTATTAGAAAAGCTGGCTGTACTTAAAGTAGATAAATCACCAGGAGCGGATGGGATGTATCCTAGGATGCTGAAGGAATTGAGGGCAAAAATCACGGTGGTACTGGCCATAATCTTCCAATCCTCCATAGATACGGGGGTGGTGCCAGAGGACTGGAGAATTGCAAATGTTACACCATTGTTCAAAAAAGGGTGTAAAGATAAATCCAGCAACTACAGGCCAGTCAGTTTAACCTCGGTATTGGGGAAGCTTTTAGAAACAGTAATCAGGGACAAAATTAACAGTCACTTGGATAGGTGTGGATTAATTAAGGAAAGCCGGCACGGATTTGTTAAAGGCAAATCGTGTTTAACCAACTTGATCGACTTTTTTGATGAGGTAACAGAGAGAGTTGATGAGGGTAATGCGATTGACGTGGTGTACATGGATTTCCAAAAGGCGTTCGACAAAGAGACACATAATAGCCTTGCCAGCAAAGTTGAACCCAATGGAATTAAAAAGGATAGTAGCAGCATGGATACGAAATTGGCTAAGTGACAGGAAACACAGAGTAGTGGTGAACGGTTGTTTCTCGAACTGGAGGGAGGTATGCAGTGGTGTTCCCCAGGGGTCGGTTCTAGGACCACTGCTCTTCTTTATATATATTAATGACATGGATGTGGGTGTACAGGGCACAATTTCAAAATTTGCAGATGACGCAAAACTTGGAAGTATAGTGAACAATGAGGAGAGTGATAGACTTCAGAAAGACAAAGACAGGCTGGTGAAATGGGCGGACACGTGGCAGATGAAATTTAACGCAGAAAAGTGTGAAGTGATACATTTTGGTAGAAAGAATGAGGAGACGGCATATAAACTAAATGGTACAATCCTAAAGGGGGTGCACGAGAGACCTGGGGGTATGTGTGCACAATTCATTGAAGATGGCAGGGCAGGTTGAGAAAGCAGTTAAAAAGGCTTACAGGATCCTGGGCTCCATAAATAGAGGTATAGAGTACAAAAATGTGGAAATTATGATGAACCTGTATAAAACACTGGTTCGGCCCCAACTGGAGTACTGTGTCCAATTCTGGGCACCACACTTTAGGAAGGATGTGAAGGCCTTAGAGTAGGTGCAGAAAAGATTTACGAGAATGATTCCAGGAATGAGCGACTTCAGTTATGTTGATAGACTGGAGAAGCTGGGGTTGTTCTCCTTTGAGCAGAGAAGGTTGAGAGGAGATTTGATAGAGGTGTTCAAAATCATGAGGGGTCTGGACAGAGTAGATAGAGAGAAACTGTTCCCATTGGCAGCACGGTCGAGAACCAGAGGACACAGATTTAAGGTGATTGGAAAAAGAACTAAAGGCGACGTAAGAAAAAACTTTTTTACGCAGCGATCTGGAATGCACTGCCTGAAAAGGTGGTGGAGGCAGACTCAATCTTATCTTTCAAAAGGGAGTTGGATAAGTATCTGAAGGAAAAAAATTTGCAGGGTTACGGGGAAAGGGCAGGAGAGTGGGACTCGCTGAGAGTCGGCACGGGCTCGACGGGCCAAATGGCCTTCTTCCCTCGATGCTAGAACGGTCCCCGTGGATTGTAAGGTAGCAAATGTAACCTCGCTATTGAAGAAAGTACGGGATCGAGAAAACAGGGAATTATAGACCAGTTAGCCTGACATCAGCAGTAGGGAAAATGCTAGAATCTATTATTAGGGCACTTAGAAAATCAGAATATGATTGGGCAGAGTCAACATGGATTTATTATAGGAAAATCGGGTTTGACAAATCGGTTTGTTTTTGAGGTTGTAACTAGCAGGGCAGATAAGGGGGAACCAGTGGATATAGTATATCTGGATTTTCAAAAAGCATTCGATAAGGTGCCACACCAGAGGTTATTACACAAATTTAGGGCTTGTGGGAGTCGGGGTAATATATTTGCATGGATTGAGGATTGGTTAACGGGCAGAAAACAGAGAGTAGGAATAAACGGATAATTTTCGTGTTGGCAGGCAGTAACTAGCGGGGTACCGCAAGGATCAGTGCTTGGGCCTCAGCTATTTACAATGTATAACAATGACTTGGATGAGGGGACCGAGTGTCATGTATCCAAGTTTTCTGACAATACAAAGCTCGGTGGGAAAGTAAGTTGTGAGGAGCAGGCAAAGAGGCTACAAAAGGATATAGACAGGTTAAGTGAGTGGGCAAGAACATAGCAGATGGAATATAATGTGGAGAAATGTGAAGTTATCCACTTTGGTAGGAACAATAGAAAAGCAGAATAGTTTTTAATGGGAAATGTTGAAATTCAGAGGGACCTGGGTGTCCTTGTACATGAATCACTGAAAGTTGAAGTCTTGAAGCATATTCAATACAGAGATCGATAGATTTTTGGATATTAAGGGCATCAAGGGATATGGGGATAGTGCAGGAAAGTGGACTTGAGGTAGAAGATCAGCCATAATCTTACTGAATGGCAGAACAGGCTCGAGGGCCAAATGGCCTACTCCTGCTCCTATTTCTTATGTTCTTATTAACATGCAGGTATAGCAATCAATTAGGAAAGCAAACGGTATGTTAGCCTTTATTGCAAAAGGATTGGAGTATAAGAGTAAAGAAGTCTTACTACAATTATATAGGGCCCTGGCGAGACCACACCTGGAGTACTGTGTACAGTTTTGGTCTCCTTACCTAAGGAAAGATATACTTGCCTTAGATGGAGTGCAACAAAGGTTCACTAGACTGATTCCTGGAATGAGGGGATTGTCCTATGAGGAGAGATTGAGGAGACTAGGCCTATATTGCCTAGACTTTAGAAAAATGAGAGGTGATCTCATTGAAACGTATACAATTCTTACGGGGCTTGACAGGGTAGATGCTGGGAGGATGTTTCTCCTGGCTGAGGAGTCTAGAACTAGGGGTCACAGTCTCACATTAAGTGGTCGGCCATTTAGGACTGAGATGAGGAGAAATTCATTCACTCAAAGGGTTGTGAACCTTTGGAATTCTCTACCCCAGAGAGCTGTGGATGCTCAGTCGTTGAATATATTCAAACCTGAGATCGATAGGTTTTTGGATACTAAGGGAACCAAGGGATATGGGGATAGTGCGGGAAGGTGGAGTTGAGGTAGAAGATCGGCCATGAATGGCGGAGCAGGTTTGAAGGGCTGAATGGCCTACTCCTGCTCCTATTTCTTATGTTCTTATCCCATCAATGTGATAAAGACGACCATTGATGGCTACTTTTCACCAGCAACAATGGATTGTTTCTTGACAGTTAAGTGGCAGCAACAGAAAATACAGAAGCTCGCATTTTTTTAATGAAACTTTTAACTCACACACTGCCACCACCCCCACCCCCCGCCTCGGGTACAAAAATAACAAAAGGCACTTCAGATAACTTTGCTGACAATGCTAAACACGGACTTGTATCCTTGCTGTAACTCTTAAAAGGCAGACGTTCATACGGTCCACAAAACTCCATGAAAACACTTCCCCAGAAGTGGCAGCACAGTGGCACAAGATAGAACTTGCAAACTAGGAGCACATTGACTGGGCGATACCTCTTTTAATCCTTTGAAAACTGGGATACAGGAAACCAACAGGTGCTTGCCATAGTTGAATCAAAGTTTATTAAATTAGCACAATAGTTAATGAACTCTCCCTTCAAGTGCAAGATCACAATCCATTTGGACGTTACCAAGCACTTTAACTTAGTTTGCTAGACAAAGCAAATAGTTTGTGTTATGTGATTCATACTTATTTTGAAATCCAAATATATTTGCATAGGAATAATGCCTTTGAAGTAACATTTTGCATACCTGTCAGTAATCTGGATCTGTAGCCTGGGGAAATAAAGCTAGCAGTAACCAAATTTCAAGTCACAGGGTTGCCAACTTTGGTCAGACATATTTCTGCAGGTTTCATCACAAGACCTCCCGCCTCCAACCGCGAGAGAGACTTCTCTGGGGATATGCTGTCCACTGATATCTACTACAATCCCACCGACTCCCTACAACCACTGTGATTATATTACTTCCCACTCTACTTCCTGTAACGACTCCATTCCTTTCTCCCAATTGCTCTGTCATCATCGCATCTGCTCAGATTCTGCCACCTTCCACATCAGAAGTTCCAAATTGCCCTCCTTTTTTTCCTAGTCAGTATTTCCCCCCCACTGTAGTAGACAGTGCCCTCGACCATGTCCGACCCATTTCCCGCACTTCCCCCTTCACCTCCCTCCCAGAACCATGATAGGGTCCCATGTCCTCACCTTCCACCCTACTAGACTCCGCATTCAATCGATCATCCTCTGCCATTTCCACCACCTGCAGTGTGATCCCAACACCAAACACATTGGCTGCGATTTTATCGGCACTGAGAGGGCGGGTTTGGAGGCGGGTCAAAGGGTAAAATCGTTTTGATTGACAGCGGGGTCCGATCCCGCCGTCAAACCGCCTCCAAACAATTTTCCCAAGTTTTGGGTCCCCGATTTGCACATAGACCCAACACCTAGCGGTGGGAAGAGGATTAAAGCCACTTAACTGCCTGTTAACAGGTAGTTGAGAGTAGTTGACAGGCTATTTTTTAATTTTGCCGTTTCTGCCTCAGGCTTCCCGACATCCGGACACCACGCCAGGTAAGTGTGGCGTGTTGTGAGTCTGCTGTAATGTTACTGCATTGATGACAGCTGCAGAAGTGGTGTGAAGGATCCAATGGTGCAATGGTGAGTCTCCGAGGTAAGAAAATGTTGGGAAAATCATTTTTAATGCATTTACACATTTCTTTAGGTAACAAGTTTTGAAAACGATGTCTAGTGCGAACCTTTCTCACCAGTGACAGATCGCTTCTGTCACCTCACCTGTAGCTGCCATCTGTTCCAGCCTATGGAGGGAGTCACTGGAGAGCCTGGGTGCAAGAGCTCACCTTTGTACAGTGATTGTCAGTGTTTGCAGCACCTCAATGCTGTCAAACATTGAGAAATGAGATGTCAAAAAAAAATTGTGCCTGGTCCCTTTAAGAAAACCGGCAGATGACGCGTCATCAAATGACGTCATCTGACCGGCTTCCTCTTAATTGGCCGGCAAGCCCGCAGTGCAGGCTTAACAAGGTCAATCAACGTAAAATCACGTCTGTGGGCCGGATCCAGTTTGGGGCGGGACTGGAAGCCGGAAACCACCTGACCCGCTCCCAACCCGCATCCAATGACAAAATCGTGGCCATTTTTTCCTCCCCACCCCTTTTAGCGTTCAGTTGGCACCATTCCCTCAGTGATCCCTTGGTCAACTCCTCCATTACCCCCCAACACCTGCTCTCCTTCCACTGGCACCTTCTCAAGCAAGTGCACGAGATAGAACATCTGCCCTTTCACCTCCTTCCTTGCCACTGTCCAGGGCCTCAAACACTCCTTCCGCATGAGACAGTGATGTACTTGTACTTTTCCAACCTAGTATACTGTATCCGATGCTCACGATGCGGTCTCCTCTACATTCGTGAGATTGCTTTGCTGAACACCTCTGCAAGTGCAACCCTGAGTTTTCTGTCGCTTTCCACTTCAATTCTCCATCCCCATCCACTCTGACCTATCTGTCCTTGGCCTCTGTTCCAATGAAGCTCAACGCAAGTTCCAGGAATGGCACCTCACAGCCTTCAGACCATAACATTGATTTTAATAACTTCCCAGTTGGGAGTGCTAGAATTAGCTTCAGAAACCATGGGTTAAGGAGGGGAATACGAAGATGCTCCTGATTGCTATCCAGTCAACTTGCAAGAATGGATTTCAGGTGAGGACAGGGTCCAGCTTGGCTGGAATGCCCTCCACACCTGAATAAACACTCAGCCTAGGCTCACATAGGAAAAACTGCCATTTGGACAAAATATCAGACGGCTGCCAATACTCATGGAACCATACCCCAGCGTGAGTTAGTGGCTTCAGAAGAGGGGAGAAAATTGGAATTAATTTATTTTCTGATTATCCTTAAGTAACAAAAAGATAAGTAACTGTAATACAATGGACAAATGAGGATAGGTTAATCTGGAGAATGAGACAACAGATTTAGTTCTTTAATCTACATGCTGTCCTCAAATTTCCACAGTGCAATACAGACAAGTATCCACTATCAATCAATCATAAGCCTGCATTTTCAAACCAGTGTTATTTTAATTCCAGAATTAATTCATTTATTTTAAACGGGTTAACACTGACATTAAAATAATATCAGTTGGAAATACTCGGTCACAGTATCTACTACTATTGGCTGTTTTTATGATCTTTTGCAGCTTTCAAAAAAATGACTGCCCAGGATCAAATTTCAGAAAAATTTGTATCGCCAGAGACAAACTGAAGGGGTGATTAATTGACATGGGCACACATTAAAGAATTGCATGATTCCCAATCATGTTTTAGCATACAACATTCTGGCAATAATACAACTGTATTTTCAAACACTGATCAAGTTTGAAAAAAAAATAAACCCACTATATATTCTACTCTGAACATATACTACAAGAGTTCAGATATTATGACTGTAATAAGGATAAAAAGACTAACTGTTGCCATGTGAATGATTTTGTAACATTATGCCCTTTGGATGCTCCTAGTCTTGTGACCATTGAAAATTCTTCAGAATGAAACCCATGATCTGGTTCATGCCACGAGGAGATGACTAATCAAAACACTCACTCACTTAACAAAGGGAATTCACTATAAAAATGATTGAACGACCTATACTTGGAAACACTACTAAGAACTACAATTTGTTTAAATCCTGTACAAATAACTTCAGAAAAAAATGTTCAATACATTTCAGAAAATTGTAGCACAACAAAGCATACTGCACTAAAGAAATCTGAACACTGTGCATTACTACAACTTGGAACTTGTGGAGAAAATGTTAACTAGCAGACTACAGAGCATTGATATTCCAAACCATTGTAACATGGAGCAAGAGGACCCATGCTTATGCCCATTACACTGAGTACAGTTTCTGATCTATTCCATGCGAGGAGAAAAATAGGAATCAGCGTAAGAGAAAAAAGAAAGTTGATTAAAAAGGGAATGGGTTGCAAGTAGAATTGTCAAGACAAGATTTGTCTGAAATTAACAAAATAACGTGCAGAATGCTGCACCTTTTTGAAGACTTTTTGAACCAGAAATGCCAGCATGCAACCCAACATACTTCAGTTTCAGTACAAATCAAGCATCATATTACCTAAAGCAAAATTACCTCTATTGGTCACTTCAATAAACACAAGACAAACATCATTCATTTGTTTGCTTTTTGGTGGAGTTCAGTACAGCATTTTCTGCCAACATTTGTAAATTAATGGGCAGTGGTACAAGAAGAATAACTTACACTTGTAACAACTGAACACAATGAAATGTCCCAAAACTCTTTACAAAAGGGAGAAGGTAATGAGCAGGAGTAGGGAAAAGGTGGTTAGGGTAAGTAACTGAAAACTCAGTCAAATAGGTGGGTTTTGAGGGCATTTCTGAAGGTGGGGAGACATAGCAAGGCAGCAGTGGATATACATTTGAAAATTAAAATTTAAAACAATTTGGAGAAAGGCAATGGAATTGGACAAACGGATAGCTCTTTCAGAGAGCCGGCACAGGTAATACAGGCCGAATTGTCTCCTTCTTTGCTGTAAAATTCTATGATTCTATGGTCACAGAAAGTACAGGTTAGAATTTGAGTGCATGCTTATAAGTGAAGCAGGGGTTCACTTTGTTTGGGGCAGAAAGTGACAATTGGGGCAGGCACGGTAACATTAGCAATGTGGAGATGAAGGCGTGGTCAGAGATGTAAACAGTGAGGTCTTGAGGCTGCATGTTATGATGAGATCAAGGACAGCCACATAAGCAGGTGGGAGAGTACAGAGGCTTAGGTTGGACAGGAAGGAGAATATTTCAGCATGGAAGGTATCTGTGTGCAAAATGAAACTTTGTTTAGCGTTTAGCTGAAGTTAGCTTGTTTTTAAAGACTTGATTTATTGAAAATTATTATTTTGAGTTACACAATAAGGTACAAAACTTAGGGCTGGATTTTGTCAATGATGGAGGCGGGACTCTCACTTTTTGGGTTGTAGTCCCGCCTCCATCGACTTGTGGCCAACCCACTGTATTTTCCCTTGATTGACCTTGTTAAGCCCGCCCAGCGGGCTTAGCAGGCCAATCAAGGGTCCCTTGGATACAGGTGACGTCAGCCATTGAAATTTCATCTGTCAAGAGCTTTTGACAGATGAAATTTCAGCGTTTGACGAAGCTGTCAAACACTGACAATATGATTTCTAATGTGAGTCCCTGTACTTAGACTCAGTTAGAAATCAATCCAGCACAGAAAGCAGAGACTGCAGCTTTTGACAGCTCCGCGGCCATTCTGCTTTCTGTGCCATGGATGTGAGGGACTCCCGACACCTTAAGGAAGCTAGCCTGCAGGACAAAGTTAAGGTAAGTAAAAGTTCTTAAAACACTTTACACACACCAAACACACTTACCTCTGCACTCATGCACCCATCACTCACCTGCACACCGGACATCTCGACCCCTCCAAGCCCTCCAGACCGACGGTCCGCCTCGCTAAATCGGCGTGGTTCAGACCTGTTGGGAAGCCCACACTTCAGGGCTAAAAATAGGGATTAGGCAAAAAACTGCCTGTTAACTACCTGTTAACAGGCAGTTTATTGGCACTAATCCCCTTCCCGCCTCAGGGAGGCGGGTCCCAGCACAGGTTGGGTACCCGCCTCCTGGGAAACTGGCATGGAGGCGGGTTGGGGGCGGGATGGGTTCGGGACCCCCAAAATCTGCTATTTTCACACCACTCCCGCCTCCAAACCCGCCTCCACGGGCCGGTGAAAATTGAGCCCTTAGTGTATGAAGTATGAAGCCATCATAGTGTGCAACAAATCATAAACAAATAGTTATCAGTAGAGTCACAGCAAACAACCATCACATGCCAAATTGAATAAAAGTATGAGATTTGATGATGAGCAAGTGTGAGGAGAACTTAGGTGACAAGGGATCTTGTATAAGATGGAATGATAAATATATTCTATACAGGATGAACTACTGAGGAAGGGTGCAAGTCAACAAACAAATGGATAAATTCAGTCATTTTCGCATCACACGTCAATTTATGATTGGCTATTTTCCATAGTCCTTCTTGTTGTGATTTAATATTTAACATGTATTCTTTAACCCATTGGTGCTACCACTTTCTGTCAAGCTCCATGCCACTATTATATTTTCCAACAATTTTCCTGACAATATTGTTCTTATGTGCTCTGCATTTGCATGGGTGCAACAGTCTGCGGCTGGTCAAATTCTTAACTCAGGCGGAGGCAGAACCTATCAGCAATCGTGTGAGATGTAACAGTACTTATGTTTGTTCCATCACTTTCAAGTGGAATAGCAAGCTCATGTGCCGTGCAGTGTGAAATATCTCTACCATCATAATGTCCATAGTGATCTTCAACAAAAACAATCTCATTTCTTTTGCAAGTAATATCCTCTGAACCATCAAACATAGCTCCAAAAATTGTATGGTGCTTAGTTTCCCTACAAGCCTGTTGCTTTCAGGATTAGCCTATGTTGCTCCAGTAACAGAGCCATCTTGATAATCGCTTCCAACTTTAAACACCAATTCATCAGAGAAATCTCACCAATAATCACTGGCCCAGATTTAACTGTCAAAATAGCTGAGAGGCTAATGGCGCTCACTATTATTTATGCGCAAATGGTACAGCAACTTCAGGCAAAGGGCAGATGTGTGGTCAAACTCAAAAGTTGCTGTCTGAAATGCGCTGCTCCACCTTTAGCTTTGGGAAAACGGCATCTTGCTATCTGGCTCACCATTGAAATGCATTGAATGGCGTGAAGTTGCTGTATTTGCACAGCAGATACGGACTAAACTCCCCACAGGATGTTAAGTCTTGTCCATTCCAGTCTAAATACCCTTTTAATGTCGTGATAACTGTTAATTACTGCCAATCAACCTCTCTGGCACTGAAAATTAACTATTACAAGCGTGGAGTCTCATTCCTTCAGGGTTTAATTGTTGTTGGAGATTTTAGTATCATAGAATCTTACAGCACAGGAGGAGGCCATTTGGCCTGTCGTGCCTGTGCCAGCACTTTGAAAGAGCTGCCCAATTTAGTCCCACATCCCAGCTTTTTACCCATAACCCTGCAAATTAGTCCTCTTCAAAAGTACATGTCCAAATGCCTTTTGAAAGTTACTACGGAATCTGATTCCACCACACTTTCAGGTAGTGCGTTCCAGATCTTAACAACCCTCTGTGTATTGAAATTTATCCTCATTCCCCTCTAGTTCTTTTGCCAGTTATTTTAAATCTATGACAACTGGTTATAGATCCACTTGCTAGAGGAAACAGTTTTAAAAATGTTAAATTAAAAAACATTTTTACTTTTCCTTTCTCTCTCTCTCTTAATGCAATCTTTCTTTCCATCTCTGTATTTTTCTTTGAGCCATTAGAGGTGCTAATCAACAAATTCAATACTGACAAAGATCCAGAATCTCTTTGTATATGTGTAAAGATGTATGATTTGGACAGATTGGGTGATTGGGCAGAAGCATGGCAGATGCAGTATAATGTGGATAAATGCGAGGTTATCCACTTTGGTGGCAAAAACAGAAAGGCAGATAATTATCTGAATGGCAATAGATTGGGAGAAGGGGAAGTGCAACGAGACCTGGGTGTCCTTGTGCACCAGTCGCTGAAGGTAAGCATGCAGGTGCGGCAGGCGGTTAAGAAGGCAAATGGTATGTTGGCCTTCGTAGCGAGAGGGTTTGAGTACAGGAACAAGGATGTCTTGCTGCAGCTGTACAGGGCCTTGGTGAGACCACACCTTGAGTATTGTGTGCAGTTTTGGTCGCCTTATCTGAGGAAGGATGTTCTTGCTATGGAGGGTGTGCAGCGAAGATTCACCAGACTGATACCTGGGATGGCAGGAATGACGTACGAGGAGAGATTGGGTCGATTGGGCTTATACTCGCTGGAGTTTAGAAGAATGAGAGGAGATCTCATTGAAACTTATAAAATTCTAACAGGGCTAGACAGACTGGATGCAGGAAGGATGTTCCCGATGGCGGGTGAGTCCAGAACAAGAGGTCACAGTCTAAAGATAAGGGGTAAGCCATTTAGGACAGAGATGAGGAGGAATTTCTTCACCCAGAGAGTGGTGAATCTGTGGAATTCTCTACCACAGAAGGCAGTTGAGGCCAAGTCAGTAAATATATTCAAGAAGGAGTTAGATATATTTCTTAAGGCTAAAGGTATCAAGGGATATGGGGAGAAGGCAGGGACAGGGTACTGAGTTTGGATGATCAGCCATGATCTCATTGAATGGCGGAGCAGGCTCGAGGGGCCGAATGGCCTACTCCTGCTCCTATCTTCTATGTTTCTATGTTTCTACGATAGAGAAAGATCCCTGCTATTTTTTTTCCTCGGCTCTCTTACCTGGTGCTGCCTCTTCTTTAGCTGGTGCTCTGTAATCTGTGCTTTCTGCTGTAACATTTTCTCAATTCGTTGGTTCACTTGTTGTTCCTTCTTTCGTTCATTTTCATAAAATCTTGATCCCTAGGATCAAAAAAAATTACAATTAAAGATTGATTTATTTAGAAATCAGGGACTCTAACTATCTAATTACAAACAATGCACCATCACTGACTCCATCTTGCGACAATGACAATCCTGCAATTTACTCACTTCAATTAGCAATTAATGCACCCTCAGATGTTTTCAAAGAATGTGCACTTTTTTCAAGAATAAACTTTCATTCATAAATGTAGCAGATAGCTGCAAACACAGTCCAAGAAAACTGTGGCAGATGGAGTTCAATGTGGGGAAGTGTGAGGCCATCTACTTTGAACCTAAGAAAGATCGGTCAGAGTATTTTCTAAATGGTAGAAAATTAGGAACTGTGGAGGAAGAGAGATATTTAGGGGTCCATGTACAGAAATCACTAAAAGCTAGTGGGCAGGTACAAAAAATAATTTAAAAGGCTAATGGAATGTTAGCAGTTATCTCAAGTGGGCTGGAATACAAAGGGGTGGAAGTTATGTTACAGTTGTATAAAGCTCTGGTTAGACTGCATATGGAGTACTGCGTTCAGCTCTGGGCACCTCACCTCAGGAAGGATATATGGGCCTTGGATGGGGTGGAATGTAGATTCAGCAGAATTATATTGAGGCTAAAACGGTTAAATTATGAAGACAGGTTGCATAGACTAGACTTGTATTCTCGAGTATAGAGATTAAGGAGTGATCTAATTGAGATGTTTAAGATAATGAAGCAGTTCATGCCCGCATGCAACAAGACCTGGATGATGTTCAGGCTTGGGCTGATAAGTGGCAGGTAACATTCGCGCCACAGAAGTGTCAGGCAATGTCTATCTCCAACAAGCAAGAGTCTAACCACCTCCCCTTGACATTCAACGGTATTACCATCGTCGAATCCCCCACCATCGACATCCTGGGGATCACCATTGACCAGAAACTTAACTGGACCAGCCACATAAATACTGTGGCAACAAGAGCAGGTCAGAGGCTAGGTATTCTGCAGCGAGTGTCTCACCTCCTGACTCCCCAAAGCCTTTCCACCATCTACAAGGCACAAGTAAGGAGTGTGATGGAATACTCTCCACTTGCCTGGATGAGTGCAGCTCCAACAACACTCAAGAAGCTCTACTCCATCCAGGACAAAGCAGCCCGCTTCATTGGTACCCCATCCACCACCTGAAACAATCACACCCTCCACCACTGGCGTACCGTGGCTGCAGTGTGTACCATCAACAAGATGCACTGCAGCAACTCGCCAAGACTTCTTCGGCAGCACCTCCCAAACCCGCGACCTCTTCCACCTAGATGGACAAGGGCAGCAGGCGCATGGGAACACCATCAGCTCCAAGTTCCCCTCCAAGTCACACACCATCCTGACTTAGAAGTATATCGCCGACCCTTCATCGTCGCTGGGTCAAACTCCTGGAACTCCCTCCCTAACAGCACTGAGGGAGTACATTCACCACACGGACTGCAGCGGTTCAAGAAGGCGGCTCACCACCACCTTCTCAAGGGCAATTAGGGATGGGCAATAAATGCTGGCCTTGCCAGCGACGCCCACATCCCATATACGAATAAAAGGAAGATGATTAAAGGATTTGATAGGGTAGATAAAGAGAAACTATTTCCTCTGGTGGCTGAGCCCAGAACATGGGGGGCATAACCTTAAAATTAGAGCTAGGCCGTTCAGGGCTGATGTCAGGAAGCACTTCTTCACACAAAGGGTAGTGGAAATCCCTCAAAAGGCAAGTAAATGGAATTGCGGTACAGATCAGATAAGATCTAATTAAATGGCAGAACAGGCTCCTGAATTCCTAAAACACTGTGTCCATTGTAAAGTCATAAGAACAGATTAAATGCACTTTGAGGTACATCATTGCAGGTAGTGTAAAGAAAGAACGTGCATTTATATAACGTCTCTCATTATATTCCAAAGAGCTTCACAGCCAATTAATTAATTTTTTGAAGAGTAGTCACTGTCATAATGTATGGAACACAGTTGCAAATTTGTGCACAGCAAGCTCCCACAAACATCAATGTGATAAATGACCAGTTGAACTTTTTTGGTGGTGTTGGTTGAGGAATAAATGTTGGCCTGAACGTCGGCAGTACTCCACTGCTCTTTGTCGAATAGTGCTGTGGGATCTTTACATCCAGCCGAGACAGCAGATGGGACCTCGGTTTAAAGTCTCACCTGAAAGATGTTGGCATTAATGCATACATTTGTATCCAAACAATGTACTTCGAAGGTTGCTACAATTATAATGAGTGTTGGCGCTAATACGCTCATTTGTATAAGAACATAAGAACATAAGAACATAAGAAATAGGAGCAGGAGTAGGCCAATCGGCCCCTCGAGCCTGCTCCGCCATTCAATAAGATCATGGCTGATCTGATCCTAACCGCCAATCTACTATCTATCACAGAACCATCTCCTGCATCTAACAGAATTGCACACACAAAATAGGAGCAGAATCAGGCTACACAGTCCCTGGGCCCGCTCCACTACCCACAGGGCCATGACCGATCCGAACCTAGACTCATGTCCAAATTCCTGCCCGCTCCCCGTAACCCTTAATGCCCTTTACTTCTAGGAAACTGTCTATTTCTGTTTTAAATTTAATTAATGTTGTAGCTTCTACAGCTTTTTGTGGCAGCATATTCCATGGACCTACCACCCTCTGAGTGAAGTAGTTCCTCCTCATCTCAGTTTTGAAAGAGCAGCCCCTTATTCTAAGACTATGTCCCCTAGTTCTAGTCTCACCCGTCATCGGGAACATCCTCCCCGCATCCACCCGATCCAACCCCTTCACAATCTTATATGTTTCAATAAGATCGCCTCTCATTCTTCTGAACTCCAATGAGTAGAGTCCCAATCTACCCAACCTCTCCTCATATGACCACCCCCTCATCCCCGGGATTAACCGAGTGAACCTTTTTTGCACTGCCTCGAGAGCAAGGATGTCTTTCCTTAAGTAAGGACACCAAAACTGTATGCAGTATTCCAGGTGCGGTCTCACCAATACCTTGTACAACTGAAGCAATACCTCCCTATTTTTATATTCTATCCCCCTAGCAATGAAAGCCAACATTCCATTTGCCTTCTTAATCACTTGCTGCACCTGCATACTAACCTTTTGAGTTTCGTGCACCAGGACCCCCAGATCCCTTTGCACTTCAGTACTCTCCAGTTTCTTGCCATTAAGATAATAAATTGCTCTAGGATTTTTCCTGCCAAAGTGCATCACCTCACACTTTCCAGTGTTGTATTCCATCTGCCAAATCTCTGCCCACTTACTTAGCCTGTCTATGTCCCCTTGCAGGTTTTTTATGTCCTCCTCACTCACTACTTTCCCTCCCATCTTTGTATCATCTGCAAATTTTGATATGTTACACTTGGTCCCTTCCTCCAAATCGTTAATATAGATTGTGAAGAGTTGGGGACCCAGCACTGACCCCTGTGGAACACCACTAGTTACTGATTGCCAGTCTGAGAATGAACCATTTATCCCAACTCTTTGCTTTCTGTTAGATAGCCAATCCTCTATCCATGCCAGAATATTACCCCCAATCCCGTGATTTTTTACCTTAAGCAATAATCTTTTGTGTGGCACCTTGTCAAATGCCTTTTGGAAGTCTAAATACACTACGTCCACTGGTTCCCCTTTATCCACTCTATATGTTACTTCCTCAAAGAACTCCAGCAAATTTGTCAAACATGACTTCCCCTTCGTAAAACCATGCTGACTTTGTCCTATTAAATTATGATTATCCAAATGTCCTGTTACTGTTTCCTTAATAATGGACTCCAAAATTTTACCTACCACAGATGTTAGGCTAACCGGTCTATAGTTACCAGCCTTCTGTCTACTGCCCTTTTTAAATAAGGGTGTTACATTAGCAGTTTTCCAGTCTGCCGGGACCTTAGCGGAATCCAGGGAGTTTTGAAAAATTATTACCAATGCATCTACAATCCCTACCGCCACTTCCTTCAAGACTCTAGGATGTAAGCCATCAGGTCCAGGTGATTTATCCGCCTTGAGTCCCATTATTTTACCGAGTACCACTTCCTTAGTGATTTTGATCGTGTTTAGCTCCTCTCCCCCTATAGCCCCCTGTTTGTCCAGTGTTGGGATATTCTTAGTGTCCTCTACTGTAAAGACTGATACAAAATATTCATTCAGTGTTTTTGCCATCTCCATATTTCCCACCATTAATTTCCCGGTCTCATCCTCTAAGGGACCAACATTTACTTTAGCCACCCTTTTTCTTTTTATATAACTATAAAAACTCTTACTATCTGTTTTTATATTTTTTGCTAATTTACTTTCATAATCTATCTTCCCTTTCTTAATCAATCTTTTTGTTATTTTTTGCTGCCTTTTAAAGTTTTCCCAATCCTCTGTCCTCCCACTAGATTTCGCTACCTTATATGCCCTTGTTTTTAGTCGAATACTATCCTTAATTTCTTTACTTAGCCACGGATGACTGTCCTTTCTTTTACACCCTTTTCTTTTCAGTGGAATATATTTTTTTTGGAAGTTGTAAAATAACTCCTTGAATGTACACCACTGATCATGTGTCGTCTTACCCTTTAATCTATTTTCCCAATCCACTCTACTCAATTCCGCTCGCATACCTTCATAGTCTCCTTTATTCAAGCTTAGCACGCTTGTATCCAGAAGGTTGCACTTGAAAGGATGCTACATTTACAGAGTCAGAATATTTTTTGTGTGTTTGTTTACATATCTATATTACATAGAATTTACAGCACAGAAACAGGTCATTCGGCCCAACTGGTCTATGCCGGAGTTTATGCTCCACACAAGCCTCCTCCCACCTTACTTCATCTCACCCTATCAGCATATGCTTCTAGTCCTTTCTCCCTCATGTACTTATCTAGCTTCCCCTTAAAGAGCGGGGAAGTGGGACTAACTGGATTGCTCTTCAAAAGAGCCGGTGCAGACTCGATGGGCCGAATGGCCTCCTTCTGTGCTGTACTATTCGATGATTCTATGCTATTCACCTCAACTACTCCTTGTGGTAGTAAATTCCACATTCTAACCACTCTCTGCGTAAAGAAGTTTCTCTACTCTCCTGTGAAGCGCCTTGGGACGTTTTACTATGTTAAAGGCACTATATAAATTCAAATTGTTGTTGATGTTATCTTAAAAATGTTATTTATAGGACTATTGGGGAGATATTCTCTGTCCTGCGCCTGTGAATACTGGATCACATGGGTGTAGTGACTACAGCAAAATCAAGCAGGTTGTATTACATGTCTGTAAAGGAGCCCACCTGATTTTCTGTCCATTAATTTACAGAAAAAAATGATCACTTTTGGAAAGCTGGAGCCACTTTAAAAAAAAATAAATGCAATGACATAATTATGTTTCAATTGGTTGCTTTCCTGTGGGATCTTTGTTGATCTATCTATATTTCAGGGAATCTGTATGCTTAAATAACTTCATCTGAGCCAATGAGAAAAGCATGATACTTGATTTTTGTTTCCTCCTATGGACAGTTTTAATGTGTGATGCACAGTACACAAGATTTAAAATTATATAAATATCAGCCTTAGCTCAATGGCAGCATTCTCACCTGAGTCAGAAAGTCATTGGTTCAAGCCCCACTCCAGGCACTTGAGCACATACATTATCTGGTCATTTATGTCATTCGTGCTTGTGGAACCTTGCTGTGTGCAAATTGGCTGCCATTTGTCCCTAGATTACAACAGCGACTATACTTCAAATGTACTTTATTAGATGTGAAGCACTTTAGGACGTCATGAGATTGTGAAAGGAAATTCTTTCATTTCTGTCTTACAGATAGGACCCACACCTGTCTCACAGACTTCGCTTATGTTGCTTGAGGGCATTGTACCGTGACACAGTACTGTAAACTATTACGCTACCAATTACAATACCATTGGAGATGTTTCACCACTATTGCCAAAAAGGTAGTTATTCTTTAACTAACTCTCTTTCAGATACCAATACACACTGCCAAAGTGGCCCTACTGGATAGCAATGCTATCAACCTACCAACAGCTACCACAGACCAACCACATCCCAATAATCAATTAGTATGTCACAGGCAACCACACCTTTTTAATAAAAATATTTAATTCACTTTTAGCGTTAGCTTTCCATATTTTCATTATTTTTAGCATTCTTGACTTTCTTAAAAAAAGAAATTCTCCTGCATGGCCAGGATCCAACCCACTCAGCTTCTCTCAGTGTCAGCTGTGGCTCAGTTAGTAGCACACTTGCCTCTGAGTCAGAAGGTTGTGGATTCAAGTCTCACTCCAGGGACTTGAGCACATAAAGCTAGGCTGACACTCCAGTGCAGTGCTGAGGGAGTGCTGCACTGTGGGAGGTGCCGTCTTTCGGATAAGACATTAAACCGAGGCCCCGTCTGCTCTCTCAGCTGGATGTAAAAGATCCCATGGCACTATTTCGAAGAAGAGCAGGGGAGTTATCCTCGGTGTCCTGGCCAATATTTATCCCTCAACCAACATAACAAAAAACAGATTATGTAAAAACAGATTATGTGGTCATTATCACATTGCTGCTTGTGGGACCTTGCTGTGCGCAAATTGGCTACCACGTTTCCCACATTACAACAGTGACTCCACTTCAAAAAAAAACTACTTCATTGGCTGTAAAGCGCTTTGAGACGTCCGGTGGTCGTGAAAGGCGCTATATAAATGCAAGTCTTTCTTTTTCTGCTCTGCCCTACTCAAATAAACTTTCATCTCAACACTGCACATGTCAAACTCAGACTCTCTATTCTCTCAACCTGAATTTTCCCTGTCGTCCAAGTGCAGCTGCCTGCCAAGATCCTGATCCCTCAACCTCTTTCTTCAGCCTGACCTGAATGTCCCCTGCCTTTCAAGTGCAACTGTGCCCATGGCCCTCCTCCCGCTCTTTCAAACTTGTCGCCACTGCTGGACTCAATTTGATACATATCTCTCCTCTCTTCCAAGAGCAAACATGGAGCCATTGCTGGGAAATTAAACATAAAGGGGTAGAGTTTCCGCTTTGGGAGCAATCAGTAAATAAGGCGCAAATTGCACTGGTTAGATCATAATTTAAGTTCCCGCTAAAATGTATTTGCATAATCACAAGTGTAAAATCTTCCATGAACCAACGCAATCGGTCAGCATAATAGAACGTAATTGTTTATTTCGTTTTCTTTGCATTAGAAGATGTTCTTTGATGTAGTTAAGAGTGGTAACCTGGTGCAGTTTTATTGATACAGCTGAAAATGGGATTATCACAAAAAATAAGCAATTTTAATAAAGAGTGTCTAGTCCTAGACCTGTGAGTAACCTGATTTTAAATCACTGAAAATGACTTAAAAAAGCTATACTAAATCATTTACTAGTTTTATTGGTGTACACTAGTCAGTTTCTTAGTAAGTTAAATAGTTCTTAATAAGTAAATTTTTTTTTAAACGTGCCTACTAGTGCCTGTGCACCTAAGAAAATCAGCTCAATTTGAAGCCCCTCCTCAAACGGCCGCAATTGGCGGAAACTCACCATCCTCATTATTTCGATCGGGGGCGTGGCCGATTTTGTGGGTGGGACCAGCTTTGGGTGTAATGATTTTTAAACCAGCATTAAAAATTGTGGAAACTCGATTTACGCTTGACGTAACTTGCGCTCGAGCTTCCGCGATCTTTTGCGCTGGTTCAGCCAATTTCACCTGGATTGCGCAAACTAGCGGAAACTCTACCCCAAAGACCTCATTAAAATATAAATTAGAAGTAGTGTTACAAAATATAAACAACAGCAACAACTTGTATTTATATAGCACCTTTAACGTAGTAAAGCATCCCAAGGCGCTTCACAGGAGCGTTATAAAACAAAATTTGACACTGAGTCACAGAGTGATCTTAAATGGAGTGCACTTAAACAGAGTGTTAAACTTGGGAATTTGGAGAGAGTGAGAATTCAGAGCAGAAGGGGAAGGAGCTGCTGCTTTTTGCCTCCACAGAACAGCAGGTAGGTGATTGGTTGGTGAGTATTACAACTTTTTTTTCTCTAAGCTAGGCAGTGGTTTAAAATAAGAACTGGGGAGCTATAACTAATATTTTATTAAATTAATAACTTAACTAGATAAACAAATTCATTAATATAACTATAAATAATTGTTTGAATAAAAACTTTAACTAATTAAATTAATTCAGGCTATCAATAAGCAAATAATTAAAAAAGACTAGAGATGGCAGGGCAGGCTATGTGTCGGGACTGTAGTATGTGGGAGTTTGTGGACAGCGAGACTGTCCCAGATTCCCACATCTGCAGGAAATGTCTCTGCCTTCAGTCACTCCAGCTCAGAGTCATTGAGCTGCAGTACGAGTTAGACACACTCCAAAAACATAAGGGAGGGGGAGGAATTTCTGCATAGTTTTATCCAGAAAATGGTCACACCTCAGAGGAAAGCACAGGTTCATGAAAGGGAGGGTGTGACTGTTAGGGAGCCGGGTAGCGAGTACTTAGGAGAGGTTGAGAAGGAGGTCCCGCAGACACTGGTCCTGTCCAACAAGTACGATGTACTCGTTACCTGTGAGGACAAGGAGAAAGACTGCGGGGAGGACAGCCACAATGCAGACCAATGCACCATGGCTCAGAAGGCTGTCCATGGGGGAGGGTTGTGGGGGTGGGGGAGCAGAATAGAAGTGTGGTAGTGATAGGGGATTCTGTAATTAAGGGGATAGATAGCATCCTCTGCAGCCACGAACGAGAATCCCGAAGGGTGTGTTGCCAGGGTAAGGGATATCTCGAGGCAGCTAGAGAGGAATTTGGAAAGGGAGGGGTAAATCCAGTTGTCATGGTCCATGTGGGAACAAACGACATAGGTAGGAACAGGGAGGAGGTCCTGCTGAGGGAGTTATCGGGAGTTAGGAGCAAAATTAAAAAGCAGGACCTTGAGGGTAATAATCTCTGGATTATTGCCCGAGCCATATGCAAATTGGCATAGAAACAGTCAGATCAAGAGAATTAACATGTGGCTAAAGAGCTGGTGTGGGAAAGAGGGGTTCTTTTTCATGGGACACTGGCACCAGTATTGGGACAGGAAGGAGCTGTACCAATGGTACGGGCTCCACCTGAACCGGGATGGGACCCGTGTCCTAGCGGAAAGGGTAAATAGGGAGGTGGCAAAGGCTTTAAACTAGTAAGCCGGGGGAAGGGATCTACAAGAAATGAAACCAGCCTAAATATAAACAAAACAGGAGAGAGCATAGGAAAGAATAAAGTAAGGGAGGACATTAATGGCCAGGGAATAAATAGAGTTATAGAACAGGAGTGTAAAAAGATGGTTAACAATAAAGTGAGAGGAACTGCTATTAAAAATGAGTTAAACTGTCTGTACAGCAATGCAGACAGTGTCCGTAATAAAACAGGAGAACTGGAGGCAATAATACATTGCAAATAACCAGACATAGTAGGGATTACTGAGACATGGCTACAGAAAAATCAGGACTGGGAATTAAACATTGCAGGGTATAACATATTTAGAAAGGAAAGGGAAAAAGGAGGTAGAGTAGCTGTACTTATTAGGGATAACATAATGGCAGTAGAAAAAAGTGACGCATCTATCAGCAAGACAAAAATAGAATTCATGTGGATAGAGATAAAAGATAATAAAGGATCAATCATACTAATAGGGGTAGTCTACAGACCAGCTAATAGTGGAAGGGAGGTGGAGGGAGAAATATGCAAACATTTAGAGGAATGAGTAAAAAACAGAATAATCATCATGGGGGATTTCAACTACACTGATATTAATTGGACAGAAGAGGTAGGTAAAGGGGATAAGGGAATGGAGTTCCTACAATGTGTACAGGACTCCTTTCTAACCCAACAAGTAAGAAGCCCAACAAGGGAGGATTCGCTATTGGATCTAGTAATGGGGAATGAACCAGAGCAGATAAGAGAAGTAAAAATAGGGGAACATCTAGGCAATAGTGACCACCATATAATACGCTTTAAGATAATAATTGAGAAGGACATAAGTATGTCGAAGAGCAGGGTAATAGATTGGAGAAAAGCTGATTTTGCGGGGCTGAGAATAGAACCTGGGAAAATAAAATGGACAACAATATTGGCAAACAATGATGTAGAACAGCAGTGGGAAATATTTAAAACTGTGTTCAACAGAGTCCGGGAAAAATATATTCTGCTAAAAAACAAGTATATGCTAAACATTAATGAGACACCATGGATGAATAAAAACAGAAGGGAAAAATTGAGGGTAAGGAAAGAGGCATACACTAAGTAAATGGACAGCAGGACAGAGCATGACGAAAGAATACGAAGAGATTAGGAGAGAAGTCAAAAAAAATTAGAAAGGCAAAAAGGAACTATGAAATTAAATTATCAAGGAACATAAAACAAAATAGTAAAATATTTTACAGGCACATCAATAAAAAAAGGAAAGTCGGGATGGAATAGGACCACTAAGGGATGGACAGGGTAATATCACAGGCCGCGATAGAGAGATGGCAGAAATATTAAATAATTACTTTGCTTCAGTATTTACTAGGGAGGCAGAACAGGTGGACATGGCATTGGATGATGAGATTAGTAATGAGATAACTGTGTTTAAAATAAAAAAAGAGGAGAAATAATAAATAAACTAATCAAACTCAAAGAGGATAAAACCCCTGGTCCGGACGGATTACATTCGCAAATTTTTAAGAATCTAGGGAAGAGATAGCAGAGGCATTACTACACATACTTAATAATTCATTAGAACAAGGTGTAGAGGACTGGTGGAGAGCTAACGCAATACCTATATTTAAGAAGGGAGATAGAACATGTCCAGGGAACTATAGACCAGTCAGCTTAACATCGCTGGTAGGAAAAATAATGGAATCCCTACTAAAGGAGAAAACAGAAGAACATCTAGAAACCAAAAATATAAGAATGAAGTCAGCATGGATTTCAAAAGGGAAAGTCTTACTTGACCAACCTCACTGAATTTTTTGAAGAGGTAACAGAGAGAGTAGACAAAGGTAATGCAGTAGATGTAATTTATCTAGATTTTCAAAAGGCCTTCCATAAGGTACCACATAATAGACTAATGAATAAGGTCGGAGCATGCGGAGTCAGGGGACAAGTAGAAGAATGGATAACCAGCTGGCTTCAAGACAGAAAGCAGAGAGTAGTGGTAAAGGGTAGCTTTTCAGAGTGGCAGAAGGTGGGAAGTGGTGTTCCACAAGGATCAGTGCTGGGACCACTGTTGTTCACAATTTATATTAACAATTTAGACTTTGGAATAAAAAGCACAATTTCTAAATTTGCAGATGGCACCAAATTGACGGGGGGACAGTCAATACTGCAAAGGACTGCAACAAATTACAAGACGACATTAAAAAACTTGAAAAAAGGCATATAATTGGCAAATGAAATTCAACACAGATAAATGTGAGGTATTACATTTTGGTAAGAAAAATAAGGAGGTCACATATTACTTGGAAAATATGAATCTAAGTGAGGTAGAAGAGCAAAGGGATCTCGGAGTACAAATACACAAATCACTGAAAGCAGCGACACATGTTAACAAGGCCATAAAAAAGCAAACCAAGCACTAGGGTTTATTTCTAGATTGAATTGAAAAGTAGAGAAGTTATGCTAAACTTGCACCGAACCTTGGTTAGACTACACTTGGAGTACTGCATACAATTCTGGTCGCCATATTATAAAAAGGATATAGAGGCACTGGAGAGGGTGCAAAAAAGATTTACAAGGATGATACCAGAAATGCGAGGGTATACCCATCAGGAAAGGATAAACAGGCTAGGTCTCTTTTTTCTTGAAAAGAGAAGGCTGAGGGGTGACCTAATAGAGGTCTTTAAAATTATGAAAGGTTTTGATAGAGTAGATACAGAGAGACTGTTTCCACTTGTGGGGAAGAGCAAAACTAGAGGCCATCAATATAAGATAATCACCAAGAAATCCAATAGGAAATTCAGAAGAAACTTCTTTACCCAAAGAGTGGTGAGAATGTGGAACTCGCTACCACAGGGAGTGGTTGAAGCAAATAGTATAGATACATTTAAAGGGAGGCTAGATAAGCATATGAGGGAGAAGGGAATAGAGGGTTTTGCTGATAGAGTTAGATGAGGAAAGACGGGAGGAGGCTCAAGTGGAGCATAAACGCCAGCATGGACTGGTTGGGCCGAATGGCCTGTTTCTGTGCTGTATATCCTATGTAATTCTCTGTAATAAGGAGATATTATGGCAGATGACCAAAAGCTTGGTCAAAGAGGTAGGTTTTAAGGAGTGCCTTAAAGGAGGGAAGAGAAGTAGGGAAGTCGAGAGGCGGAGAGGTTTAGGGAGGGAATTCCAGAGCTTAGGGCCTTGGCAGCTGAAGGCACAGCCACCAATGGTGGAACGATTAAAATCAGGGATGCTCAAGAGGCCAGAATTGGAGGAGTGCAGATATCTCAGAGGGCTGTTGGGCTGGAGGAGACTACAGAGATAGGGAGGGGGCGAGGCATGGAGGGATTTGAAAACAAGGATGAGAATTTTAAAATCCAGGTGTTGCTTAAATGGGAGCCAATGTAGGTCAACGAGCACAGGGGTGATGGGTGAACGGGATTTGGTGCGAGTTAGGACACGGGCAGCAGAGTTTTGGATGACCTCAAGTTTACGGAGGGTAGAATTTGAGAGGCCAGCTATGAGTGTGTTGGAATAGTCAAGTCTAGAGGTAACAGAGGCATGGATGAAGGTTTCAGCAGCAGATGAGCTGAGGCAGGGACGGAGCCGGGCGATGTTCCAGAGGTGGAAATAGGCGGTCTTAGTGATGGTGCGGATATGTGGTCGGAAGCTCATCTCAGGGTCAAATATAACACCAAGGTTGCGAACAATCTGGTTCAGCCTCTGGTTCAGTGAGAATAAAGGAGGAAAGATCAGAAAAAAGCAAGGCAAATTCAAAGGGTTAAAAAATCATGAAATGAGAGAGAAGAATAAAGTGTGTGACAGGCTTACAGACTGGCAGACTTATAGAAAGAGAGATAGAAAAAGATAAACAGATAGAGACAGAACATTAAAGATTCAAAAACATACAGAGAATGGGAGATATGTAAAAGAAAAAGGAGGAAAAAATTATAGACAGGTAGAGATCGAGATTAAAAAAGACTTGGACAGCTAGAGACAATGGCCAAGAGCAAATGTTTCAGAGCCAGAGACACAGACAGATAATGGAAAACAAATAAAAAGACAGAGAGCTTGACACAAAGAAGCAGAGTGGGAGATGTGCAGAGAAACATGGAGAGACTTTTTTTTCTTTATCTTTTAGCAACAACTTGAGGTCAACTAAATTTTATTAAAATATTGTTTTAAAATTATCTAGCTTTTGAACAATTCCTTCTTTTATCCTTTCTAGTTTACTTCTTTTTTTCCTTTTACCTCCTAATAGTGGAAACATGCCCCTTAGCATAGGTGAAACTGTTTCAAAAAGACAGACATTTTCATTTATATTAAGAAGGATTAATAAGATTGTCACAATTTGACCACCCAATTACACTTGACAAATAAATTCACAACATTTTTTGCGTCATTGGATATGAAAATGAGCCATTTGGGTGCATCAAAAGGATGAGAAATAAATTTACCACAGTGAACTGCGCTGAACTGTTAATGGGTAAACCGACAAACAATGAAAAGTATTCGAAGAAGTATTTGGTACAATACAAAACCAGTACATACTCCTAAAAGGCAGAGGCTCCACTTGTGTAGTTAAGCAAGCACAGTCAACAAATGAGGTAAGACACAGCATCAAGCTAAACGAAAATGCTTACACAAATGCAAGGAAAAGTGGTAATTCAGCAGACTGGGAGAGCTATAAAAAAAACACCAAAGGGATACAAACAAAGTAATAAGAGGTATAAAAAAGGAATATGAAAAAAAATTGCAAGCAATATCAAAGCTAATTGTAAAAAAATGTATAAATATATTAAGAGAAGGAGAATGGTAAAGGGAAATGTAGTCCCATTAAAGACAATTCAATACTTTGCAGGATGGGAAGCCAGTGGAGGTCAGAGAGAACTGGGGCAACAGGTAATTGAGACTTGGTATGGGATAAGATGCAGGCAGCAGAGTTCTGGATTAGTTGGAGCATCTGTAGGGTGGAGCTTGGAAGGCTGGCTTGGAGGGCATTAGAAAAGTCAAAACTAGAGCTGTCAAAGGTATTGTTAAGGATTTTAGTGACAATCAGGATGTATTAGGGATGGAGGCTTGCACGATTTTGATGATGGAAACAGGCAGTCTTGGTAACAGAATGAATGTAAGAGAAATAGGTTATATTGTGGTAGATTGGATGCAAGGATAATCTCATAATATTGTGGTTTTATAATTGTGTGCTACAAGTGCATTTTTGTTAAGTATTTCCAACTGAGCCCACTTTCCTATCAGGTGCAGAGATGGAATCCATTCCACTCATCTGTCATTGCCTTTCTAACCAGGTATACTCTCTATTTTAAGTAACAACAGAAAATGCTGGAAACACTCAGCAGGCCAGGCAGCATCCGTGGAGAGAGAAACAGAGTTAACGTTTCAGGTCTGTCACCCTTCATCAGAACCTATCACAGACCGTCCCTTTTGTTCTTTCCCCTCCCCCTTTCCCTGCCTCTGCACCTGCTTAAAACCTGTTACATCTCTAACTTTTTCCAGTTCTGACGAAGGGTCACAGACCTGAAACGTTAACTCTGTTTCTCTCTCCACGGATGCTGCCTGGCCTGCTGAGTGTTTCCAGCATTTTCTGTTGTTATTTCAGATTTCCAGCATCCGCAGTATTTTGCTATTATACTCTCTATTTTATTGGCCCGTAATTTGCATTCAGCGGCGAAGCAAAGGTGTTCGCCACTGGCCCCGAAGAAAGCTGCCCACAAAGATCTCACAATCTCTGTGGTGAGAAGTTTGGCTTTTCCGACATGCAATTGAGGTTAGTGTAGTGTAGTGGGAATTCCATAGCGCAAGCTGCTGTGACACCAACAAGCTGTCTAAGCAGCCAATCACAATGCAGAATTCTCACAGACCGGGAACCAGGAAGTGAACAAGCTCCTTTTGTTTTGACTTTTTAAAAATGGTATCGAGAGCAAAGCAAATATTGGGGCTCTCACATGGGGAAAATGTAACCTGAAATATGAACAAACTTTTAGTTTTTCAAGGCCATAGCGTTTGTTTAGCAGTCAATACGCTGTTAAAACCCCAGTTACACCTAATCCAACAAGGTATAACTTTTAATGGGGTATTAATAGCGATATTATGTGGAAAAGCCCAAGTTTTCGTCAGTTTCACTGATTTCACGGATTACACTGATTGACGGCTACGGGGGAGGGGCCATGGCGCAGCCAGTGTCGGAGTAGTGAATGACTGACTGCAACTTCAGGATTTCCGCTTCAGGATGCGCATGCGCTAAATTCTGGCGTTGCGGAGTTTCAAAGGGGTAATAACAACGAACGCAGTTCGTTCACTGTTTTTACCCACCGCAAATTCCGGGCCATTAATTTTAATCACTAAAGTTAGAGTCAACAAAAAAAGCTATTTACTAGAAGTATTGTTTGTAGTAATACTCCAAACATGGTTTATCTCAAGTATCAGAAAAAGCACTAAACTTTCACGCTTGCTTTGTTTTGTAAAAAGTGAATGTCAGCTGTAACTAACCTTAGAAGCTTCCATAATTATTTTGTTAATTTTTTCTTTATCCAGACCTTCCATTCCAGCTTTGTTATCGTTGAGTGCCATTCTGGAAAGGATGCCACCATCACTGGGAGCAGAACTGTCTGTGTTTTCTTTTGCAGTATGTTCCATGATGCCTTCTTTTTTTTCAATTTAATTGTACCTTTATCTTTTGTTATCATTTATTCCAGTCCTAAATAATTAAAAACACAAAAATTGTTTGACAAATTACAACAAAATCTCTGAGCAGATTTCAGGAACATAAGCAAGCGATTGATTTTAAAATACAGTACTAACAAATTTCTTTCCTAACTTATTGCAACGCAATTATAAAATAAATACAGTATTTGTATGACAATATTTCTAGGGCAGACATTGGCTGATTAATTGATTGATTTTCCAGTTAGCAGTGACATAGACTAGTGATGTTCAAAACATAGCCCACAAGCCAAATGCAGCCTGCAAGCTTCTTTGATCTGGCCCACAAATTTGCGGCCACTGCCTTTCTTCTTTGTGCTTGCATTCCCAGACCTATAGTACTGAAAAAGACTACTCCATGATGCATGGGTGGTCAAAAATCCACCAATCAAGGAGCAGCCATTACCTGTCCTCCAGCCCCAGCAATTTTAAGAGCTGGATCATTCTCTCCAACTCTCATTCATTCTTTTTGTCCTTTTTCTAGGACGACCAAAGATCAATTAAGTCTACTGAGCTACAGCATTACAGATCAGACAGGGAAGGACATGCAACAGTCCTCCTCAAACACTGCAGCTTGGGAATTGACCTCTCTGGTAGTACATGTGGAGTGTGGAGCAGCCAAAGTTAACCTGGACCAAGGAGTATCACTCAGCGCTGTGCCTCTGTACTATCCGCCATGGGACCTATTTAGAAGGTCACTCTGATTTAAAATGATGAGCTTAAACTGGAGGTCTTCAATACAAAATATCTCACATGGGGCAGCCAGTCCAGCAACACTACAGTACATAGCTGAGGATCTGGGCTACAGCATCTTGAATCCCCTGCCTCCAACCGCCACCCCACACCCCCCACACCATCTCTCCCGACTGCAGTTATTTAAAAAGCTAAGTTATGACTACAGAAGAGCTGACTGGCCTGCCTTCAGGCTGCATCCAGCAGACTACATTATCCATCCCTGATGACCGAGAGCTGGCCAATCAGCATCTGACTGATGCCCTACTGGAAGCAGTAAAAGCAGCAATATTGATGAAGGATCCTAGTGATAAGACTTGCTGTGATACCCTAACACATTATTAGGCTGATTCAATTAAGAAACAGGTTGAGGAAGGACTTCATTAAAACTACAACTCAGAAACAAAATTATCAATCGTCTGCAAACTAAAATCCAACAATTCATCAAAGCTGGCACTGAAAAGCAATAGGATCTTTTCTGCAGAAGGACTTGAGAGCAAGATCTCAAACAATACTGACATCAGATCCACAGAGCGACAGGGAAGTTACAGACCAGAAACACACCAACACTGTATATCCTGGCCTACAGTGCAGAGACAGACTCAGAAAGGGGAGTTCTTCAGACACCACCTCTGTACTGTCTAAATCACAAGGGATTTGACAGTAGCTGAGAAAAGGAAGTGAACCATTACATCCATACACAACCAGAACTGTTCCAACCTCTGACAACAATCCCTGCAAGTAACAGAGAAGATAATGCACTGAAAAACAATGCGACTGCCTTGGCACAACCAATCATTGCTGCTGCACGCTATGCGGGGTTTTCAGCCTACTCCTGTTACTCATTCGTATCAATCACTTTCCAACACCAGAACAGGGCTTGCTCACAGTTTGTTGATGACATCATCATTTGGGGATCCTCTCTCTACGACTGCATAAATAGCATCAGAAAAGCTCCAGAGATGCCTTAATAACTATGGTGAATTCTGCTGAACCCCCAGAAAATCAGAGTGCATGCTATTCTCCAAAGAAGGAACAGGATGTGAGGATTAAACTGCTGTAAGAACCAAATCAAGACCATTGGAGAGCAAAGTTCCTGGGCATAGCTTTCCAGAGGAATATGACTTGGAAACAATACAATTACATTACTGCCAGGGCATTGGCCTGGATGGGCCAAATTCAAACCCTGTGTGGAAAGAAGCATGGAGTCAGCAACAGAACTTTCCTCAGGCTTTCCAAAGCCTACATCCATCCAATCCTGGAATCTATCCATCCAGAATTGCAGGCAGCCACAGATTAAGAGGCTACAAATAATCCATAACCAAGCAATAAGGGCATGATATTACCTCTCACACTTTATCTATTCAACCTATCTGAACAACAATGGAAGACTCTTGAGACTCCAGCAGAGATAGCTGAACAAAGCAAGTGCTAATCCATCATTGTCAGTCCTGATAGAGGCCATGATGCGGAGATGCCGGTGTTGGACTGGGGTGGACAAAAATGAGAAGTCGCACAACACCAGGTTATAGTCCAACAGTTTTATTTGAAATCACGAGCTTTCTAGACGAAGGGCAGAACCCACCCTGGCACATTTGTGACACTGCACTGTCTGTGGGCTTGCAGTAGGTGGCAGGCCGAGCAAACATTCAATCACAGAGAGGATTCTGTCACAGGGGTTCGCTGAGACAGTAGCACCAAAATCCACACACCTGACAGAATGGACTCTTAGAAATTCCAGATTACCCAATATAAAAAAGTTGTGAGAAGGGTAATAAATCCTGTGTCATCCTTAGAAAGCTCCCAATCTTCCCAATGCAGATCCTGTTCCCTGAGATAGTTTAGTGGCCCCAGCCCAGATCTCCCCCACTACCCATATTCACAAAGGAAGCAGGGGATTATATACTCAAAGATAATGGAATCTTTCTAAACATGTAGTGATCTTAAAGGGGAGACAGAAGCAGAGGAGAGAGCACCAAAGAACAGAAAGAAGGGACAGAATAGAGGGAATATCTGGAAGGGGTGGGGGAGGCGTGATGCTGAGAGAGAGGAGAAAGGTAGGGTGGAGGATGGGGGACCTCACATGGTCTCACCATTTTGTAGATGGGATTTCACTTTAGTGCACATAGGGTTTCCATTTTTGTATATAGGATTTCATATTATTGTATAATGACATGCAGCTCCCTCACTGGTACTGATACATTTCTCTAGTCCTCCGTTCCAAAAGGTTGGGAAACCCTAACAAAGACCATTTTTAGGCAGACATTTTATATACAGTTTAGGAAAGTAAATGACCATCCTGAACTACTCTGTTCCTTAATGATGGTCTGCTGTGGAGTGTAAAACCTTAATGTTTATTACCTGGGACAGAAGAGCCTGTCAAGCTGCCATGTTCTGAGATTGCACAGAAGCAAAAAAGTCAGTGAAGCTTTTTATTTTCTCTCGATTTTCTTCCCTTACTCTTCCCACTGACCCCCGTCCCCCACTGGAATCCTGGCCAATTTTTCTCCTCCCTAACACTGAGTTCAACAGTAGCACCCAAATGTCACAAACCAGGGACCAAATCTGTGACTGTCTTTGCCTGCTTGGATCTTAATCAGACTATGTGGCTCATTTGCCCACTGGGATAGCAGGGAGTGCGGGGCGGGGGAGATGAGTGTGAATGTTATTGAAGCAAAACCATTATTTCAAAACCTATTATAAAAATTAAGTCCAACTGTCATGATTGAAAATCTCACGACAGGGTAAATATATTATTGAGGAAGGTTTGTTTGTAAATGATCATGTGGTTTATTAAATAAAGCTTTTATATAATTCATGTAAAACAGGGGGTTTTGAGCTTTTTATCTTCATAAGCCACATAGATGAATATCCTGGTGCCTTGGGGTCATATAAAGTTTAAATCTATTTTTCATTTCATTTATATATATATCTTATGTTATTGATACTTCCATATCTTGGTGTTATGCTTTAGAATTTAGTCATTAATGATAGAACAATCCTGAAATCAGCCCTCTGCAAATCTCCAGACTCAAAATTCAAACAGAACAATCCAGAAAATAAGTAGTAAGTGCAAACAGAAGTGAGTTGTCTGGCATTGAGGGTCAGATCACCACAGACCAGAAGACATCATTTGGACACCTTAATCATCCTGATTTAAAACATGCAGGGGACACAATTCAGTGATCCACTGCCAAATGTTCACGCCTGCACTTTCCCGATTGTCAAATTTCTGACCTTTGTCAGGCCCACAGGAAAGACGTCGAGCAGATGCTTGGCACTTCCTGAAGGAAAGAGGAAGGGTTTTAAAAAAGTCAGAGAATGAATCACTCCACGCCACTTTTACATACTTCACAAAGAACTGGAGCAACTTAGCTACCCATTGAACTGGGAACAGCAAGTGACGTGGGGTGAATTCATTTAAGCTGGAAAAACACAAAAAAATGTTTTAAAGAGCTCAATATAGGACAGGCTAGCTCAAAAACTGGGAGTTCATATCCCTATATGCCCGATACGAGACTCCCAAAACAAGCGCTCTACTCGAAGCTCCGACACAGCAAGAGAGCCCCAGGTGGGCAGAGAAAACGCTTCAAGGACACCCTCAAAGCCTCCTTGAAAAAGTGCAACATCCCCTCCGACACCTGGGAATTCCTGGCCTAAGACCGCACAAAGTGGAGGAGAAGCATCCGGGAAGGCGCCAAACACCTCGAGTCTCTTCGCTGGGAGCAAGCGGAAGCCAAGCGCAAACAGCGGAAGGAGCGCACGTCAACCTAAGCATCCCACCCACTCGCCCCTTCAACCACCGTCTGCCCCACCTGTGACAGAGACTGTAGGTCCCGCATTGGACTCAACAGTCACCCGAGAACTCATTTTTAATGTGGAAGCAAGTCATCCTCGGTTCCGAGGGACTGCCTAAGAGAGAAGAGAGAGAGATGACCTAATAGTAGTGTCCAGGATTCCTTCAGAGAGTGAGTTTAAGCCATCTCAGATAAATCCGCTATCTTGGTGGTGAGAAAAACTGCAAGGAACCCTTACTTTCTCAAACATGTTAATAAACAGCATTAATATGCCACAGGATTGATCGTCTCCCTGTATTGACCAGAAGTGTCATTGGCAGAGTTATGGGATTAAGCTGACTGCAGAGCTAGATTAAGAATTCTTGGGGCCATCGGCCCCTAGAAACTTTGGGGCCCTTCTGCAGCCCTTGCACAACACCTCCCGCACCCCCTCCCCCATCCATTAGAACACAAACATATGGGAAAATGCATGAAGAAATAAGGCCACAGAATGTTTACATACTGTATTAATAATAAAGCGAATCATATCACAATATACCATACTCAAATGAAACTGCCCCCGGGCTGGAGTCCCATTTTTGGCAACAAGCCTCATAAAGCTGTACATTAATCCGCCCCTGGTTTTCTGCCTACATTGTTTAATGGGGTATGGTTCATAGTGCCATACCTTTTATTAGAACACATTTTTGTATAGCTATAGAAGGTATCTGTATATGCCAGTTGTTGAATTATTGCTAGACCCTTATCCCTCACCCCATCCCTCAATTTAGTTTCCTGCAGTTAAATAGTTGTTATTGGTCAGCTTGGGGAGACCATCCAACTTGTGGACTTATCAATCTGTTTATTGATACATTTCAGTGAGTAAGGAAAACCCCTATCACCAAAGTATAAAACCATCAATAACTCCACATCTTACTCAATTGTCCAATGAGACTGACGTCACAGGCTCGTTTCCAAGGGAGATTAGATTACATTAGCCCAGATTTTGCTGGAGCTTGGCATTTCCCATTAGTTAGACATTTTCCCTCACCCTTCAGCTAGAATTGGTTTTGCCCTGTAAGTTGCTGGAAAGGCAACAGGGCATCTGGGACTTGGTGAACGACAGGACCAACAGTCTATCTCCTCAACAATTGAGATTTAAGGATTGAGAAAGAAACAGAGGAACAATGGAGAAGTAAATAGGGTGAATTAGTCAAACCAGGTTTACAAAGAGAAATAAAGAGGGAAAGAAAGATTGGATTAAGAGAGAGAAAAAAGAAACAGAAAGGAAAAGTAAGAAAACAACTGAAATCTCTCACAATTTACTAACTGTAGGAATGAAACTCCACAGTTTAAATTGTTCCCTTTCTGGGCCAGAGAGGTTGAGTGGCATTGCAGGAACATAAATCTCCTCATTAAAAAGGTGCTTACACTGTTAAGTCCCAGTCCTAACTTTCTGTGGCGAGTTTAATTGGCAATTAATGTCATGAAACTCACTGGGTGTTTGAGGGCGGGCTGCTGTTTTAGAAACATAGAAACATAGAATCTAGGAGCAGGAGTAGGCTATTCGGCCCGTCGAGCCTGCTCCACCATTCAATACGATCATGGCTGATCATCCAAATCCAGTACCCTGTCCCTGCTTTAATCCCCACAGTACACATATCCCACCCTACCCCCCGTAACCCCACGTATTTAATTCCCCCTAACATATCCCATCCTATCCCCATAACCCCAAAGTTGGTCCATTGCAGTCAGATACGGGGGAATATATAATGGGAAATAAGGAAATGGCAGACCAACTAAATGCATACTTTGGGTCAGTCTTTACGAAGGAAGACACAAAAAACCTCCCTGGGATATCGGGAAAAATAGGGACATTGGCAAAGGAGGAACTGACGCAAATCAATATCTCTAAGGATATGGTGTTAAGGAAGCTAAAGGGATTGAAGGCGGACAAATCCCCAGGGCCTGATAACATGCATCCTAGGGTACTGAAGGAGGTGGCCCTAGAGATAGCGGATGCACTAAGCATGATTTTTCAGAATTCATTAGACTCGGGAACAGTGCCCATGGATTGGAGGGTAGCTAACGTTACCCCACTATTCAAAAAGGGGGGTAGGGAAAAAGCAGGTAATTACAGACCTGTAAGCCTTACATCAGTTGTGGGCAAAATGCTGGAGTCCATCATTAAGGATGAAATAGCCGAGCACTTAGCAAATGGGGACAGGATAGGACAGAGTCAACATGGATTTACAAAGGGTAAATCGTGCTTGACTAATCTATTGGAATTTTTTGAGGGAGTAACTGGTAAAATAGATGGGGGAGAGCCAGTAGATGTGGTGTACCTGGACTTCCAAAAGGCCTTCGATAAGGTCCCACATAAAAGATTAGCATGGAAAATTGAAGCTCATGGGATAAAGGGGAAAGTATTGACGTGGATAGAGAACTGGCTGTCAGATAGAAAACAGAGAGTTGGAATAAACGGCTCATTTTCTGAATGGCAGGCAGTAACAAGTGGGGTACCACAGGGATCTGTCCTGGGTCCCCAGCTGTTCACAATTTATATTAATGACCTGGATCAGGGAGTCGAATGCAGCATTTCCAAATTTGCAGACGACACTAAACTAGGAGGGGGGGTGGGCTCAGACGAGGAGACCAGGAAGCTCCAGAGCGATTTGGACAGACTGGGTGATTGGGCGGATAAATGGCTGATGCACTATAATGTGGACAAGTGCGAAGTTATCCACCTTGGGTGCAGGAACGGGAGGGCAAATTATTATTTAAATGGCAATAAATTGGGAGAGGGGGAAGTACAGAGAGACCTGGGTGTTCTTGTACACCAGTCACTGAAGGCGAGCATGCAGGTGCAACAGGCGGTCAAGAAGGCAAACGGTATGCTGGCCTTCATAGCAAAAGGGTTGGAATACAGGAACAGGGATACCTTGCTGCAGCTGTACAGGGCACTGGTGAGACCACACCTCGAGTACTGTGTACAGTTTTGGTCGCCTCATCTGAGGAAAGATGTTCTTGCCATGGAGGGGGTGCAGCGGCGATTCACCAGGCTGATACCAGGAATGGCGGGATTGACCTATGAGGAGAGACTATGTAGTTTAGGGATGTACACACTGGAGTTTAGAAGATTGAGAGGGGACCTCATAGAAGTGTATAAAATTCTGACAGGTCTAGACAGATTAGATGCAGAAGGAATGTTTCCCTTGGCGGGTGAGAACAGAACTAGAGGACATAATTTAAGGATAAGGGCTAAACCATTTAGGACAGAAATGAGGGGGAATTTCTTCACTCAGAGAGTGGTGAACCTGTGGAACTCATTGCCACAGAGGGCAGTGTACGCCAGCTCATTAAATATATTTAAGAGGGAATTAGATATATTTCTATAGGCAAAAGGGGTTAAGGGTTACGGAGAGAAGGCGGGGACGGGATACTGAATTGAAGGATCAGCCATGATCTCATTAAATGGCGGAGCAGGCTCGAAGGGCCGGATGGCCTACTCCTGCTCCTATCTTCTATGTATCTATGTATCTATGTATATTTAATCCCCCCCTAACACTAAGGGTCAATTTACCATAGCCAAATCAACCTAACCCGCACATTTTTGGACTGTGGGAGGAAACCGGAGCACCCGGAGGAAACCCACGCAGACACGGGGAGAATGTGCAAACTCCACACAGACAGTCACCCGAGGTCAAGATTCGAACCCGGGTCCCTGGCGCTGTGAGGCACCAGTGCTAACCACTATGCCACCGTTTTCATGAGGCTAACGGCAGCACAGCATGTCACAAATCGTCCAGTAACCTGTCGAGATTCACAATTCACGGGATATCTTTTCCTCACCATGTTACTAGACAATTTATACATTAACAGTGGACACATTAAACTTGCAGTTATTTTGGCAGCAAAATATGGCCATTATATTACTATAGTGAATACACTTCAAAAGTACTTTGTTGGTTGTAAAGCCCTTTGGGAGGTCCTTTTTGGTTTATTCGCTCCTGGGATGCGAACGTCGCTGGCAAGACCAGCATTTAATGCCCATCCCTAAATGCCTTTGAGAAGGTGGTGGTGAGCCACCTTCTTGAACCGCTGCAGTCCTGAAGTCATGAAAGGTGCTATATAAATGCAAGTCTTTCTTTACAGAAACCTGGACTCTACAGTAGTACAGTATTTAAAAATGTAATAACACTGTAATAGATCATGGGACCAAGTCAATAAGCAACACCGGATATGGTCACATCTCCCACTGCCCATCCCGGGTCACATCTCCCACTGCCAGCCCCGGTCACATCTCCCACTGCCCGCTCAGTTCACATCTCCCACTGCCAGCCCCGGGTCACATCTCCCACTGCCCATCCCGGGTCACATCTCCCACTGCCAGCCCCGGGTCACATCTCCCACTGCCAGCCCCGGTCACATCTCCCACTGCCAGCCCCGGTTACATCTCCCACTGCCAGCCCCGGGTCACATCTCCCACTGCCCATCCTGGGTCACATCTCCCACTGCCAGCCCCGGGTCACATCTCCCACTGCCCGCTCAGTTCAGTTCACATCTCCCACTGCCAGCCCCGGGTCACATCTCCCACTGCCAGCCCCGGGTCACATCTCCCACTGCCAGCCCCAGTCACATCTCCCACTGCCCGCTCAGTTCAGTTCACATCTCCCACTGCCAGCCCCGGGCACATCTCCCACTGCCCGCTCTGGTCACATCTCCCACTGCCAGCCCCAGGTCACATCTCCCACTGCCCATCCCGGGTCACATCTCCCACTGCCCATCCCGGGTCACATCTCCCCCTGCCCATCCCGGGTCACATCTTCCCCTGCCCAGCCCCAGTCACATCTCTCACTGCCAGCCCCGGGCACATCTCCCACTGCCAGCCCCGGTCACATCTCCCACTGCCAGCCCCAGGTCACATCTCCCACTGCCCATCCCAGGTCACATCTCCCACTGCCCATCCCGGGTCACATCTCCCACTGCCCATCCCGGGTCACATCTCCCCCTGCCCATCCCGGGTCACATCTCCCACTGCCAGCCCCAGGTCACATCTCCCACTGCCCATCCCGGGTCACATCTCCCACTGCCCATCCCGGGTCACATCTCCCACTGCCCATCCCGGGTCACATCTCCCACTGCCCATCCCGGGTCACATCTCCCCCTGCCCATCCCGGGTCACATCTCCCACTGCCAGCCCCGGTCACATCTCCCCCTGCCCATCCCGGGTCACATTTCCCATTGCCCATCCCGGGTCACATCTCCCACTGCCCATCCCGGGTCACATCTCCCACTGCCAGCCCCGGGTCACATCTCCCACTGCCCATCCCGGGTCACATCTCCCACTGCCCATCCCGGGTCACATCTCCCACTGCCCATCCCGGGTCACATCTCCCACTGCCCATCCCGGGTCACATCTCCCACTGCCAGCCCCTGGTCACATCTCCCACTGCCAGCCCCTGGTCACATCTCCCACTGCCAGCCCCTGGTCACATCTCCCACTGCCCATCCTGGGTCACATCTCCCACTGCCCATCCCGGGTCACATTTCCCACTGCCAGCCCCGGGTCACATCTCCCACTGCCCATCCCGGGTCACATCTCCCACTGCCAGCCCCTGGTCACATCTCCCACTGCCAGCCACCGGTCACATCTCCCACTGCCCATCCCGGGTCACATCTCCCACTGCCCATCCCGGGTCACATCTCCTACTGCCAGCCACCGGTCACATCTCCCACTGCCCATCCCGGGTCACATCTCCCATTGCCAGCCCGGGTCACATCTCCCACTGCCAGCCCCGGGTCACATCTCCCACTGCCCGTCCGAGTGACTGAGCGAAGTTCTAAGAGGGAAGTTGCACAACAACCCAACATCAAAGATCACATGGCGAAAGACATTAATCTGTTTTATTAGGGGACGTTACCCGGCTCTTACTAAACGCATCAGATGCTCTTATCCCGCGTCTCTCCGCCAGCGGCCCCCCAGCTTCCCTTTCTAATCCGGCGTTGACATCATTTCCTGGCAACCGATGACCCACTTCCCAGCAACGGGTTTCACGACGTCAGCGGGAACGAAGCCGCGCAGAGAATGCTGACGACGTGCGGTGGAGATTTCGAAATCAGCTGGAGTGCATGGTGCATATGCAGTGCATCCCATTCTTCGCTGCTCTCCACATTTTGTCTTTAATGTGCAGAAATACATAGATTCTGATTATACCACTGATGTAACCTTAAACTTCCATATCGATAGTATTTTAAAATTCTTACACCTGTGCATATTTCTAGTCAACTTGTTTCCATATATATTCTTATGTCTACATATATAATGGAAACTTTCCATGTAAACTTGTCGCACTGTAATTCTGCCCTCCCGTCCCCCCAACAGAGGTGTTGCAATTTCATTACTGGCAGGAGGGCAGAATTATAGTGTGGCAAGGTCATGTGGGTAATGTCCATTTTGAATGTGGAAATTGGAATTTATAATAATGGAAATTTAAAACTAAGGACAAACAAAAACTTTAAAATGCAGACCGAATTACATATGTGCCCCTGGTCCAATTAGATCCTGACCTCTAGCCCCACTTCACCTGAAGACTGCACTTGGCCTTGATTCCCTGTGAGCAATGCCATGGGAGATCAACTAGTATATATGCTAAAAAAAAGTGTCCATTTGTAGCAAGCTGATTGGTTCATTGGAACTACACAACTATTGATATATTATTCTGACGAAAGGTCATCGACCTGAAACGTTAACTCTCTTTCTCTCTCCACGGATGCTGCCTGGCCTGCTGAGTTTTTCCAGCGTTTTCTGTTGTTATTTAATATATTATTGGTCACTGCAGGTCACTGTCTATTGGTCCTGCTCCTTAGCCAGCCTCCTCAAATCCTGCTCCCTGTAAGCTTCCTGTTTCTCTAGCTCAGCAGTGGACATTCTCCCTCACATTCAGTCCCAGGCAGCAGCAGACTCTGGTGCCTGACCTCCCACCTTGTTCACTCCAGGCAGTAGTTACCAGGACCCAGCTTCCCACTTGCCTGGGACCAGGCCCCATTTTTTTGTGCTCACCTCTTGTCTGGGCCCCACTCCATGAACTCACTCTGGCTTCCTTTTTTGCTTTCCAAACTTGCTTGTTCCCCAAGTCCTCCTTTTCAGAGTTGTGTATAGTTGTGTGATTACAAGTCCAGGGAGGTTGAGGATTGGCCTAGATATGCAGTTACAATAGTATGTACTGTATTGGTACTGCATCTTCTCTCAGATTAAAGAGTATTTATGCCTGCAAATTGAGGACATCCTTCATTTCCCTACAGTTATCCTGAGGGATCCTATATCTCACGACATCTCTGTCCCAAACCCAAACCAGCACCTCTCCGCTATTCCATCCCTGGCACCCACCACTTCCACCATCCCAAGACCTTTGTGTATATGAACAGATTAATATGTTATTGACAGTGTACAAGATTTATCCCATTATCGACCAGTTGGCTTTTATCCAATTTTCCTTCTTTGTGTCCAGGGAAATACAGAATAATTTTTCCAGCTATAAATCTTGCCCCACATCTGCATGACAAGTGATGGGGAAAGAAGGTAGAAATACACAGAAAGAGAAGGGAGAGAAACAAATAAATATACAGCAAGATTAGGAGATATGCAGAAGGAAGGATCCTTATAGGCTGCCGACGCCATCCAGGCGCTAAAAGCTACGCTTGGCCCTGACTCCACTAGGTGTGTCGAGAAGGCTCATGCGTGTGGAGCGATCAAGTCCGAGTTGACTCCCAATCGGACGGAATTTCTCATTGGTGCGAGGCCCTAAAACCTCCCTCGGTAGCCACAGCCTCACAACTTGAGCCACCTCTCGGAAATTCCCTTTGTTCTATTCCACTCTGCGCAGAGGGGTTTCCTATATGGGCTGCTCCTGCACACTATCCACTCCATTACTCTCGTCTTCCATCCGTACCTGCCCTGGAATTCCATCTTGTCCCCCGACGGGTGTCCCCAGTGGAGGGCTGTCTATGCGGGAGTCCTTTTCTGTTCCAACAGGGATCTGGCGTGGAGAGTGTTGCAGGGAGCAGTTGTGTGCAATAGGCCTTTAAGCAGCTTCACAGACTCCCAGGCTGTCTGTAACTTTTGCAGTCTCGAGGAGTGTGTGATTCATGTGTACGTGGAGTGTTCCTTTATTTGAAGGTTCTGCTCCTCAATTTCTGGCTGCACTTCAGTCCCACACTCCTGATCTTTGGCCACCCGGTGCGGACAATTCGGAGGACCTCATCATGGGTCTGCTCCTTGGCCTGGCCAAGATGGCCATTAACAGGTCAAAGGGACTGTTCAGTCTGACTGCCTGCCTCTCTTCCACAGCTATGTTTGCACCCAGATGTCCTTGGAGAGGAGGCACGCAGTGTCCGCCGGTACGTTTAAGGCCTTCCGCAACCAGTGGGCACCGGAGGAACTGGAGTACATAGTCGACACAGCCAACGGCATTTTGATTTAATTTGATAAGTTTTTCTTTTTCTTTTCATAAAATATTGGGTTTATTGTTTGTTCCCCTTTATATTAAATTGATTTTGATTGGTGACATGGCACCCTCACCGACCATCAGAGAAGAGGAGAGACTTATAGACATAGCATCCAACTTACCACAAGCAATGTCACGGAAGATCTGCTGGTAAAATATTATAAAAATGGTTTATATGCTTGCACTTCCTGTCTCACACCTCAGATGTCACACCGCAGGCATCACAGTTCTGATATGCAAAGTCCATGCCACACTTGCCCTGATTGGCTCAAGTATTATATTCATAAAAGTGGAACAAATCAGAACTGAGGAGATAAGGAATATATACATAAAAACTGAGGAAATACTTTGGAAAACTACAAATCAGAAATGAGATATATGAGAACAACCAACCTTTAACGACCAGTCAGGAGAACCTACCAATGAAAGAAAGGAGAAGCTGCACCAATCAAATTGCTCGAAACTGTTTTTCAAATCCTGATTTCTTTCTCCCAAGCTCAAATATCCAATGTCCAGATCTCAAAACAAAATTGCGGCATAACAGAAACATTAAAAAAATCAAATTTCACAATAGCATAAACTTACATAGAAAGTTGCCCTGTGGAAGTTTATTTGAACTCAGCTCAATGACTGTGACTTTTATCAAGTGGAATTTGTTGTGTAGATATATTTTCATAATTTCACACAGTATCGTGCAGTGTATTTTGTAATATTATTTAGTTAAAATTAATACTTTTATTCAAGTTTGAAAACCAAGCTGTTTATTTTGAATAGTTTCATTGAACTATACATGTAATATTTTCCTGAACGTCAGAAAGTACTCTTGTAGTCAGGACCAAAGTCAGATTGAAGAGTCTTGAACAAGGTGTGATGGGAGAGATGCAAGGGTAGTTGTGAAGCAACAATCTGTTCCAAGACTTTGGGGAGAAAGGGACATTTGTGTTGGGTTTATATAGGATATTGTCATATATCTTTATTGCCCTTAAGTGGAGGTATTATAGGATATTGTCATGCATCCTTTACCTCCAATACAGGTTTGAAGACTGGGAAACTGTGAAAACAACTGGTTAATACTTTTTATTCTCAAGTCAATGACATAATAAAACACAACCCCTTACATACAATGTGTTAAGTTCTGGGTTCTAATTAACTCATGAGACATCAGTTCGACATATTACTTTATTAATCAAAGTACATACAAACTCAGTTGAACACAACATTAATAGACAGTTAACAAGAGTCTTTCACTAGTCACATTCTGCCAATTGGAGTACATACCCATTATCCCTACTCTCCGCACCTACCTCCTAACCAATTCCCTACCCAAGTCAATAGGTTGGCTCCAATTCCATATGCTCTCATTTTTGTTAACATATTCATTTCATTGCCATATACAATTCACTTAAGCCATCAATTTTTAACTTTAAGGTCATTGAGTTTAACTTTGCTGGGCATCTTATGACCCTTAGGTCATCAAACAGATTGCTGAACACATAACCTTAGAGTTATCAATACTATGTTCCATTGTCTAAAGTTATCGTCCTTTCAGACAGTGGTCAACTATCTTTCATGACACATGTCTCTGCCAGAATACCTTCCTGGCAGCTAGTAAAGTACAAAACTTTTACTTCCTGTATGGTTTGCTGAAGATTTTCTTATCTCTTCCAATATTTATTGCAAAAGGAATTTACTGCAGTGTATACACTGGAGTCCATTCAGCAATTGACATTCCTTTCCTTTCTCACACTGCCACCCTCCACCACCCCTCCACCCACCCACCCCCCAATCCCCCGCTGTGCTAAAAGCCTGTCTGGTGTCTTTCTGACGTGTTTTTTAAACAAATTACCCTCCAGCGCCATATTATATAATTCTATATAATGCTAACTAGTTTATTCTATTTAATAATCTATACGTGCCATTTGTTACAGTTTGTAGATGGGGATATGGGTCAGAATGAACATAGCTTTTATAAGGAGGGAGATAAAAATCTGTTTTGAGGAGCAGGTTGATGCTGTCGGGAGGCATGGGGCTGAGGGAGCAGGGTTGTAAGATTAATAAAATATTCTGGAATTCTGCTCAGTTTACCTTTGACCAGGGCGAAACTTTACAGAACCTTTCCTCAGGAAAGGACTTGCATTTATATGGCACCATTCCTCGGGACAGCCCAAACACTTCACAGCTAATTACCTTCAATGTGTAGACACTGTTGTTATGTAGGCAAATGCAGCAGTCCCATAAAAATTAATGAGATAAATGAACCTTTTTTGGTGGTGCTGGTTGAGGGATAAATGTTGGTCAGAACAACACCCCTGCTTTTCTTTGAATAGTTCCATGAGATTATTTAAATCTGCCTGAACTAGCAGATAGGGCTTTGGTTTAATGCCTCATCAGAAAGATGGCACCTCTGATGATGCAACACACCATCAGCGCCGTCAGAAGTGAGAATACTACTGCTCAGCCAACCTGACACTTGTTAGGCAGATCCCGTGATAAAGCAAGTTGTACTTGGTCCATGAAAGGAATGGGCTGAATAGCCAAATGTTTTTTTCTCATTCAATTTATTTGTGATTTGCAAGTAGCAATTTAAATTTGTCAAGTAAGTCAAATGAAAGGTATTCTTTTGGGAAAAGCAGATAGTTTCTGAGACTGAAGTACATGAAAGGAAGTAGGTTTGTCCTTTTAGCTTTTGATTTTGAGTATTATTTTCATGGGTTATTGCCCACATATGTGGTATACATATTCCTTAGATCATTAAAGTGTCCCTGGAATTTATTTTAGAGACTATCAATGGACTGTGTTACAAGTTGTTGAATTATCTGTGGTTTGTGCTCAGTAAAGATTGGTCTCAGTAGCACAGAACCAATAAAGCAATTCCATGCCAAAAGCTATTTTAATTATTCTCTGTTAACACCACAGATGTGCTCATAGAGGTAACTGTTTATTTGCAATAGATTATTTCTGCATTGGGATTATTGGCCCGTGGAGAGCTACCCATCACTATAACAAGGTACGTTTATATCGCTCCTCAGATCATCAGCTATTTCAGCACACTGCTCTCATACATCTTTCATATAAAAAGAAAAAAAGAAAGTCTTGCATTTATATATTGCCTTTCACAATGGCAGGATGTCCCAAAGCGCTTCACAACCAATGAAGTACTTTTGAAGTGTAGTCACTGTTGTAATGTAGGAAACACGGCAGCCAATTTGTGCACGGCAAGCTCCCACAAACAGCAATGTGATAATGACCAGATAATCTGGTATTTTTTAGTGATGTTGATTGAGGGATACATATTGGCCAGGACACCAGGGATAACTGCCCTGCTCTTCTTCGAAATAGTGCCATGGGATCTTTTACTTCCACCTGAGAGAGCAGACGGGGTCTCAGTTTAACGTCTCATCCGAAAGATGGCACCTCCGACAGTGCAGCACTCCTTCAGTACAGCACTGGAGTGTCAGCCTAGATTTATGTGCTCATGTATAAAATATGTATTGCTTACTTTTTTAAAAAACATTCTATCCGTGTTCTTTACATCGCTCTCATATTCAAAGTCCATCTTTTTTTGTTTTTGTTTACATCCACCACCTCAGTCATAGTTTCTCTCACATATATCACATGTTCTCCCTTTTATTCTCTGTATTTTCATTTACATTAGGCTCTTTATTTCTTTTCCTTTAATCCTGTTGTCTTTCTTTCCTTTATCCGTCATTTCCAATTCACAATCTAAATATTCAATAGTCTAACCCAAACAAAGAGAGAGATTAAAAAGCAGGACCTCAAAGGCAGTAATCTCCGGATTACTCCCGGTGCCACGTGCTAGTGAGTACAGGAATAGGAGGATAGAACAGATGAATGCATGGCTGGAGAGATGGTGCAGGAGGGAGGGCTTTAGATTCCTGAGGCATTGGGACCGTTTCTGGGGAAGGCTGGGACCTGTACAAGCCGGACGGGATACACCTCAACATAGCCGGGACCAATATTCTCGCGGGGAGGTTTGTTAGTGCTGTTGGGGAGGGTTTAAACTAGCTTGGCAGGGGGATGGGCACCAGCATATAGGAGTAGAAAAGAGGAATAAGGTGCATAAAACAGTGATTGTGTTGGATAGTACTAGAGAAGATAGTACTAAAGGCGGTAATAGTACCATATTAGATAGGAGCAGACTAAGAAAGTCTATGAAAAATTCAAAAATGGGTTTAGAATGCATGTACATAAACGCACAAAGTGTGGTGAATAAGGTTGGTGAGGTACAAACACAATTAGCCATGTGGCAATATGATGTTGTGGCAATAACGGAAATGTGGCTTAAAAACGGTGAGGACTGGGCACTTAATATTCAAGGGTACAAGGTGTTCAGAAAAGATAGGGAAGGAAAAAAGGGAGGTGGGGTGGCAGTGCTGATTAAGGAAGACATTGTAGTGTTGGAAAGGGAGGATGTTCTTGAGGGGACAAGGACAGAATCCATTTAGTTAGAGTTGAGGAGCAAAGAGGGTATGATCATGCTGTTGGGGGTATTCTATAGACTTCCAAATAGTGAAAGGGAGGTAGAGGAGCAAATCTGCAGGGAAATCGCAGAGATATGCAAGAGCTATAGAGTGGTGATATTGGGGGACTTTAATTACCCAAATATCGATTGGGATAATGCTAGGGTAAAGGGAAAGGAGGGGGAGGAATTTCTGAAATGTGTTCAGGAGAATTTCCTTGACCAATATGTTCTTGGCCCAACTAGGAAGGAGGCATTACTGGATCTGGTGCTGGGGAATGAGGTGGGCCAGGTTGACCAAGTGTCTGTGGGAGAACACTTGGGTATGAGTGATCATCGTATCATAAGATTTAGATTAGCAATGGAGAGGAGCAAGGAACAATCTACAGTGGAACTTCTAAACTGGAATAGGGCTAACTTCAATGGGATGCGAAAGGATCTAGCCAGGGTAAAATGGAACCAAAGACTGACAGGAAAAATTGTAACGGAACAATGGGTGATCTTTAAGGAGGAGATGTTCCAAGTACAGGCTAGGTACATTCCAACAAGAGGGAAGGGTAAGGGAACCAAAGCAAGGGCTCCTTGGATGACGAGGGAGATAGAGAAGATGATGAAACAAAAAAAGAGGGTGTATGATGCATGTCAGGTGAATTCTTCAAGGGAGAACCAGACCAAATACAATAAGTTGAGAGGGGATGTGAAGATGAAAATAAGATTGGCAAAGAGAGAATATGAGAGTAGAATGGCAGTTAACATAAAAGGGAACCCAAAAATCTTCCACCGGCATGTAAACAGTAAGCGGGTAGTAAGAGGCGGGGTGGGGCCTATTACCAACAAAGAAGGTGATATATGCTTAGAGGCACAGGGCAAGGCTAGAATACTCAATGAGTACTTTGTATCGGTGTTTACTAAGGAGGTGGATGCTGACAAAATATCGGTAGAAGTGGAAAAGGTAGAAGCAATGGAAGGGGTGAAAATTGACAGACAGGATGTATTAGAAAGGCTGGGTATGCTTAGCGTGGATAAGTCGCCTGGTCCAGATGGTTTGCATCCCAGATTGCTAAGGGAATTGGGGGAGGAGATAGCAGAAGGGCTTGCCATAATTTTCCAATCTTCCCTAGATGCGGGGGAGGTGCCTGAGGATTGGAAAGTGGCAAATGTGACACCATTGTTCAAGAAAGGGTGTAAGGACAATTCTAGTAACTACAGGCCGGTCAGTTTAACATCAGTGGTGGGTAAAGTTTTAGAAACAATAATCAAGGAAAAAATTAACCGGCACTTGGAGAGGTTTAAGCTAATTAAGGAGAGCCAACACGGATTTGTATAAGGCAGATTGTGTTTGACTAATCTAATTGAATTTTTTGATGAAGTAACAGAGAGGATTGATGAAGGGAATGCAATGGATGTTGTCCACATGGATTTTCGGAAGGCGTTTGACAAAGTATCACGTAGAAGGCTGGTTAACAAAACTGAGGCTCATGGAATAGTGGCAGCTTGGATAAGGAATTGGCTTAAGGACAGAAAACAGCGAGTTGTGGTAAATGGCTGTTTTTCAGACTGGAGGTTGGTAGACAATGGTGTTCCCCAAGGGTCAGTGCTGGGGCCACTGCTTTTTTGATATATATAAATGACCTGGATATTGGAATAATGAGTAGAATTTCTAAATTTGCCGATGACACTAAACCTGGGGGGGTGGCAAACAGTGATGATGATACCAATCATAGAAGCATAGAAGCATAGAAGATAGGAGCAGGAGTAGGCCATTCGGCCCCTCGAGCCTGCTCCGCCATTTAATGAGATCATGGCTGATCATCCAAACTCAGTACCCTGTCCCTGCTTTCTCCCCATATCCCTTGATCCCTTTAGCCTTAAGAAACATATCTATCTCCTTCTTGAATATATTTAATGAATTGGCCTCAACTGCCTTCTTTGGTGGAGAATTCCACAGGTTCACCACTCTCTGGGTGAAGAAATTCCTCCTCATCTCTGTCCTAAATGGCTTACCCCTTATCCTTAGACTGTGACCTCTGGTTCTGGACTCCCCCGCCATCGGGAACATCCTTCCTGCATCTAGTCTGTCTAGTCCTGTTAGAATTTTATAAGTTTCAATGAGATCCCCTCTCATTCTTCGAAACTCTAGCAAATATAAGCCTAATCGACCCAATCTCTCTTCATGCGTCATTCCTGCCATCCCAGGTATCAGTCTGGTAAATCTTCGCTGCACTCCCTCCATGGCAAGAACATCCTTCCTCAGATAAGGCGACCAAAACTGCACACAATACTCAAGGTGTGGTCTCACCAAGGCCTTGTACAACTGCAGCAAGACATCCTTGCTCCTGTACTCGAATCCTCTCGCTATGAAGGCCAACATACCATTTGCCTTCTTAACCGCCTGCTGCACCTGCATGCTTACCTTCAGCAACTGGTGCACAAGGACTCCCAGATCTCGTTGCACTTCCCCTTTTCCCAATCTATTGCCGTTCAGATAATAATCTGTCTTCCTGTTTTTGTCATCAAAGTGGATAACCTCGCATTTATCCACATTATACTGCATCTGCCATGCATCTGCCCAATCACCCAACCTGTCCAAATCATACTGGAGTTTCTCTGCATCCTCATCACAGCATACACGCCCACCCAGCTTTGTGTCGTCTGCAAACTTAGAGATATTACATCTACTTCCCTCGTCTAGATCATTAATATATATTGTGAATAGCTGGGGTCCTAGCACCGATCCCTGTGGTATCCCACTAGTCACTGCCTGCCACTCGGAAAAAGACCCGTTTATTCCAACTCTTTGCTTCCTGTCTGCCAACCAGTTCTCTATCCAAACAGTACCTCACCCCCAATCCCATGTGCTTTAACTTTGCACTACAACAGGACATAGAAAGGCTAGCAGAATGGGCAGACAAGTGGCAGATGGAATTTAATACAGAGAAGTGTGAGGTGATGCATTTTGGCAGAAGGAACAGGGAGAGGCAATATACACTTAATGGCACAGTTTTAAAGAGTGTGCAGGGACAGAGGGACCTGGGAGTTAATGTGCTTAGGTCCCTGAAGGTGGCAGGACATATTGGGAGAGTGGTTAACAAAGCATGTGGGATCTTGGGCTTCATAAATAGAGGTAGTGAATACAAAAGTAGAGAAGTTATGCTGAACCTTTAGAAAGCGCTGGTTAGGCCACAACTGGAGTATTGTGTCCCGTTCTGATCACCACACTTTAGGAAGGATGTGAAGACCCTTGAGAGGGTGCAGAAGAGATTTACCAGAATGGTTCCGAGGATGGGGGATCTTAGCTACAAGGACAGTTTGGAGAAGCTGGATTTGTTTTAATTAGAGCAAAGGAGGTTGAGGGGTGATTTGATAGAGGTGTACAAGATTATGACAGATTTGGATAGGCTAGACGGGGAAAGGCTGTTCCCACTAGTTGATGGTACAAGGACTAGGGGGACAGATTTAAGGTTTTAGGCAAGTGGTGAGGACCTGGAACTCGCTGCCGACGGAAGTGGTGGAAGCGGACATACTCAATGTTTTCAAGGGGAGACTGGATAGGCACTTGAGGGAAATAAACTTGCAGGGCTACGGGGATAGAGCGGGGGAATGGGACTGACTGGATTGCTCTACAGAGAGCCGGCACAGACTCGATGGGACGAATGGCCTCCTTCTGTGCCGTTATGACTCTATGACTCTATATCAATCTGCTCCTGTACTGTATCATTTGGGCATATAGATTTGGCATAAAAGTCCTAGGAGGAAAAATTCAGTTGGTTGCGCCTCCCGTTAGCACCTTAAGAGGGCGCAATGGGGCGCAAAGCATCTAGCGCCCGGGAGCGGCGCTGTTTGCGCCGCTCGTGAAATTAACTAGACATTTTGCGGCGGCGCTAAGCACTACCGCCACGATCTCCTGCGCTGGCAGATCGTGAGGTCAGTCGAGTGCGCAACGCCCCAGTATCGCCCCGGAGCGGATATTGAGTGGCGCCTCCTGCCTTACCGCCTGCCGCTAGCAACGACAGGTTGAGGGGAGCGTTTTGCAGTCAGGAAGGGACTGGGGGAGCACTATTTAAAGGCGACCGCTTCCTGCCTTTTATTGTTGGTGACATTTTTGAACCACGCATTCTGAGAGAGAGAGAGAGAGACTTCTGGAGAGATTCAACGCTGTGTGAAGGAGTTTTGGGTACTGAGCAGCACTTTGCAGGTTCATTTTGATTTGCCCTTCCTTGTATCGATTTAGAAGAGATTGTGGGGGCTGCACTCTGAGCTCTTTCCCTGGTACTCTCCATTGTTCTTTCCAGCAGATTTGATGTGCAGGTCTCTCCAGGCCGAGATTCAAGGCTGCAATGAGCAGGATGTGGATGGAAAGCAAGATCAACCCTCCCCTTTAAGAACTGGCCGGCGCCATTGTGTCTGTGTTCCATTGCTGACTGACATCACATGAGCTTCGCCAGCGCTCCTCGGCCTTTGCGCCTTAAGGCAGGTGTGAAGCGCCTGATTTAGCTCTCCAATCACCTCCAGGGGCGATAAAAGTCAAGTTTGCAGTCGGTGGCGATAATTAGCGCCAGGCGCTAATCTTTGCGCCCGGCCGATAATTGCACCCCAAAGGGGGCGATACTGAATTTCTCCCCCCTAATGCTTAGAGCCGAGTTTGATGGACTCAAGCTTCCATATTATTCCAGATGATAAGAATCTCTCTATATTTCATTGTGACAAGTTTAAAAGTGTGGGAGAACTGTTTGCATTTTGCTGTATGGGGGAAGATTTCCTGAAGCATAACTTTTCAAATAGTGTATCATTAACCCTCCCACACACACACACACACACACACACACACCGCCCTCCGTCCCCCGCATAATGTCTCTCATTACACTTGGAAAAAATGTGCAATTCTCTGGAATAGCTGTGAACTGGAAGTTTCTTGCACTATGTTTATAAGATGATGCCAGCGACAGGAGTCTGCAGCAACCAGACCAGGCTGTTTGATGTGATCAAATCAGATAAGAGATGGAAGGCTAATAATCAGTCTTTCCTGTCCTTCCTGCTCAAGATAATGTAATTGTTTGAAAACTGGAGTCTGGTCTTGGAGAAGCTGTTCTGATACCTCGATTGATGAGTTTTCCACTGTTTCAAGTGGGAGTTAACTTTGCTTAATTACTAGTGATATCTGGCATCCTCTTTTGTTCCAGGCTGGATTAAAATCAATAGATGCATATAACCCAGGGTACTAGCATTTATTCTTCAACTCCCTTTTTGCTATCCCACTATATAAATACAGAGGACTCTGTGGATTGTCTTTTTCACATAAAGGCTTTTCTTCACGGAAGTGTGGTTCAAGATAATTAAAAATTGCAATGATTTGTGACTTTTTTTGTTTTGAAAGTTTCAAAGTACTGGTGAGAAATTTAGTATTTTGTTGGAGAAATCAGGAGCTATGGGGATAACCCATGCTTTTTCCAATGCACATACCAATGGTAAAAAGGAGTTAATTGTTCTCCCTGGGCACACTATTATCTAGATACTTTGTGCACAACATCAAGTTTTGGTTCATCAAAAGCGCATGTTTGCATAGGGACCTGACTATCTTGTGGAACACAAGTCAAAAATATTAGGAGAGGGCCTAAATCATAACAAAAGGTACAATAGAAGAATACAGGCTTTATCCCCACTCTGCTTAGTTCCAAATCTGAGCTTTACAGAATAGGAAGGCACTGAGCAAAGGCTGCAGCATCTCCCGGCAGAGGGGAGGATCATGCTTGAACACTAGTTATTCCCAACAGCCGGCCACAGTGACATTGGTGACGTTCTGAGAGAATTCTGCATGTCTACCAGCCCTGCAGCCAACAGAAATAGTACATGGTTTGCTCCTAGTTCTATGTTAAAGCTGACTCTTCGGCCTGATGCTATGTCTCATTGATGCAACTAAGATTTAGAATTAAGTGGAATAGGATAATCAATCCTCTATCTTTCTACACTGTAGGGGGGAAGGTTTCCTGAACCATAACTATTCAAATAGTGTCCCTCTGTACACAGGTACTCCAACATGTTGAACCTCTAGGACGATCCCGTGCTGAAGGACAACTTCTGTTGGATTTGTGACCCTTGCTTTGTGGTGTACTTTGCTGAAGTTTTTGATCCAGTCACGTTTTGCACCTGCAGGTTGACAGTTTGTTAATTAAATTTTGTAACATTTTATTGTAACATTAAGGCACTGAGTGTACTGTGTGTAACAATTTTTGATCCATTCTATACTAGGCACCTGGAATAAGGGAGAAGGTCCTCTGTTTACGACAGGACATGTCGCTTAATCTCTGCCATGCTTATTTAACCCAAATTCCCTCTGTGTCCATTTGTGTGTGTCTTTTGGTTGCTGCTCTGGAACCAATCCCATTACTTCTATCTCTCTTTATTTCTCTTGGCCCTTCTGGGGGATTTCTCGCCTGTCCCTCCCCTTCCTGTTGCCCAGTTATGCCACCTTTCATTTATCCGCTCGGATACTTTACCTCCTCCTAATCGCTACTCCAACCCATCACTACTCCCCTGCCTTCCTACTCTCCTGCCACCGTTGCAGGCTTGAATCCCCCTTGAATAACACACAGCTACCCTCTGTGCCTTTCTTGGCATTCTCCAAAGACCCAATCGAGGTACCTGTCGCTGCCTCTTTTCAAGCAACAACACCAACTGGACTATCTTTGATCGCCAACCAACTAGCCCTGTGCGCCCACAGGGGGTTAACCTCGCCATCCTCCTTAACCCACCCACCAGTATCTCCTTGACTCTGCCAGCGGTCAATTATTGCTCCTCTCTTATTTCCCTCCAGAGTGTCCGTTCATTCATGAACAAGGCCCTTGCCATCCTTGACCTTATTGTGGATGATTGCAGTAACTTCCTGTCTTTAACTGAAACTTGCCTCCCGCGTGGCAACACCTTGCCCCTTACCAAAGCCTTCCCGCTTGGCTATACTTTCCACCTCCTGCCCTGCAAACCGCAAAGTGGTGGTGTGGCGGTTATCACCAAGTTACCTTCGTCTCTCCTCGTACTCCTCTGGCACCTTCTCCTCCTTTGAGCACCTCAGCTTGTTCCGCCTCTCTTGTCTGTACTTTAAAATCCTTGTTATCTACCACTCCGCCAATTCCACCCTGAGTTTCTCACCTAAATTTCCTCCCTCATTTCTTCTCACAGCCTCTGCACTGAGTGACCCCTTATCCTCATTGATTTCAATCTCCATCTCAACTCACCTTGACTTATCTCCTCTGAACTCACAGCCCTCCTGTCCTCTCTAAATCTCCCCTTCCATATATACTCTCCTTCACAACCTGCTCGATCTTGCTAATTCCTGCAGCCTCTCTACTATCATGGTATCAACCACTGACAGAGCCATCTTTGACCACTTCCGTGTATCTCTCACCACCCACACCCCCGCCTCCTCCTTTGAACCCCACTTCCTTCTGCGTCTGTTTTTGGAAAAAATTCTCCTGCAAGTCATTTCCAACAGCACTTTCAAACTCCCAACTGACTAGACTTTGGGCTTCCATTCACCACAATATTTATGCAGCGTTTGATTTGCTCAACCACAACCTCACCTCCATCTTTGTTGCCCTAGTCCCCAGCAAAACATTTACTCTCTCCCTTCCCACTCATTCACCTGGTATGGCCCCCCTCTTCACTCCCTCAAGTCTAAGGGGCACAAACATGAGCATACCTGGATTAGCCAGCCATTACCAGATCTGGCTGGACTATATCAAGCACTGACAGCCTCACTATCCTCTGCCAATATCACATAGTACTCATCCTGAAAAGCAAAGATAACCCCTGGTTTCTTTTCTCCACTACCAATCATCTCCTTCAAACCCTCTCCCGTGATCCCTGCATCCTCATCTCCCACAAGTGCAAGAGGCTCATGGACCTTCATTGTCACTAAGGTTGAGACCATCCATTTAGCTATTTCTGCTGCTTTTTGAAGGGGTCCCCTTTTCTACCAAGCTAAACCTCCCAAATTTATATCCATCTTTCTCACAACTCCCTAGCTGAATCTTTGCAATCAGGTTAATGACCTTCCACAGCACTGAAACAGCTCTAACCAAAGTTACATCTTCTGTTACTGTTAGCATGGTGTATTATCCGTCCTTGTCATCCTTGACCTCTCTGCAGCCTTTGATGACCACACCATCCTTTTTCAACAGTTCTCCTCCGTGGTCCAGCTCAGTGGGACTAGCCTCACTTGGTTCCATTCTTACTTATCCAATCATAGCCAGAGTATCTCTGCAATGAATTAAACATCTGGGATAGTGTAACAGAGGAACTCAAAACTCAGCTAGGATGTTGTTTGCTCTTCCCGCCCCCACACCATTACCTCCGGAGTCCCCCAAGGATCTATTCTTGGCTCCCTCCTCTTCCTCATGTAGATGTTACCACTTGGCATCATTATCTACAGATATGAGGTCATCTTCCATATATATGCTGATGATACCCAGCTCTATCTCTTCACTACCTAACTCGACCCCTCCACTGCCTTTGTGTTGTCAAATTGCTTGTCTGACATCCAATCTTGCATGATCTACAATTTCCTCCAGCGAGACATTGGCTTCAACCCTCCACCATAAAATCTGTAACATTACCTCTGATTCCATCTCCCTTTCCGCCACTGTCTCAGGCTGAACCAGGCTGCACCCTCAGCGTGCTATTTGACCCTAAGCTGAGTTTCCGACCCCACATTATCTCCATCAGAGATCACCTACTTGCACCTCCATAAGATATCCTGTCACCCTCCCCTTCCGAGGCCATTTGTTGCTGACAAGAACAACAACTTGCATTTATATAGCCCCATCAATGTAGAAAAATGTCCAAAGGTGCTTCACAGAAACGTAATCAGACAAAAATTAACAATGAGCCAAAGAAGCAGTTATTAGGAAGGGTGACCACAAACCTGGTCAAAGACATGGGTTGTAAGAGGGGTCTCAAAGGAGGAAGAGTGGTAGATGCTATATCACCTCACCATCTCCCTCTCCTAGAATCAAAGAATCATAGAATCATAGAATGGTTACAGCACAGAACGAGGCCATTCGGCCCGTCGAGCCTGTAAGGTTTCCAAAATTTGCAGATCCCCAAAACCTAAGGAAAAAGGACTTTGGAACTACCTCAGAGTGATAAAATGCATTTGGGCCTAACATAAGGAATTTAAGACCAAAAAACAAGTTTTGGCATTTTAAAAGACATGTCTGGACCCGTAAGGGAGAAACGGCTGCACAGGAGGTGGGTTCGACCTCTGTAAAAGCAGTTTTGGGTATTGCAGTTAAATTGCATTGTCTGGGGAATCAGGATGACTTCACTCAAGCCCCAGCAAGCATTAACATTTGGACAATAGACCCTGGGAGAAGGCAGCCCCACCCAAAACACAGGCCCCATTAAAACCTAACACAGGCCCCATTAAAACCTATCACAGACCCATCAAAACCATGCATAATTCAAATCGCTCAGGACCATTCTATAGAAAAACCCGAGTCCAGCCTAGAAACCCAAAACACGAAATCAATCACCTGTAATCAACCGAAGAGATCGACAGGACACAAGCCATTTGACACTTAGTAAAGTTGTTACTGTTAACGAGGTCTTACAATGACTGGGATTTGATTTGGTTTTGATAAGGCCACTTTAATTTAGTATAATTGAAGGCCCATCAAGCAGTTACAACAGTTCAAGTTCTCCAGTAAAACAGTTCAAGTTCAACAGAATTGAAAGCCTGTATTGAACAGAAGTCAGGGCTGCAGTTACAGAAGCAGGCAGAAGGCAGTTTCCACAGTTCTGCAAGAAGGCAGTTCCACAGCTTGGAAGAAGACAGTTTAAACAGAGGCAGAGTTACAGCAAGAAGTTAAATAAAGAAGGCCAACAGTTTCACAAGCAGACCGACACGCAAGAAGAAACCAGAGCGACTGCCTCAGTGACCATCGGACACCTCGCGGCAACAAGGGCCTTACGAAACCTTTTACTCAAATGACTCTAAACCCTAACTCTAAACTGTCAAGGATTCGTTTGGTGAGCATTATCCCTGGTTCTCCAGAGTCCAACCTAGCTAGTGAAGTGGGATTGGGAGGGGTGAAGTATTCTTCTAATGTTATTTCCCTCGCTTGTACCAAAGTGTTCCCCACCTTTAGAGTGATAAGAATGTTTGTGTTGTGTTTTACTTCCTTGAATAAAAGTCAAAGTTTTTTCATCAAACCTGTTGTCTACTGCACCTTTGTTCACGACCCCTAAATAAGTCCAAGGTCTAGAACCAGGGGCGTGGGAGCGATTCGAACCGCTCACTGAGTCAGAGGTGAGGCTGACCCCTGCACACCACCCCCTACAAGCCCGTGCCGCTCTCTGCAAGAGCACTTCAGCTAGTCCCACTCCCTCACCCTTTCCCCGTAGCCCTGCAAATTTTTTTCTTTCAGGTACTTATCCAATTCTCTTTTAAAAGCCACAATTGAATCTCCCTCCACCACCCTTTCAGGCAGTGCATTCCAGATCATAAACACTCGCTGTGTAAAAAAGTTTTTCCTCATGTCACCTTTGGTTCTTCTGCCAATCACCTTAAATCTGTGTCCTCTGGTTCTCGACCCTTCTGCCAATGGGAACAGTTTCTCTCTATCTACTCTGCCTAGGCCCCTCATGATTTTGAACACCACTATCAAATCTCCTCTCAACCTTCCCTGCTCGAAGGAGAACAACCCCAGTCTATCCACGTAACTGAAGTCCCTCATCCCTGGAACTATTCTTGTAAATCTTTTCTGCACCCTCTCTAAGACCTTCACATCCTTCCTAAAGTGTGGTGCCCAGAATTGGACACAATACTCCAGTTGAGGCTGAACCAGTGTTTTATAAAGGTTCATCATAACTTCTTTGCTTTTGTACTCTATGCCTCTATTTATGAAACCCAGGATCCCGTATGCTTTTTTAAACGCTTTCTTAACTTGCCCTGCCACCTTCAACGATTTGTGCATATATACCGCCAGGTCTCCCTGTTCATGCACCCCCTTTAGAATTGTACCCTTTAGTTTATATTGCCTCTCTTCGTTCTTCCTACCAAAATGTATCACTTCGCATTTTCTGCGTTAAATTTCATCTGCCACATGTCCGCCCATTCCACCAGCCTGTCTATGTCTTTTTGAAGTCTATCACTATCCTCCTCACTGTTCAATATACTTCCAAGTTTTGTGTCATTTGCAAATTTTGAAATTGTACCCTGTACGCCCAAGTCTAAGTCATTAATATATATCAAGAAAAGCAGTGGTCCGAGTACCGACCCCCATGGAACACCACTGTATACCTTCCTCCAGTCCGCACCACTACTCTATGTTTCCTGTCACTTAGCCAATTTCATATCCATGCTGCCACTGTCCCTTTTATTCCATGGGCTTCAACTTTGCTGGCAAGCCTATTATGTGGCACTTTATCAAACGCCTTTTGGAAGTCCATGTACACCACATCAACCGCATTGCCCTCATCAACTCTCTCTGTTACCTCATCAAAAAACTCAAGTTAGTTAAACACGATTTGCCTTTAACAAATCCGTGCTGGCTTTCCTTAATTCATTCATACTTGTCCAAGTGACTGTTAATTTTGTCCCGAATTATCGTTTCTTAAAGCTTCCCCACTATCGAGGTTAAACTGACTGGCCTGTAGTTGCTGGGTTTATACCTTACACCCTTTTGTGAACAAGGGGTGTAACATTTGCAATTCTCCAGTCCTCTGGCACCAGCCCTGCATCCAAAGAGGATTGGAAGATTATGGCCAGTACCTCCACAATTTCCACCTTTACTTCCCTCAGCATCCTAGGATGCATCCCATCCAGTCCTGGTGACTTATCTACTTTAAGTACAGCCAGCCTTTCTAGTACCTCCTCTTTATCAATGTTATCCCATCCAGTATCTCAACTACCTCCTCTTTCACTGTGACTTTGGCAGCATCTTCTTCCTTGGTAAAGACAGATGCAAAGTATTCATTTAGTACCTCAGCCATGCCCTCTGCCTCCATGCGTAAGTCTCCATTTTGGTCCCTAATTGGCCCCGCCCCTCTTACTACCCGTTTACTATTTATATGCCTATAGAAGACTTTTGGATTCCCCTTTATGTTAGCTCTTTTAAGAGCCTCCTTAAAACTCTTCTTTCACCAAGCTTTTGGCCAATTCTCATAATATCTCCTTCTTTGGTTCAGCATTCATTGTTTTCCTTATGCCTCTGTGAAGCGTTTTTGGAACTTTTTTATATTGAAGGTGCTATATAAATGCAAGTTGTTGTTATTGAAGCAGTGGTAGCTAAAACCTGAAAAGCCACCAATGTCCTTCTACCTCCTCCTGGAGCTTCATTGCTGCAGAATCACCTGGATTGCCACTGTCTCTGGGGTGTTCTGCATATCGTGAGAGACATCCCGTAACGCATTGCAGATGCATATAGTGGAGTCCTTCCACTTTTTCATCATCGCAACCGTGTGCATGAAAACCATCTCCACTGCCTGCACATGAGACTGATGATCCCAAATCATAGCTCTTTTGAAAATGGAGCCCTTGAGATTGGGGTCCTTTGGCTCCTCATCTGAGGGCAGTGGTTACTCCACCCTCTGTGGAGAAATGGCACTCTCCCTGTCTTCCACTTCCAGGTCCTCCTGCTCATTAGTACTCGGTGCTTCACCTGGTGAAAACCCTTCTGACACATTGGGCTGAATTTTGCTGGCGCTCAGAGTGCGGGTTTGGAGGCGGGTCTGCTGTCAAAATCACAAAGATTGGCAGCGGGTCGGTATCCTGCTGTAAACCCGCCTCCTTGTCAGTTTCCCAAGTGTCGGGTCTGTCATCCCTGAACAGACCCAACACCAAGCGGCGGGTCAGCCAATTTAGATAGTTAAAAGCTTATTAGAAGGTGGTTAAGAACCATTTTCCCATGTACTTACCATTTTACCAGGTTTTCAATGAGGTTCCCGGAGAGCGTCTATTACGTCAGATATGTATGTCGGGTTCTCAATGACTGTGGATTGCTGTGAATAGGTGAAAGCTGCAAAAGTGGTATAAAACCTACCATTTCACAGCTGTTCTCTTCCATATCTTAGAAGCTGGAGCATTAATGATTTGGAACCCACTTTTGAGCTTTATGCACTTTTGAAGTGTTTGGAGTAATCGCTCTATCCATTGTCACCTCCTTGGAACAACCTATCTCAGCATTGACAGATTACTTTTGTCATCTCAACCTCACCTGCCATCTATTCCATCAGCATCAGTGCCCTTGAAAAAATGTCACCTTGGTCCTCACAATCCCAACACGATCAGCCCCAACACCAGCATCACCGGGCACACCAGCAACACCAACATCCACACCAACCTTCTCCGCAATCAACTGATGCTGCACTGGACACAGGGCATCATCACCCATGCACATTGCTGCCCGGGATGCCAGCGATGGCCTCACCATGTCCAGATTTGCTTCACTTAACACTGTACACCCTGGCTGTCACATGATGCACCAGGTTGGCACCACCCCACACCAGCAGCATAAAGCATCCCTACAATGTCCAAGCCATTCCTTTCACACTCATCACCATTGGGGGGGGGGGGGGGGAGGGGGAATGTTATGTCTCACCATTCACTGGAACTCACTAACACACTTTCAAAGGTGCACACAAATCTGTCCAAGAAGGCAAAGTGGTGACAATGAGGATTTCAATGCTTGACAACACATTAACAGAACGTTTACATGACCATTGGCTAAAACACCCAAGTGCCTACCCTTGTGTGTTCTTAGTTGGTATGCCTGCAATAGGATGAGGGTGAGTGTGAGGGGTGGCTAGTGAGATGGGGAAGTGATAATATAGATAGAGAGGGATGGGTGGAGGTGCAAGGTAAGATGGTGTGAGTAAGGATGTGCAGGAGTAGGGTAAGGAAGGCAGAGTGATAGGGATGTGATGAGTGGCACAGGAGGATGAGGTTGAGTGTGGCTTTGCAGTAACATTTCGTGATCTACTGAGATCATTGAAAAGTTTGCGCCACTGCAGCCAGGTCTTCCTGACAACATCCCTGCTTGTGTCCTCCTGTGCAACCAGGCTGCATTGGTGTCCTGGGGAGGTGTCTTCCGCCCATTGGGAGGGAAGAGAACCTCCCTGCGTGCTGTGACTCCCTCCATAAGCATATGGAGGGAGTAATGGGAGAGCCTGGGTGCAGCCGTGCACCTTTGTGCAGTGCTTGTCAGTGTTTGCAGCACCTCAGTGCTGTAGAACACTGACAGCACAACTGTCAAAATGAATGTGGACATGGCCCCTTTAAGGAAATCAGCTGAAGATGCGTCATCAGACCCGCTTCCTTTTAATTGGCCAGGAACCTCGCAGAGTGGGCTTAACAAGCCCAATCAGGGCAAAACCACTTGGAGGAGGCGGGATGAAGACGGGTGCGGAGTTTGCGACCGCTGTCTGCTCCGGCCGCACCAGACTTGCCACGGCTGGTGAAATCGCGGCCATTATGATTAACTACATTGCTAAAGCTGCCTCATAGAATTAAAGCATTTATAATTTCTTATTTTTGTTTGCTTTAATATAAATATATCACCAGTGATAAAACTACTCATGACATTTAAGTATCTTTATAACAGTAATATTAATATTTTCTGCAGCATAGTGTGTGAGCTGAAAACTTGAAAAAACATGCTAGATCAGGGAAAATTGAATTTTCCTAGACCGGCTGAGAGGCTAAGTTTAAAAACAAATTGGCACAGTGATCAGGTTAGAATTTGAATAGTTACGATTCTACTGCCAATAATTCCAAATTACGATGTGCAACTCCTTTAAGTTTGGCAAAGCACTGGCAACATAGCCCGGAGTACCCTTTATGTACATACAGCACTTTTTCAAGATGTAAAGATATGACACATAAAGTTATAGACTACCCCTACATTTTAATTTATACAGAACTGTTTCATAGTAACTTTGCTTTCTTTTGTTATTATTAGAATTAAGATATACTTTTAGATGCTCTCAGATTGGCTATTTAAAGTAGACAGCAATGGGTAGATTTTCTGCTTTTAGAAGTAAGTATTAAAGTTCACCCATTTCTTTTTGGGAATAGTCAGTACCTATCCATAAGAACATAAGAAATAGGAGCAGGAGTAGGCCATTTGGCCCTTCGAGCCTGCTCTGCCATTCAATAAGATCATGGCTGATCTATTAAACTGGTGGGTGAAACTGATTTCTTCTGGTTTGATTTGTGCCTCACAAATTCGATAATTTTATCCTGTAGAAAGTGGCTAATCAGCATGTACTGCACTGATGCTCATTTTCCAATGTAAAAAAAATGTTCTTTCAAACATTGGCAGGCGTCCCTGAAACAAAGTGGACTGTGATGCCACACCATGCCTTGCTGCCAGCATGCAGTGCCTGGTCTCCTGCTGCTGGCTCTTTTGAATTTTCTTCTTCATCCTGTTCCTCCCTCTCTTCCTGCTCTCCTTTATGCTCCTTATATGCCAGGCCTCTTATTGATAGCAAACTTGTACAAATGCAGCCCACTCTAATAATTTTTCCACCTATAAGGCAAGGCTTCACCTGAATGATCCAAGCATCAGAAACATTGCTTGAGCAACTGAAAGCTTGCAGATGAGTAACCTGGTTATAGCATGGGAATCATTGCGTCTTTGATTTGGTTCGGTACAAAGGTTCACCAGAGCGTTCATCATAAGGGTGCATCCTTCCATGCAACATTTCCCTGAAGAAAATTTGGTCACACTGCACAGCCTCAAAATTAATCAATCATACATACTCCCTGGGTAATTTTGACATGCATGATTTTGAACTTGCATGCCTTCTGGTAGAGAACTTCAGTTACATTATGAATTCAGTAGTTGGTTACATAGTAATTGATTCCTGTCAAGAATCCAGTGGGGGCCTGGAGGACATTAATGGCATAGAAATTAGATGACTCCCACCTGTTGATTTTGACTGCACATCTCCCAAACCAAGAGGCACAACTCAATGACTGTTTCTTTGCTCAGTTTGAGCTCCCAGACTAGGGACGTGGGCTACTCAGGAAATAACTCCATTAACTACAAGTTATCCAAAATGCCATAGCCCATGTTCTCACCTGCACAAAGGCCTGCATCCTCTTCATCCCCATCATTGTCAAGCTCCACAACCTCCCCCCATGACCCTGAAATCTTCGTGTCATCCTCGAATTTACGCACAGCACCTCATTACTATTACGAAAGGCACGGTGCAGTCTGAGAAAGTGAACGGGTTGTGGGATGGAATCAGAAGTAAGCGAGGAGTTTATGGTGGGAGCCAAAGACAATGGATAAATGGTCTAATAGAGCTAGGAATTGGTATTATGTTGGTCGCCCTCCTCTATACTCTATTCATCAATTTTGCAGGGGGGATTTCCAAAATTCAGAGTTCATTTTACTTTGATGTTGTAACTTACTGTAAGCAGAAAGAAAGAACTTGCATTTACATAGCACCTTTCATGACCTCAGAACACTTCAAAGTGCTTCACAGCCAACAAAGTACTTTTAAGCACTGTTCCAATGCAGCAAAATGCAGCAGCCAATTTGCATACAGCCATGTCTCACAAACAACAATGAGATAAATGGCAACATAATTTATTTTAGTGATGTTGGTTGATAGATTTAAGGTAATTGGCAAGAGAACCAGAGGTGAGATGAGGAGAATATTTTTTACGCAGTGAATTATTATGATCTGGAATGCGCTGCCTAAAAGGGTGGTGGAAGCAGATTCAAAAATAACTTTAAAAAAGGAATTGGATAAACACTTGAAGGGGAAAATTTTGCAGGTCTATGGGGAGTGGAACTAATTGGATAGCTCTTTCAAAGATCTGGCACAGGCATGATGGGCCAAATGGCCTCTTTTTGTGCTCTATCATTCAATAATTCTGCGATACCACTTTAACAACTGAAAATGAACGTGCAAATCGTCTACTGTGCTCTAGCAGTAAAATGCAGCACATGATATAGAACTGTCTAGCAGTCCAAATACAATTTAAACACAAGGATGAATGTTTTGGCAAAAAAGTAAAAATGTATTCAGCAGAAAAGCTAAATTCTTATCAGACTCATGACATATAGCAGGTAGTCTTTAATTTATGATAACATTAATCATTATTTTTCCATGAATTTAGAATTTCTGTTAAACTCTGCCTCCTTGTCTAGTACATTTTAAACCCATTTGTTCCTCTGTATGAAGTGTGTATTTACATCATCATTCCATACAATGCATGAATTTAACCTGATTTGCATTTATTATGCTGTACTAGGTGAGAAATGCTGCATTACAGCAACTGCGTTTACTAGTGCCTACCTGATCAATCAAATATCTCTCAAACTGCTTTTATATTGCACTAGTGTCAGGAGCTGGCAGCCCTAACACCCTATTAAGTACAATACAAAAACAGCTTCAGCAAATAGATTTTGCATGAAAATGCTGGCAACCTTAGGTTGAGCAAGATATTCTTTCTGACAATATTTTCCAATTTATAGTATTTTGTCCACAAAACTTCTGAAGGCAATTCCTTACCAATGAAGCTAAATGCTGCTGTAATATGGTACTGAGCCAAACAGGCCAGGGAGGGCTCAAGTCTGTTCCCTGGTATGTGCTCAGTTAGCTGATCTTAGTCATGGTGATGCTGGGGCAGTACAATTAGCCTCAGCATTTCCCAAATTAGAGAGGGGAAAAAAGTCAGCCAGTTTTTGTTTCTTCTCTGACAACCCCCAGGTCAGAATGTCTTCTGATATTTACCGTCCATGATGACACATGAAGAATGGCCAATTGGGAGAGGTTCCACGGCCTGCCTGTTGAACTATCCCAGTATGAGTTACCACCTATAGAACAAGGAGAGAAAATGTTAGAAATGCAAGCTTTTCATAAGTGGTCAATCAGAACGATACACTTATGTAATGTAGTACTAATAAATTGTTACGCATATAAGACCTTGCAGAAATGTCAAACGTCACTAATATCTACCTATAATATAACTTACTATAAATGCCACTTGACATCCTGTTGTCACATTTTTGTCACACTTTGTGTGTCAATTTTTTCATTATAAATTCCCAAGTATACATCTATGATGAAAATACCTATGTAAACTCATCACTCTGATTGCACAATCTGGCCACTGGCTTCCCTCAATTCGCTCAAAATTCTTGCTGAAAATGTTTGACATCTGCCATAGGGTTTAACCAAAATTAAAAAAAATACATATTTCACAGTATTTCATGACATGATTACATTTATTAATTGAATTGTCTTTTGTGCCTTTAAAAGTCGTCATTAAAGTTTGTACTTCAAGGCCTCAGACTCTACCCAGATCTGTGACACAATCTGAGCACGTGTGGTGTAGCTAATTTCCCAGGATGCTTCTGGTACCATTCAGTCAATTATACTGAGGATTATTTTTAATTTAGCTTCGAGCAGTCTCTGCTTGAAAGTCAATGAAAATGAAAATCAGGTGGGGTGTACAATGGGTGGCCTACCTGCTACCGCCTGTTTTCCACCACTACCAAAAGTGAAAATCTACCCTGGGGTGACAAAAGTGAAAAAGCAACAAAGATGACAAGTGATAGAGCAGTGGGAGATATCTGTACGATACAATGCTTTATTTCAAGTTCAATTCGTCCACCCCTCTTAATTCGAAGTGGCTTAATTGAAATTAATTGACAATTCAAATTTTTTAACATTAAATTACCACAATACTGTGTTATTTATGTTGCTCAATCGGAAATTATGGCCCCGATATTAATTGGGGGGCGCACTGGGAGTGGGAGGATGGGGGGGGGGGGGGGAGGAGGGGTCCGATATCGTGCGGGAAACCCGGACGTAAGTTCAGAGCATCTGTTAGTGGCTTTTTAATGCAGCCACCACATTATCATTTTACTTCCGGGTTTCCCGTCCAATCAGCGGCTGCTGGCGTGATGTGGACCTGCATGACGCAATTTCAACTCCAGTATTTAAAGGGACGAGCCAAAGATGCAAGTTGGAGGAGTTGTAGTTGGCAGGGAGAGAAGAAGAAGAAGAAGTCTCACAATGGAATCCAGACGCCTAAAGGCTGCGCCGCGCTTTACTGACGCCTCCCTTGATGTGCTGCTGGGGGCTGTGAGGAGTAGGAGAGTGATACTCTTCCCCAGCAATGGGAGGAAGAAACCTGCTGGTGACACCAAGAAGGCGTGGCTGGAGGTGGCCGAGGAGGTCAGCAGCAGGAGCAATGTGCCACGCTCCTGGATTCAGTGCAGGAAGCGCTTTAATGACCTAAGCAGGTCAGGAAAGGTGAGTACAGTGGCACATTCACCTACATCCTGCTGTGCACATTACCCACCCCTCACACTGCCTTCTCAAGCTTATTCCATCACATCACTCCTCACACCCACTTATCTTGCAGGTGCACCCATCCTTCTCTTTCTATGCACTTCCTTACATCCCCATCTAACCACCCTCATCCTTATGCAATTTCATGCCTCTCCCTCACAGTCACCCTCAACAAAATCACTCCATCCATTGGGTGAACACATGCCATTACACTCACTCACAGGTCTGTTCTTTCCCTCCTTGCAGGAGAAGAGAGCACAGAACACCATGGAGAGGGAGAGAACGGAGGTGGCCTTCCTCAGATTTTCCAATTTACAACTGCAGAGGAGGAGGCACTGGAAATCAGTGGAGTTTCGGTGTCCCTGGGTGTCAAAGATGGGGAGACAGGGAGCTACCTGTTGACACAATTAAATGAAATAATCATTGAGCAGCAGCAGATAATGTGTGATGCAGTGACAGGCCTTCAAAACCACGATTGCAGAGAGAATGAAAGAGTCCACCTCAAGCATGAGTGGGTTGATGTCACAGGCCAATGAGATGGTGTGTTCTTCCATCGATAAAGTGGCCAGTGCCATGGAACATCAAACGCTCCAATCAAATGAGTCTATGCACGCCTTGACCACTGTTGTGCAGACTCTGGATGCCAACATGTCTGCCACCTTAAATAGGTTGACAGATACCTTAGCCTTGGCCTTACAAAGATGGGGAGATGGGGAGCTCCCAGCTACATGAATATCCCCATCCTCAATGAGTGCACACGAGTGCAAAAGACAAGGCTGAAGCGTTTGCAAACATCTTCAGCCAGAAGTGCCGAGTGGATGATCCATATCAGCCTCCTCCTGAAGTCCCCACCATCACAGAAGCCAGTCTTCAGCCAATTCGATTCACTCCACGTGATATCAAGAAATGGCTGAGCGCACTGGATACAGCAAAGGCTATGTGCCTCGACAACATCCCGGCTATTGTGCTGAAGGCTTGTGCTCCAGAACTAGCCGTGCCTCTAGCCAAGCTGTTCCAGTACAGCTACAACACTGGCATCTACCCGACAATGTGGAAAACTGCCCATGTCCTGTCCACAAAAAGCTTGACAAATCCAATCTGTCCAATTACCACCCCATCAGTCCACACTCAATCATCAGCAAAGTGATGGAAGGTGGTGTTGACAGTGCTATCAAGCGGCACTTACTCAACGACAACCTCCTCACCGGTGCTCAGTTTGGGTTCCGCCAGGACCACTTGGCTCCAGACCTCATTACAGCTTTGGTCCAAACATGGATAAAAGAGCTGAATACCAGAAGTGAGGTGAGAGTGACTGCCCTTGACATCAAGGCAGCATTTGAACGAGTGTGTCATCAAGCAGCCCTAGTAAAATTGAAGTCAATGGGAATCAGGGGGGAAAGTCTCCATTGGCTGGAGTCATACCTAGCACAAAGAAAGATGGTTGTGGTTACATAAGAACCTAAGAAGTAGGAGCAGGAGTAGGCCAGTGAAGAAATTTCTCTTCATCTCAGTCCTAAATGGCCGACCCCTTATTCCGAGACTGTGACCCCTGGTTCTAGACTCCCCAGCCAGGGGAAACATCCTCCCTGCATCTATCCTGTCAAGCCTTGTAAGAATTTTGTATGTTTCAATGAGATCACCTCTCATTCTTCTAAACTCCAGAGAATATAGGCCTAGTCTAGTCAATCTCTCCTCATAGGACAATCCCCCCATCCCAGGAATCAGTCTGGTGAACCTTTGTTGCACTCCCTCTATGGCAAGTATATCCTTCCTTAGGTAAGGAGACCAAAACTGTACACAATACACTGGGGCCCTATATAATCTTGGGGGAAAATTTGGTTGATTTGCGCCTCCCATTAGCACCCTAAGAGGGAGCTAACGGTGCGCAAAGCAACTAGCGCCTGGGCATGGCGCCGCTAACGCCTCCCGCGTAATTCAGCAGGAGGTTAGCGGCAGCGGTAACTGTTAGCGCCCTGCGGCGCTGCGCCTCCGACAATGACGTCATCGCCGTGCGCAGCGCCCTGCTCACGCCCTGACCGCGATCTTCGGTAGCGCCCCCTGACTTACCGCCGGACGCTATGTCCGACAGGGTCAAGGGGGCCTACCTGCGGCCGGGGCGACGCAAATTAAAGGGGAGGTGCCGGGTGGCCATTTTGTTGCTGGCCGCCTGCCAGCACCTGCCCCTATTGCTGTCCCCGGCCTCCTGTGCTGCCCCCCCACGGGGTGCCGGCTACGCTCCGTGAGCGCGGCACTTCTCTTGAGTGCCGGGCTCTTTAGCCAGTACTCCGATCCCTGGTAGCTCAGCTGGGCCCTGGGTCACGCTGCGCTAGGCCCCTCCCCTTTAATAAGGAGGACGAGGGGCGCCTTGCATGCCCTGTTGTGACCAATGCAGCATCCCTCCAGTTCACTGCTGCCCGTCAAGCAGGGTATGCACACTGCCATGCTACATTAGCATAAGCTTACACTTCAACCATAGGTGGCTTCCATATGGCTCTGTAATTGCAGGCGACACTTGTCCAATGTCATACATTATCTCTTCTATACCCTGTTATTTCCTATCAATTTTAACATCAGCATTACAAAAGCAAGTCTCCCTGAGCCCTCAACGGGTGGGGGCGCTAACTTTTTCGTGGCGCTACTTTTGACCCAATTTTGCCCCTCTTTACTCTTATACTCAAATTCTTTTGTAGTAAAAGCCTGTACCATTTGCTTTCCTAATTGCTTGCTGTACCTGCATGCTAACTTTCAGTGATTTGTGTACAAGGACACCCAGGTCCCTCTGAACACCAACATTTCCCAAGCTCGCACCATTTAAAAAATACTCTGCTTTTCTATTTTTCCTAACAAAGTGGATAACTTCACATTTCTCCACATTATATTCCATTTGCCATGTTCTTGCCCACTCACTTTGCCTGTCTACAGGCCCTTGAAGCCTCTTTGCATCCTCCTCGCAACTTACATTCCCACCTAGCTTTGTATCATCAGCAAACTTGGATATATTACATTTGGTCCCCTCATCCAAATCATTGATATAGATTGTGAATAGCTGAGGCCCAAGCACTGATCCTTGCGGTACCCCCACTAGTTACAGCCTGCCAACCCAAAAATTACCCGTTTATTCCCACTCTCTGTTTTCTGTCCGTTAACCAATCCTCAATCCATGCTAGTATATTACCCCAATCCCATGAGCCCTAATTTTGTTTAATAATCTCTTCTGTGGCACCTTATCGAATACCTTCTGAAAATCCAAATACACCACATTCACTGGTTCCCCCTTATCTATTCTGCTAGCTACAACCTCAAAAAACTCTAATGGATCATTATAGACTCTAACTCTATAAGATCCAAAAAACATGTTTTCTCTTTTGCGGCACAAGGTATAGGTTTGCTCTGTTGAGCTAATATGGCTTCTTGTTGAGGAAATTTCGAAACATTTTCTCCACAATTGCAAAACTTCTCTGAAACCAGCACTATGGCTGTTGGGTACAGAACTTATAGGGTTCTGTCTGTAAGTTCCTGATTTGATTTTTTTTTAAGTTCAGTGTTAATGGTGGCAATATGTTAGTTGTAAACTGCTCTGATGGCCACATTTGAATAAAACTAGAATGCTGAATTAATCCTCATTCCATAGCTAACTGCAAATATCATGCATGACTCAGATTTGTCAAACACGATTTCCCTTTCATAAATCCGTGTTGACTCTGCCCAATCCTATTATTATTTTCTAAGTGCCCTGTTACCACGTCCTTAATAATAGATTCCAGCATTTTCCCTACTGCTGATGTCAGGCTAACTGGTCTGTAGTTCCCCGTTTTCTCTCTCCCTCCTTTCTTAAATAGTGGGGTTACATTTGCCACCTTCCAATCCGCAGGAACCATTCTAGAATCTATGGAATTTTGGAAGATGACAACCAATGCATCCACTATCTCTATAGCCACCTCTTTCAAAACCCTAGGATGTAGGCCATCAGGTCCAGGGGATTTATTGGCTTTCAGTCCCTTTAATTTCTCCAGTACTATTTTTTTACGAATACTATTTTGTTTCAGTTCCTCATTCTCGCTAGACCCTTGGCTCTCCACTATTTCCGAGAGGATTTTTGCGTCTTCTTCCGTGAAGACAGACACAATGGGCTTGATTTTAATAGCCCTGAGGAGGCGGGTTTGGAGGCGGGTTTGTTGCGAAAATCGGAAAAAATGCCTTCAGACACCCAACCCGCCTCCATCCCGCCCCCGCCCGATTTTCATGAGTTGTTAACTGTTAACTGCCTTGCTAATCCTATTTTCACAGTGGTTTCCCATTTTCGGGCTTCTGGCTCCTGTTTCCCGACTTGTCAGAAACAGGTCAGGTTCAAGGAGATGAGTTGCTGAAGGACATGATTTGTATTCATTGGTGGAGCACTTTAAAAGCGTCACTGAAACATGGCTGACATTCAAATGCAACAATTTTGCTGTTGTAGGTATGGGATAAGATTTTGCACATCTACTGACACCCATCTGCAGTGTGACATGAATGGAATAATTTCAGGCCACTTCAACTGCGCTTGCAAGCTTGTTGCCTCAAATTAAATCTATAGCAAAGGGATGGGAAACATTTATGCCCTCTCATCCTGGTCTTCATAATCGGAGGATTAGCAGCCACGTGGCTCAGTGCAGATCTTCCTGGGAAGAGGAGTAGAAGGAGGACGAGGGGCGCCTTGCATGCCCTGTTGTGACCAATGCAGCATCCCTCCAGTTCACTGCTGCCCGTCAAGCAGGGTATGCACACTGCCATGCTACATTAGCATAAGCTTACACTTCAACCATAGGTGGCTTCCATATGGCTCTGTAATTGCAGGCGACACTTGTCCAATGTCATACATTATCTCTTCTATACCCTGTTATTTCCTATCACTTTTACCATCAGCATTACAAAAGCAAGTCGCCCTGAGCCCTCAACGCGCTTTTGCCATTTTCTATAACACATAGGCCACACAATCAACTGTTTGACATAATTTTTCTTTTAAACATCACAAAAGGATAATAAACCAGCAACATTCAGAAAAAAAGATAAATCACCCAAGTGACTCCCCTTGTGACTATAAGTGCTTCATCTTTCTCTTACATGTGCTTCTACGTGGTGCTTCCCCAGTGGCTTCAGCAGACGTAGAGGCACCTTGCTGACTAGGATGCTGTGCCTGCTTAGACGCCTTTGGCGGGCATCCTCTGGGTTTGGGAGCCTGGGAGGGCTCTTCAACAGTCTGCTCTTCCTACGGCTGTGCAGGGGCTGAAACGGCCATCTCATTTGTCTCCGCAAAGTGGGTCTCTGACAGAGGGCTCCGCAGTGGCATGGTCATTTGAGTGCTTTGAGAGGAGCCCACACTTCCTTGTGTCCTGCCAACAACATCCCTCTCATGGGTCAGCCGCACCTCAGTGCTGGTAAGTAGCTGGAGAGCACCTTGCTGCACCTCAGAGGGACCATGAGGACCTGTATCTGCACTGGCAGTCCTCATCAAAAGGACATAAGAACATAAGAAATAGGAGCGGGAGCAGGCCAATCAGCCCCTCGAGCCTGCTCCGCCATTCAATAAGATCATGGCTGATCTGATCCTAACCTCAAATCTAAAGAACACAAGAAGTAGGAGCAGGACCCGGCCACTCAGCCCCTGGGCCCGCTCCGCCACCCACAGGGCCTTGACCGATCCGAATTCAGCCTCATGTCCAATTTCCTGCCCGCTCCCCGTAACCCCTAATTCCCTTTACTTCTAGGAAACTGTCTATTTCTGTTTTAAATTTATTTAATGATGTAGCTTCCACAGCTTCCTGGGGCAGCAAATTCCACAGACCTACTCCCCTCTGAGTGAAGAAGTTTCTCCTCATCTCAGTTTTGAAAGAGCAGCCCCTTATTCTAAGATTATGCCCCCTAGTTCTAGTTTCACCCATCCTTGGGAACATCCTTACCGCATCCACCCGATCAAGCCCCTTCACAATCTTATATGTTTCAATAAGATCACCTCTCATTCTTCTGAACTTCAATGAGTAGAGTCCCAATCTACTCAACCTCTCCTCATATGTCCACCCCCTCATCCCCGGGATTAACCGAGTGAACCTTCTTTGTACTGCCTCGAGAGCAAGTATGTCTTTTCTTAAGTATGGACACCAAAACTGTATGCAGTATTCCAGGTGCGGTCTCACCAATACCTTATATAACTGCAGCAATACCTCCCTGTTTTTATAATCTATCCCCCTAGCAATAAAAGCCAACATTCCGTTGGCCTTCTTGATCACCTGCTGCACCTGCATACTAACTTTTTGATTTTCTTGCACTAGGACCCCCAGATCCCTTTGTACTGCAGTACTTTCCAGTTTCTCGCCATTAAGATAATAACTTGGACGTCCATGAAGCTCTGGTCTCTCTGCTCAATGGCTGCCCTTCGCTCCTCCAGAGATGACATTCTATTTTGAACAGTCACCATGTTTTCCTGACTCTGGCGACTTATTTCCTCCATGGCCGTGGCCATCCTTTCCACTGAGGTAGCCAGCCTTTCCACGGAGGTTGCCATCCTATCCATGGTGATGCGTTCATGCACCAGTGCCTCCACTACGGCAATGCTGATGTTAGAGATGGACTCCTCCATTCTCTTCACACTCGCACTAACCCTGGAGGCAAACCCTTCCAGAGACTCCTGCACTTGTTCCTGTATTTCCCGAGGCACTCTTTTTCTGGATGGCCCCAGAGGCACAGCGTCTGCATGCAGCTCAGCAGAGCTAGGAGATTGCTGCGACCTCCACCGAGGACTCTCCACTGCTGTCGCTGTCTCCATAATCTGCTGATGCTCACTTGTGCGCTGTGATAGACCAGGTGGCAACGCTACTCTAACTCGCGATGGCCCCACCGAGGTGTGCGTTGCTGCGCTGGTGCTGGGTGCGCTGAGTCCTGGTGACGCTGCTCCCTCAGAGGCTTCAGGTTCCTCTGAGTTGTCCAGCTCTTCATCCTGGATCATGGGGAGGGGGGCACTCGATGGTCCTGTGGGAGAGTAAAGGCATGATTTAGACATCTGATATTGATGTAGCCGACACATCCTTTTAAGCAGATGATAAAACGCGATTGTCTATGGACATCATATGCCATTGCATTCTGAGAGGGATGAAACTCTATTATGTCACCAGCTTCCTCTAGTGTGCCCGTCTCTCCATCGCCCACTTCCAGGTCCTTGCCACTGCCAACAATCTCGTTTGTAGCCTCCTCAGCACTGGTCAATGTGGCTAGGGTAGGTGTTCCTCCTCCAGTTATTGCTCTCTCCCTCTTATTGTGGCCTATCTTTTCCTGCTGGGAGGGACACAAGCAGTGTTTCAGCCACAGTGATGGAGTGAGGGTCAATAATCACTACCATAGAAGCTTTGAGGGAGACGAAGATAGGGTAAGGTGCCAAGAGGAAGCTAGCTCCCTGTGCGTTGTTAGTTGTTGTCACTACATGACAGTGCGAGCGAGTCTAAGGGGTGCATAGGCAGGATGCTGAAGTGATTCAGTACAGAGAGAGAGATGGATAGGAAAGGGTGCAAAGGAAGTAAGAGTAAGGTGGGATGTGAAGTTGGAGGCTTACAACGCAGAGTGCTGGTGATGAGAAGAGAAGGGAAGCAGATTGAAGGTAAGTTTGATGGGATACTCACTCTTGATGTTCGCACAAGATCATTAAACCTTTTTCGGCACTGGATCTATGACCGTGCATATATGGACTTTGCGCTGACCTCCTCAGCAATGCGCAGCCAGGCTGCCTTGGTCTGCTAAGGAGGCTTCCTCCGGCCATCAGGAGGGAAGAGAATCTCCCTGCGCCCTCTGACAGCATCCACAAGAACATGGAGGGAGTCATCATTAAAACAAGGAGCTGCCGTGCCTCTGGAAGAAGACATTGCGTATAAATCAAGTCCAGGAATCCAGAAGAGAAAGGCTTAGGCTGAATGGCAGCTTTAAAAGCAGCTGCTATTATGACGTCATCAGAGGCGACCAGCCGACCCGATCCCATTCATTGGACCAGCCAGCGCGCCCCATTGAAATAAACAAGATCATTGAATCAAAATCGGACATCAGCAGCTGATCCCGCCGGAAGCAGCTCCGGAACCCGCCCACCACGCAACCCGACTCCAACCCGCCTCAGCAATTAAAATCGAGCCCAAAGTATTTGTTTAATTTCTCTGCCATTTCCTTATTCCCTGTTATAATTTCTCCTGTCTCAGCCTGTAAGTGACCCACATTTACTTTCGCTAATCTTTTCCTTTTTACATACCTATAGAAGCTTTTACAATCTGTTTTTATGTCTCTCGCTAGTTTACTCTCATATTCTATTTTCCCTCTCTTTATCAATTTCTTGGTCCTCCTTTGCTGAATTCTAAAATCCTCCCAATCCTCAGGCTTACTGCTCTTTTTGGCAACATTATAAGCCTCTTCCTTTGATCTAACACTATCTTTAACTTCTCTTGGTAGCCACGGTTGGGCCACTTTTCCAGTGGTGTTTATGTGCCTTAAAGGAATGTATATTTGTTGTAAATTATGTATTAATTCTTTAAATGCTAGCCATTGCTTCTCTACTGTCATACCTTTTAATGTAGTTTCCCAATCTACCTTAGCCAGCTCGCCCCTCATACCTATGTAGTTTGCTTTGTTTAGATTTAAGACCCTAGTTTCGGATTTAACTAATCACTTTCAAACTTAATATAAAATTCTGTCATATTATGGTCACTCTTCCCTAAGGGCCCCTTTACTACAAGGTTATTAATTAACCCTTTCTCATTGCACAATACTAGATCTAAAATAGCCTGTTCCCTAGTTGGTTCCTCAACATACTGATCTAGAAAACTATCTTGTATACATTCCATGAATTCGTCCTCCACACTATTACTGCAAATTTGGTTTGCCCAGTCTATATGTAGATTAAAGTCTCCCATGATTACTGTATTACCCTTGTTACATGCACCTCTAATTTCCTGATTTATACTCTGCCCTACATTACAACTATTGTTTGGGGGCCGATAAACAACTCCCACCAATGTTTTCTGCCACTTGCTGTTTCTTAGCTCCACCCAAACTGATTCTACTTCTTGATTTTCGGAGCTAAGATCCTTTCTCTCTACTGTCTTTATCCCATCCTTTATTATCAGGGCTACCCCTCCTCCTTTTCCATTTTGCCTATCTCTTCTAAAATGTAAGTATCCTGGAATATTTAGTTCCCAGCCTTGGTCACTTTGCAACCTTGTCTCCGTAATGACTATTAGATCAAACCTATTAATTTCTACCTCCGCTGTTAATTCATCTGTTTTGTTGCGAATGCTTTTGGCATTCAGATACAGTGCGTTTAGCTTTGACTTTTTTCTATTTTTCCCTGATGTCACCTTAGTCACTGATGCCATAGAGTCATAGAGTTACACAGCACAGAAAGAGGCCCTTCGGCCCATCGTGTCCGCACCGGCCATCAAGCCTTGTCTATTCTAATCCCATTTTCCAGCACTTGGTCCGTAGCCTTGTATGCTATGGCGTTTCAAGTGCTCATCTAAATGCTTCTTGAATGTTGTAAGGGTTCCTGCCTCTAGCACCCTTTCAGGCAGTGAGTTCCAGATTCCAACCACCCTCTGGGTGAAAAAGTTTTTCCTCAAATCCCCTCTAAACCTCCTGCCTGAAACTATGCCCCCTGGTTATTGACCCCTCTATTAAGGGGAAAAGTTCCTTTCTATCTACCCTATCTATGCCCCTCATAATTTTGTACACCTCAATCAGGTCCCCTCTCAGCCTTCGCTGCTCTAAGGAAAACAACCCCAGCCTGTCCAGTCTCTCTTCATAGCTGAAGCGCTGCAGCCCAGGTAACATCCGGGTGAATCTCCTCTGCACCCTCTCCAATGCAATCACATCCTTCCGAGAGTGTGGCAACCAGAACTGCACACAGTATTCCAGCTGTGGCCTAACTAGCGTTTTGTACAGCTCCATCATAACCTCCCTGCTCTTATATTCTATGCCTCGGCTAATGAAGGCAAGTATCCCATATGCCTTCTTAACCACCTTATCTACCTATCCTGCTGCCTTCAGGGATCTATGTACATGCACACCAAGGTCCCTCTGATCCTCTGTCCTTCCTAGGGTCCTACCATTCATTGTGTATTCCCTTGCCTTGTTAGTCCTCCCAAAATGCATCACCTCACACTTTTCAGGGTTAAATTCCATTTGCCACTGTTCTGCCCATCTAACCAACCCATCTATATCATCCTGTAGCCTGAGGCTTCCCTCCTTACTATTTACCACTCCACCAATTTTCGTGTCATCTGCGAACTTACTGATCATACCTCCTACATTCATATCTAAATCATTAATGTACACTACAAACAGCAAAGGACCCAGCACCGATCCCTGCGGTACACCACTGGACACAGGCTTCCAGTCACAAAAACAACCTTCGACCATCACCCTCTGCCTCTTGCCACTAAGCCAATTTTGGATCGAATGTGCCAAGTTGCCCTGGATCCCATGGGCTCTTACCTTCTTGACCAGTCTCCCATGCGGGACTTTGTCAAAAGCCTTACTGAAGTCCATGTAGACCACATCAACTGCACTACCCTCATCCACACACCTAGTCACCCGCTCGAAAAATTCAATCAAATTGGTCAGACATGATCTCCCCCTGACAAAGCCATGCTGACTATCCTTGATTAATCCTTGCCTCTCCAAGTGGAGACTAATTCTGTCCCTCAGAATTTTTTCCAATAATTTCCCTACCACTGACGTTAGGCTCACTGGCCTGTAATTCCCTGGTTTATCCCTACTATCCTTCTTGAATAATGGTACTATGTTAGCTGTTCTCCAGTCCTCTGGCACCTCCCCTGTGGCCAGAGAGGTTCTGAAAATTTGTGTCAGAGCCCCTGCAATCTCTTCCCTTGCCTCACACAGCAGCCTGGGATACATCTCGTCAGGGCCTGGGGATTTATCCACTTTTAAGCCCGCTAAAACCGCTAGTACCTCCTGCCGCTCAATACTAATTTGTTCAAGTATATCACAATCCCCCTGCCTGATTTCTATGCCTACATCGTCCTTCTCCATAGTGAACACAGATGCAAAATATTCATTTAAAACCCCACCTACATCTTCTGGCTCTACACACAGATTGCCACTTTGGTCCCTAATGGGCCCTACTCTTTCCCTGGTTATCCTCTTGCCCTTAATATACTTATAAAACACCATGGGATTTTCCTTTATTTTGCCCGCCAGTGTTATTTCATGCCCCCTCTTCGCTCTCCTAATGCCCTCTTACCTTTGTTACTCTCTCTGTCCTTTCCTGACCCACTCTGCTTATTTTTACCCAAAACTCTGCTCTGCTCTAGAGCCTTGACATTTCTCTTGCTGCTTTTAAATTTACTCTTTCCTGAATCCTCCCACCTCGACTTCATTAGTTTAAAGCCCTGTCTATTGCCCTAGTTATTCGATTTGCCAGGACACTGGTTCCAGCCTGGTTTCAGTGGAGCCCGTCCCAACGGAACAGCTCCCTCTTTCCCCAGTACTGGTGCCAGTGCCCCATGAAGCAAATCCCCTGCCTCCCACACCATTCTTTGAGCCACGCATTTGAGCCACGTTGTTGGAGGTCAATCATCTCAGCCCCAGGACATCACTGCAGGAGTTCCTCAGGGCAGTGTCCTAGGCCCAACCATCTTCAGCTGCTTCATCAATGACCTTCCCTCCATCATAAGGTCAGACGTGGGGATGGTTGCTGATGATTGTACAGTGTTCAGGTCCATTCACAACTCCTCAGATCATGAAGCAGACCATGCCCGCATGCAACAAGACCTGGATGACATTCAGGCTTGGGCTGATAAGTGGCAAGTAACATTCACGCCACAGAAGTGCCAGGCAATGACTATCTCCAACAAGCGAGAGTCTAACCAATGCCCCTTGACATTCAACAGCATTATTATCGCCGAATCCCCCACCATCAACATCCTGGGGGGATAACCATTGACCAGAAACTTAACTGGACCAGCCACATAAACACTGTGGCTACAAGAGCAGGTCAGAGTCTGGGTATTCTGCGGCGAGTGTCTCACCTGACTCCCCAAAGCCTTTCCACCATCTACAAGGCACAAGTAAGGAGTGTGATGGAATACTCTCCACTTGCCTGGATGAGTGCAGTTCCAACAACACTCAAGAAGCGCGACACCATCCAGGACAAAGCAGCCCACTTGATTGGCACCCCATCCACCACCTTAAACATTCACTCCCTCCACCACTGGCGCACCGTGGCTGCAGTGTGTACCATCTACAAGATGCACTGCAGCAACTCACCAAGGCTTCTTCGGCAGCACCTCCCAAACCCGTGACCTCTACTACCTAGAAGGACAAGGCAGCCGGCACATGGGAACACCATCACCTGCAAGTTCCCTCCAAGTTACACATTATCCTGACTTGGAAATATATCGCCGTTCCTTCATCGTTGCTGGGTCAAAATCCTGGAACTCCCTCCCTAACAGCACTGTGGGAGTACCTTCACCACACGGACTGTAGCGGTTCAAGAAGGTGGCTCACCACCAACTTCTCAAAGGCAATTAGGGATGGGCAATAAATGTTGGCCTCGCCTGCGACGCCCACATCCCATGAACGAAAAAAAATTATAGTGCCGTACTGATCTAGACCAAAATGTTCTCCAGCACAGTGGTAGTAGTGAAGTGTGGCTGGGCCATGAGCTGGATGATGGCGAAAGGGGAATTGGAAATGGGGACTCCACTCAAAGCGCTTCCACTTCTCACCCACAGCCCACCTCTCAGTCAGTAGCCCACATGCTGCCTCGTCTCCCGATGGCCTAGTCTGCCCCTGGACAGTTGCAGGTGGAGCAGTCTTTGGTGGGACCCTCACGGGGTCTAAAACCCAGAGGATGTTGGCCAAGAGCATGTCAGCAATCACAACAGGGATCTGAGCTGCCTGCCTTTACCTCTGCTGAAACCACAGGGGTTGCACCACGTAAGAGTAGCAGGAAAAAGAGTAAGGCACAAGGGTATGCACATGGGTGTCTTTGAAAATGTTGTGTTGATAAGTTTCTGTTGTTTATTTAGCTCACATAAATGTTATTCTTTTTCACCACTTTCCCGTCTTGTCCAGTCTTGGATGCTGGGCGGTTAGTGGCCTTTTAACTTGTTTGATGATGAATGGGAAGACATGAATTGATGGGGACCAATGGGGGGATGTTCAAGGGATGGTTGGTTGATTGCAAGATTGCTTTGTGTCAGTGATATTGGGGGGAGGTGGTGGAGTGGGGCTGGGGGGGGGAGTGGGGCCGGTGGGGGAGTGGGGCCGGTGGTGGTGGAAGTAAAGCACACTTTATCGAAGGAATAAATGGATAGCAATCAGGAGCAGAAAATCTGACCTATTTTTCCTCTCCTAAGGAACTGAGTCCAGTTAGAGTATCTCTACAACTACCCTAGATCAGATCAACTAATGCAGCAAATATCAGGGTTGAATCTAGGATATTTCTATTCCGTACAGCTCAACGCCAGTGCATTTACCAATGGAGCCATGGAAGATTTTTCCTAATTACTGCCATATACATTGAAATACTTTACAATTCTTTGAAGATATAAAATAGAACAAAAATGATATGAAACATTTTCATGTTGCATAAAATTAGTTTTTGGACTTTGCATAAATCAGATGTATATTTTTGAGTTCAATCTTGTTCAATAATGGTCCAGAATTTGCTGCAAAAATAAGTGTGTTCACGGCGTACATCGTTATTAATATGTAAAAAAAAGCAGCACTTTGTGATGAGGAAGAGATACGGCATGAGTTGCGAATCGCCACAAATTGCTGGACAATTTGTGCTGCTTCGCTGTTAGCCTCGCAAAAACTGGAGCTCACCGTCAACCTTCCCCATGCGTGTCAAGGAATTGCTGCATTTGCATTGTAAAAGTGAATTAAACTCACCGCAGAAGATTAGGGCTGCTATTTCATGACCGAAGAAACCTTTTCATGGTGAGATTTATGTTCCTCTAATGCCACTGAACCTTGGAGGCCCTGAAAGGGAACAATTGAAACTGTGGCGTCTCACTCCTGCAGGTAGTAGTGTTCCTAGAGGGTTTTTTCTTACTTTTCCCTTCTGTCTCTTTTTCTCTTTGTAATCTTTCTTCCCCTCTCTTTATTTATCTTTCTGTATCTAGACTATTGGTCCTGTCATACACCAAGGTTCCGGATGCCCCATTGACCTCACAAATGATGTTTTCTGTGCTTTAAAAACAATATACTGAAAACGCTGGAAACAAAAAGCTTTAAACACACAGGTCAATCAGGACGGAATGCTTGGGGCCTTCAGTGACCATGGTAGCACAGCCAAGCACACAAAACGCCACCCAATATCCACATTCCCACACTTTATCAAAGGCAATCTGGTCACCCCCCAGAACAATGGATAGGAATAAGGAGCAGGAAACCGGATTGATTTTTCCAACACGACAAAATTGAGTCCAGTTCGAGCAGGGAATAGTGTGTCTGGTAACAATATTATGAATTAGATGTATAAGTTTCCTATTTGTTTGGTTGGGACTTTATGTTTAAATGATTGTATTCGCTGTGCCTCATCAGAGAAGGGGCACTTGTAGAATTGTTCTGCTGTTGATGACACTGTGGCAACCCTTATTGGTCAAGGCAAAACTAGGCATCTGTGGAGGGAACGCTCTGGGCCTTCCACGACCAGTGGGCACCACAGCTATAGATTGTCTAATTGACATGCACAATAATATTTTTCATTTAGCTTTACACATTTGATTAAACCTCATAGCTAGTTTATTATATTACTTAGGAAGCTATTTCTCTGTGAGTGCACCCTTATTGGTCTATCAAGAGTTAGGTAGCAGGGGAGGGAACGTTCCAGAGGCGGACTCTTGATCAGCAACGTGATTTATGCGCCCACCAACCAACGCCGGCTGGCGCTGCAAGTTGTTGTTGTGATGATGCTTGCAGCGAAGTGAGAACGTTGGCCCAGATGTGGGCTCCACGTCACGAGCAGCCAGCGCCCCGCGCGTGCGCGCGCCCGCCCGCGGGTGACGTCACCAACATGGCGGCGATTTGAGCTTCTGTGCGAGTGGGAGCCGCAGCCGCGAGAAAACAGCCCGAGGACCGAGCCCCGCTCCCGGCCTCTCTCTCAATGTCGGATAACCAGAGCTGGAATTCTTCCTCCGAAGAGGATCTGGACACCGAGTCCGGGCCGCCTGTTGAGCTGTGCGGGATACTGAGCAAGGTGAGCGCCGCCGGACCGCCCACAGACGGGCCGGAGCTCCCCTCCCTGCAGCTCCTCTCTGTGTGTAACCTCCACTCTCACCCGCTGGAAGTGTGTCCGGGAGGGGACCATCGCCTCGGTCAGTCAGAGACCCGCCCGGCGTGGGACCCGGAGCCCGGAGGGAGCGGGACCGCCCTCAGATACCTGTTCAAATCTTCGGCTGCTTCTCCTCGCCGTCTCCCCGGTAACGGAGAGGCGCCAGCTCGAGCCCCGAGGCCTGACCGTCTCCCTCAGCGCTGATCGGCGGTGCGGGAGCCGCTCGTTGGGTGATCATTGCAAACCTGTTAATATTACGGTGAAAGTTATTGCAAGCGGGAGTCGCCACAACACAGAGCTTCACTCTGTTTACGTGTATCGGCTGCTGCTTTTTAAAAAAAAAAAATAATGAAACGGATGCTGTTTTGTTTTGACAGCCCCGTGCGTTGTGTTTGCATCGCTGTAAAAGTTGTATTCTGTTGCATTTTGCTCTTGTTTGACCCCAGTCCAAAGTGTGTGGGCCCGGTGCTGGCTGATGTGTCGGAGCCTTTTTTGAAGTTTACTGTGAACTCGGGCGTGTTCGTGTTGTTGCAACACTGGCGCTGGAGTGAGTAATGCTTGCATCTCCCCGAGTTATTTGCACTTGGGTAAAGTTGGATTACTTGGGAATATGCTTTCCCGGGTTTGTAGAATAAATCCATCTTCTAGGATGCCGACAATAAGGAACGACACATTTTGATCAGATTGTATAATATAAATCAATCTAGCCCATATCCAGGCGTCTTACAAGTATTTATTTCAATGTCTTTTTTCAGTGGACCAACTATATCCATGGCTGGCAGGACCGATGGGTGGTTTTGAAAACCAATACTCTGAGTTACTATAAATCTGAGGATGAAACGGAGTACGGTTGTCGGGGATCAATCTGTCTAAGCAAGGCTGTTATTACTGTAAGTTTGTTAAGTTTTTATATTAAAATATGCTCTCTTTGGTTTGTGCAAGCCTACTTTCATTGTACAATATATAATAGATTTGCTCCACTAACCTTTCCTTGGCCAGTTGTCATCAATGGGCCCCCCCTTATGTACAAAAGATTAATTTTTTATGCCTTTTTTAATATGTCTGCTGGCTTTATGTAGAGAGCTGATTGGACTGACTTGTTCAGCTTCCTTTTCTAATTCATGAACTCGGGTAGTAGCTATTGGGGCAACTGTAGGCACCCTTTGTCTGACCATTCTGCAGTTTAATGTGGTCATCTGAACAGCCTCAGTTTAATTTGACTCGATTATGTAGAAAATGAGCATTTCATCAGCAATGATGTATTAACCTTGTTCCCAGTCTTCTCCTAATGGGTCTGACTGTAGAAAAATTGCATTTATATAGCTCCTTTCACAACCTCAGGATGTTCCAAAGCACTTCATAGCTATGAAGTACTTTTGAAGTGTAGTCACTGTTGTAATATAGAAAATGTAAGAAGAAAGTGTTGTGATTGGAAACTGGGTATTAACTTACATTCTACTACTCGTGCATTATTAATAGTGTGTTGTGCCATGGTTCCATTTGACAGGCGATAATCATTTCAGGCCTTTACTGCTCTCAAATCAGGTCGCTAGAAGGTAATCAAGAGTGACTCACTCTAGATTATTTTCCCTCCTTCCTTGTGGGGAATTGCATAATAGTCATTGATGGTAAAGCTGAAGTTTGGAACTTGCCTTTTGTGGAATTGAGGTTGCTTTATTTCATTCTAATGTTGTACTGCTGCATCATCCACACCAAGCAAATTTCAATTATAACAGTCATTACAATATACCATTCAGGGCATTCTCGTACCACTAAATAAGCCAACGTGAAATATTAGGTAGTATAGCACCAACAGTGTTAGTCTGTTCAACTTGGAGATGTATATTTCAAATCCAGTTTATGGTGAACACTTTTTTCTTGTGGGGGAGGTACAACCGAGAAGGGGTGGTGGCAAGGGATTCTTCCTTAATTAAAGTGTGTGTCTTGGTAGACTGACTATGGAACAACAATGTTGATGAAGGTTGAGTATAGTGGTGAACATGAGCTGGCAAAAGTAAAATATTTTTCATAATTTCAAAGCAATACTTTTTTTATTGCTGTAAGAATCTGAAATTGCATTGTTTTCTGTTTTACTTGGGATTTTTAAAGTTATCTGTATCCACTTCAAATAATTCTGAAGTGGCATGTTCACCTGTCCTAAGTTGTCAGGGTTAATTTCTAGCATCTTTACTTGGAGAGGGGGGGCAGGGTAGCAGTGCAACCTTGTGTACAGTTATTTCTGACTTATTAAGTGACTATGCTCTATTAAAGCACATGTCTGTTTACTTTTTAAAAATCAAGTTAAATTTGAATGGTTAAAAGTCCTTAATGGACAAGGTATTGTCGGGGAGAAAGTCATTTTACTACTTTCTTTGCAATCGCTCTATGGAGCTGCGCTGACTTCTTCAGTTAAGGATGTGACTGATAGATAAACTTAGTGTTTGTACTAGCTTAGAAACTCTTTCTTGAAATGTTGAAGTATTGCCTGCTCTTGAGTGAGAGTAGTTCTCTGAAATGCAGTGGTGGGGGTCTGAGTGAATGCTGAAAGTTATGGAGGTACTCTTTATACTATTTCCCCTTTCCAAGATGAGATTATTATAAATGTGTACTTACTGTTACAATAGTTTATTTTCAATAAACACTGTACAGGTATTAGTGTACTCAGCATGCTTAACTGAAGCAGTAAAATTGTGTACTTAAATTTAAGAATGTAGAAACACTGCGTAGCAATCAAGTCTAAATAAAAGTGTGCACTTTTTCAAGCGGGTTAAAGCGCTGTTCATTAAAACTTCAATCTTTGTTTTTTCCCTCAATTTCTTCTTCTCTCAATCAATGACTTATGCTAGAGTATGTCAGCACTCCAGTGATTTGTCCAAGTGACTATTTTTCATTAGAGCCTAGACGGTGAATGCTGATGTGCTGTTCAGTCATGGGGTGATCACTTGAGTCAAATGTAATTGTATTTACCTGAAGAGATCACTGGTTAATGATCTGGAGTGACAACCAGTTCTCCGCCTTTGCTGCCCACCCTAGCCTGAGGGCACTAAGATTACTTGTAAGACCTCTACTATTGCTGAAGTTAGTGGACTCAGCACAAGCATCAATTAAAGATGTGACCTTCTTGGTCTGGGGTGTGGCTGTTCCAGCTCACACTCTGTTTTCACAGACTGAGCTATTGAAAAAGCTGAATATGTAAATAGTGACATGATATTGCAGTGACTGTTGTATTTGTTCTCTGTTATGACCAAGTCTTGGCTAAATACATTATGTAGTTTTTGAAGGGTGGATATGTTCAAGTATAAGAATAAGTTTTAAAAAAAGTCAATAAACCTTTAATACGTCCAATTATACGTAGCTTCAGCAATAAAGAAAATAGAATGCTTAACTGTCAAAATGGTAGAGTACACTCTTGAGGCACTGGAGGGCTATGGGCACCCATTGAATCCTTTCCCAGGATAAATTGACACCATTGGGAAAGGAGGGAGCAGCCCAAGTGAAAATTTGACTGTTCTAGCTAAAGTGAACGATTGTGTCACATCTTTGGAGTTTGATTTTTTAGCAGATGCTTTAAATTACCTTTTTTACCTTTGTATATAATGTACAGTGTTGTCTCTCTAGAATTCCAATAATGCATAATGGGTGTGTGACATTTTCCTTTTTGGCTACTTTAACTGTGGGGAAAACAGCAATAGTACTTGATAAATTGTGCCCTTCCAAACTGGGATTGTGTCTGGAGAGGTTAGAATATTGTCTAGTTTTGGGCACCCTATACAAGAAGGATGTCAAGGCTATGGAGAGGGTACAGAAGGGATTCAGTAAGTTGAGACCAGGTTTGAGAGGCTTTAGTTATGAGGAGAGATTAAAGAAACTGGGGATCTTTTCATTAGAACGGAGAAGGTAGAGGAGTTCCACTTTCGGTGCTCAAAATGAGAGGGTTTTGATGAAGTACATAGGGAAATACAAAGAGGTTTGGAAAGTGTTTTTTTTTTTAAGCAGAAGGGTGTTAGAACATGGAATGCCGTACCAGAAACAGTGGTGGAAGCAGAATCCATAATTTTTAAGGGGAAAGTGGATAGATATTTGAAAAGAAATTAAGGGTCTGGGCCTCTGGAGAATGGGACTGAGTGGATTTTTTTAATTCACTCATGGGATGTGGGTGTTGCTGGCAAGGCCAGCATTTATTGCCCATCCCTAATTGCCCTTGAGAAGGTGTTGGTGAGCTACCTTCTTGAACCGCTGCAGTCTGTGTGGTGAAGGTACTCCCACAGTGCTGTTAGGGAGGAATTCCAGGATTTTGACCCAGCGATGATGAAGTGGTATATTTCCAAGTCAGGATGGTGTGTGACTTGGAGGGGAACTTGCAGGTGGTAGGGTTCCCATGCATCTGCTGCCCTTGTCCTTCTCGATGGTAGAGGTCATGGGTTTGGGAGGTGCTGCCGAAGAAGCTTTGGCGAGTTGCTGCAGTGCATCTTGTAGATGGTACACACTGCAGCCACGGTGCACCACTGGTGGCGGGAGGGAGGGAATGTTTAAGGTGGTGGGTGGGATGCTAATCAAGCGGGCTGCTTTGTCCTGGATGGTGTCGAGCTTCTTGAGTGGAAAAGGAGCTGCACAGTTGGGAACACTGTTGGATAGCTCTTTCAGAGATACTGCACAAGTGCGATAGGTCAAATGGCCTCCTCCTATGCTATAAAACTTTGTATGAAAAGAGTATTTTGAGCTATATAACAAATTAAGTACTAATAGTTACATATGCCATTGGTTGAGGTGGGAACAGTTTGAAGAGACGATGAATATTGCACAGTATTATGTGCAACTTCATAGATTTTTGGGACCAATATACAGCCTAATGACACTAAACGTGCCTGGTGTTATTGATCTATGTGCTGTTATCTAATCCATAACTGAAATTGGTATCGGCACAAAAAGCAGGAATAGAGTTCAAATAGCTTGGGATCAGCTTGTGTTGTATTTTGTATATTGATGCACTTTAAATGTTTTGGGAGGTTTTCGTTCCCCCAAGGTGAATTCAGATGGTGCTGATGAAGACTTGCCACTTTAGGCACCTAGTGTCCACTGGGTACTCCCTGTGTACATCATGATCAGATGAAGAGGAAACCTGCTGACTCGCTCCATTGAGTCCTCCAAGCATTCTACTGTGCCAGTGTGGAGTTTTCCATTTCCTGCACTGGTCATCCTGAATGAGACTACCATTTTTGAAGTACATTTTTTTTTTGATGAATCTTGGACATTGTTGTGCTCGGGCATTGTACCCACAAGAAAATTAACCAAGGGATGATATTTTCAAACTGCAACTTGATTTTGATCCCAGGTCCTACAGCTGAATGGATCATGTTCTAAGCAATTTTGATTCACAGTGCCAAAGATGATTTTGAAATCAGTTTAACTTACAAAATGTGATCTGAGGTTCAAAAGGTTGAAATAGGTGAGTAGCTGGGTAATAAAACCAGGAAGTTCATTCCTAGTCTGTAGTGAGTTAGCTGATTTCAGTTGAGGCAGCAGTAGGACATGACAGTTAGCCTCAGCAGCTCTGGATCAGAGAGGGAAAATTGGTCAGTGTTCCTAATCTTAATTTCTGTCCTGACTCTTGCTGGAGGTTTGTGTGTCTGAACATTGAGTGAGAAGAAGATCAAGGTTAAAAGAAAATAAAGACTTGCATTTATATTGCGCTTTTCATGACCACATGTCGTCCCAAAGTGCTTTACAGCCAATTAAGTACTTTTGAAGTGTAGTCACTGTTGTAGTGTAGGAAAAGTGGCAACCAGTTTGTGCACAGCAAGCTCCCACAAATGGCTGTGATAATGACCAGATAATCTGTTTGTGATGTTGATTGAGGGATAAATTTTGGCCAGGACACCGGGGATAGCTCCCCTGCTTTTCTTCGAAATAGTGCCATGGGATCTTTTGCGTCCACCTGAGAGCAGACAGGGCCTTGATTTAACGTCTCCTCTGAAAGACGGCACCTCCAACAGTAGCACTCCCTCAGTACTGCACTGGAGTGTCATCCCAGATTTCTGTGCTCAAGTCCCAGGAGTGGGACTTGAACCCAGTCTTCTGAGTCAGGTGAGAGTGCTACCGACTGAACCACAGCTGACATGGTTGGCTGTGATGCCTCATGCAGTTCTATAGCCAGTGGTTCTCAACCTTTTTGCTTCTACATAACATAAGAACGTAAGAAATAGGAACAGGAGTAGGCCATTTGGCCCCTCGAGCCTGCTCTGCCATTTAATAAGATCATGGCTGATCTTATACCTCAACTCCACTTTCCTGCACTATCCCCATATCCCTTGATTCCCTTAATATCCAAAAATCTTATCAATCTCTGTCTTGATTGTACTCAACCCCTGAGCCTCCACAGCCCTCTGGGGTAGAGAATTCCAAAGATTCACCACCCTCTGTGAAGAAATTTCCCCCATCTCAGTCCTAAATGGCCGACCCCTTATTCTGAGACTCTGACCCCTGGTTCTAGACTCCCCAGCCAGGGGAAACATCCTCCCTGCATCTACTGTCAAGCCCTGTAAGAATTTTGTATGTTTCAATGAGCACCTCTCATTCTTCTAAACTTGAGAATATAGTCCTAGTCTACTCAATCTCTCCTCATAGGACAATTCCCCTCATCCCAGGAACCAGTCCGGTGAACTTTCGTTGCACTCCCTCTATGGCAAGTCTATCCTTCCTTGGGTAAGGAGACCAAAACTGTACACAATTCTCCAGGTGTGGTCTCACCAGGGCCTTATATAATTTCAGGAAGATGTCTTTACTCTTGTAGTCAAATCCTCTGAGGTCCCCCTTCCCGTGTTATAAAAATTCCACGGACCCCCTGTAACACAACACAACTATTTTTTAAAGAGTGGCTCCTGTCACGTGATGATAACCAGCAGCAAAGTTGCGCGCAGCAAGATCCAACAAGAGAAAGTTAGAAAGATCATATATGTGTCAACTTTCATGGCCGTCTGCACCTCGTGTGAGTGATGCCCTGGGACTTGGATCTGGGCCAGTGAGTGAGCTCCCTGCGGCAGTGGGCAGTTTGACCAGCCGCCCGTGCCATGCTAGGCTCTGTAAACAGCTGCCATGGGCAAGCAGCGGTCAACCGCATAAAGAGCGAAAGGTGAAGTCAGCCGAATAAAATGGACATCAAATCCCACCGACCTGTTGCTCCACTTACCCGATTTAAACATGGTGGGCAGGAGGGTGCGTGCCGCGTGGCCTGCTGGGAAAGAAACCCGCTACCAACTGTCACTAACGGATCTGGGGGTGGAGAGGAGGCGGGATCTCTTCTCAGACATCGGCGATGGCACATTGGCCCAATCCTGCATCGGTGCACTGAATTAAACTTTTTTTGGAGGCGGGTTTTTAAAAAAAAAGCCTATTTTGAGGGTTCGTTCTTGGTAATAAACGGGGCACCACTGACATCGGCAGTGATCAGTCTTACTTTTTTTTTTGTTGACCCTGCTCGCAGAATGAGATTTTTAAAGATTTTATTCTTGAAAGATGTTGATTTAGCGGACCCTTGAAATCTTTTCACAGACCCTGGTTGAGAACCCCTACTATAGCCCACCTACACTCGCTTTCAATGCTTGCACATCCATAATAGTCACGTGGGCAAGCTACTGGAGGGTGACTGCTCATGGAACTGTACCTCAGCAAGGAATTAATGTCATATGGTCAAACTTTTCAGCTGCTTTATTTTTTTAGTCTCTTAAACATCTTATACCTGACTCCTTTTTTTGTAGAAAAGCCCAGAAACATTACTTCTAAGCTAATTTGTTAGATTTAATTACTCAAGTTAGAATTATTAAACCAATCTTTTCCCTGCAATGTAGTATGAATTTCTGTAGTTAATGCTACATCCTTACAATAAAGTAGAATTAAACTCTAATGAAGTAAAGCATTAACAGTTCTAGCACCAGCATGCTATTCTTCAAAAAGATGCCATGTAAATGCAATAAAAACAGAAAATGCTGGAAATACTCAGCAGGTCAGGCAGCATCTGTAGAGAGAGGAACAGAGTTAACGTTTCAGATTGATGACCCTTCATCGACATGTAGCGTTAACTCTGTTTCTCTCTCTACAGATGCAGCCTGACCTGCTGAGTATTTCCAGCATTTTCTGTTTTTATTTCAGATTTCCAGTATCCGCAGTATTTTGCCTATGTAAATGCAAGTTCATTGTTCATTCATTCACTCTATAGCTCAAAACGTTCATTTGAAACACAATATAGGTTTATTTTATTGATACTGAAGTGAAGAGCAAAATCTAACTGCGCTGTTGTTTTCCGCAGTTCAATTGGAAATAACAAAAAAAAAATCACCCACCCACAAATGGTTTACTGACATCCTCATGACATCTTGTGATATTTTACGTGATGCCTTGGGCAGTAAAAACTCAAATATTCAACTGGCAAAAAGGACAAGTTTCAGTTGGAATCTAGTATAGCATTGCATATTTTTGCTAACATTAAATCTGGGGTATGTGACTTTTACCACAAGACTGAACTGTCTTTTTTAAAAAAAAAAGCTATATCGCCTGATGTATATTATCTAGTTAAAAGATGTTTTTGGCTGCCAAAACTGATGTCCGTCCTCTGCTAGATCAATTAAAGTTAAATTCCTCCTCAATGTGTAACACCTTTTGAGAAGATGGAGTGAAGACTTACTAAATGGGGGTGGTTTTAGCACTAAGCATGGGATTGATGCAAATTTACATTTGAGCACAGAAAAGTTCCATAAGAATATTGCAGATGTAATGCTATGTAACTAATGTTGCAATTTTAGTCAGCATTGAAGAATAAGAGCTATTAACTGTGGATGTCATTTATTGAGATTACTTTTCAAAATATGTTTCCCACTATTCATTGACTAACTTAGCTTCTCGTATTTAGTGCTTAGTTGCAATTTGAAAATATTACTGGATTATTTCTTCAAAATCAATTCATTTTTACCAGTAACCAAAATAATTTATTGATGTACTATACCCATGTTTGGACAACAGTGGCTATAGAATTGTATAAACAGATTTCTGCAGTTTCTCGTATCTTAAAGCTGCTTCAATATTTTGTGTGTAATATATTTAGCTTGTATTATATTTACAGTTGTAAACAAAGTATAACAGATTTGCAATCTTTTATATGCTTGTTTATATTTATGTAGCCTATATTGAGTGATTACAGTTGGCATTTTATTCTGTGCTTTGTACATTTAAAGTTCAGGTAGTGAACTTGTAGGTATTCAACAGATTCTGATGCTGACTTACTGTTCACTGAATATTTTATCTACCATGCTGTATGTTCAGGACAGTGGTGTTTCTGTGTACAACATGCAATAATAAGAAAATGCAGATATAAATGGGTTTTTCTTTTCCTTGAGGTTTTTACCAGTCTGTCTTCCGTTTTATTGTGTAGTTTTCATGTTTGTTGTTGTGCACCTGTCCAGGTGTAACGTTTTGAAAACTCTATTTTTAAATGTTCTTTCTTGATTTATTTTTGTTTCTTCTAAAGGTGTAATTAGGGCAATCTAGGGAAAATCAAAACAAAATTGGCGGAATAAAGAATGTGGAGGAAGGAAAATTGAGGTCAGGGTGAGAAGTAGTAGATAAGATGAGGGGACTACTGAAAGGGAGTGATACTGTGTAATACTGATAGGAGTGCAATACACAGAAGCACCGAGATGAAAAACAAAAAAAAAATCTAAGACAGTAGAAAGTGGAAATAAAAACAGAAAATGCTGGAAATACTCAGCAGGTCAGGCAGCATCTCGAGCGAGAGAGAGAGAGAGAGAGAGAAACAGAGTTAACGTTTCAGATCGATGACCTTTCATCAGAACGGTCATCGACCTGAAACGTTAACTTTGTTTCTCTCTCCAGAGATGCTGCCTGACCTGCTGAGTATTTCCAGCATTTTCTGTTTTTATTTCAGGTTTCCAGCAGCTGCAGTATTTGATTTTGTGGGTGATAATAGAAGCTGTATTCACTGTCTATCAGGAAGAAGAGCAAGTCAGATCGTCTGGTATGTACATGAAAGGGAATCATAATTTGCACACCTATCGTTAATGCACAAAACTCACAGTTCCCAGCCTCCCATGTGGTTGGTTGTGCCTGTGGTGCCAATATTTCTTTCCTAAATACAAATTGAAACCAAATTTGTAACACAGGATTTGGAGACTGAAGCTTGAAATTGGAGCAGCTCTAAATAACTGTCCTCATTCTTCGTATCCTCCCCACCTGCTTAAAACTGTCCATCTGGCACCGGATGGTGCTAGGTCTTTGGGTGTTACTCAGATATTTCCCTCATGTTGACTGCAAATTCCAGGCATTGTTCTGGAATTTAGAAATAAAATGGATAAAACCTTTTCATTTAAAATGCCATTGTTGCATTAACTGCATTTCACAGGCTGTTTGTTATTCAGTCTGCCAGCTAAGAAAACTGACTAGTCTGGACAGTAAACATTTGCCTAACTACTTTCAGTATTCGATAGCAAAATACTGCGGATGCTGGAAAATTGAAACAACAACAGAAAATGCTGGAAAAACTCAGCAGGCCAGGCAACATCCGTGGAGAGAGAAACAGAGTTAATGTTTCAGGTCGAAACCCTTCGTCAGAACTGAGAAAAAAGCAGGAAATGAAACCGATTAAAAAAGCAAGGGGGAGGAATAAAAGAACAAAAGGGGTGGTCTATGGTAAGTAGAGACATTAAGAGTTGCCCTTTTGTTTCTTAACCTGTCCTATTACCGTCTTGCCTTGAGCATCTCTTAATGTCTCTACTTACCATAGTGAGAAGTCGCACAACACCAGGTTATAGTCCAACAGTTTTATTTGAAATCACAAGCTTTCGGAGCAGCTGCTCCTTCGTCAGGTGAACTACTTACCATAGACCACCCCTTTTGTTCTTTTATTCCTCCCCCCAGCCTCTCCCTTGCTTTTTTATCTGTTTCATTTCCTGCTTTTTTTCTCCGTTCTGACGAAGGGTCTTCGACCTGAAACGTTAACTCTGTTTCTCTCTCCACGGATGTTGCCTGGCCTGCTGAGTTTTTCCAGCGTTTTCTGTTACTTTCAGTATTCATTTAGTTGCATTATGTCTTTTAATTTGGAAGTCGCTACTTTAAATGTAAACAATCTCTCTTTTTTTGAAGACACACCTATTGGAAGGCTAACTGAAGTTTTTTTAAAAGTGTATTGTGATTTGCATCTTGATGCATCCTGTTTGAGCAACGGTTTTTGAACATGGTATTCCTGAAACAGGTTGGACCAGTTTTTGCTTTTAAAGAATGGAGCTTTTGTTGAGATTTATGTTTACAGACAGCATGGACCTGACTGTTGTAGCATGTTAAACTGCATGAGGGGGTGGGGTTTGGGGGGGCGGGAAAAAACACACCCATTTATCTTGAACTGGGATTTGACATGTCAGTGACCACAGCTTCCTAGCTTTTTATTGAGGAAAGCTGGTTTGAGTTTTCACTTTTTTGTTCTATGCATGCATTGTTTTGTGATGGGTGGGAGGAACCAATAGCATTGTATCTTGCATCAGACCAAATGTTTGAAAACCGATGTCACCTGGTGGAAGACTTGATCTTGAAATATTTCCGCTCCTGTCTACAAATACAGTATCTGCATTCAGCAAGATATTAATTTAGAAACTGATTGTATACCTTTCGTTACTTCTTAGGCAGTCCCTCGGAACCGAGGATGACTTGCTTCCACATTAAAAATGAGTTCGCAGGTGACTGAGTCCAATGCGGGACCTACAGTCTCTGTCACAGGTGGGGCAGATGGTGGTTGAGCGGGTGGGTGGGGTGCTTGGGTTGACGTGTGCTCCTTGCGCTGCCTGCGCTTGGCTTCCGCTTGCTCCCGGCGAAGAGACGAGGTGTTCGGCGCCTTCCCGGATGCTTCTCTTTCACTTTGTGCGGTCTTGGGCCAGGGATTCCCAGGTGTCGGTGGGGATGTTACACTTTTTCAAGGAGGCTTTGAGTGTGTCCTTGAAGCGTTTCCTCTGCCCACCTGGGGCTCTCTTGCCGTGCCAGAGCTCCGAGTAGAGCGCTTGTTTTGGGAGTCTCGTTTCGGGCATGCGGACAATGTGACCCGTCCATCGGAGCTGATCGAGCGTGGTCAAAGCTTCGATGCTGGGGATGTTGGCCTGAGCAAGAACACTGACATTGGTGCGCCTATCCTGCCAATGGGTTTGCAGGATTTTGCGGAGGCAGCGTTGGTGGTACCTCTCCAGTGCTTTGAGGTGCCTGCTGTACATGGTCCATGTCTCTGAGGCATACAGCATGGCGGGTATCACTGCTGCTCTGTAGACCATGAGCTTAGTGCCGGGTTTGAGGTCCTGGTCTTCAAACACTCTCTTCCTCAGGCGACCGAAGGCTGCACTGGCACACTGAAGGCGGTGTTGGACTTCGTCGTCGACGTCTGCCCTTGTTGACAGTAGGCTCCCGAGGTATGGAAAGTGGTCCACGTTGTCCAAGGCCTTGTCGTGGATTTTGATAATCGGGGGGCAGTACTGTGTGGCGGGGCAGGTTGGTAGAGGACCTTTGTCTTACGGATGTTTAGTGTCAGGCCCATGCTCTCGTACGCTTCGGTGAAGGTGTTGACGATGGTTTGGAGTTCGACCTCTGAGTGAGGACAGACGCAAGCGTCGTCTGCATACTGTAATTCGACGACAGAGGATGGGACGACCTTGGATCTGGACTGGAGGCGACGGAGGTTGAACAGTTTCCTGTTTGTTCTGTAAATTAGCTCCACTCCAGCGGGGAGCTTACTGAGGGTGAGATGGAGCATTGCAGCAAGGAAGATCGAGAAGTGTGTTGGTGCGATGACACAGCCTTGCTTGACCCCGGTTCGTACGTGAATTGGGTCTGTGGTGGAACCGTTGGTCAGGATCACGGCTTGCATGTCGTCGTGAAGCAGGCGGAGGATGGTGACAAACTTTTGAGGGCAGCCGAATTTGAAGAGGACACTCCATAATCCCTCACGGTTGACAGTGTCGAAGGCCTTTGTGAGATCAAAGAAGGCCATGTACAGCGGTTGGTGCTGTTCCCTGCATTTCTCTTGTAATTGACGTGCGGTGAAGATCATGTCCATTGTGCCCCTTAGTGGACGGAATCCGCATTGCGACTCTGGGAAGAGCTCTTCGGCCACTGGGAGAAGGCGATTGAGGAGGATTCTTGTGATGACTTTCCCTGTATCTGCATTCAGCAAGATATTAATTTAGAAACTGATTGTATACCTTTCGTTAGTGTGTCTACTGTACTTCAGGGTGGTATAGGCCTAAGCAAAGCAACCTTTCCCTCAAAAGGGGCCAAAAACAATGAGGGAAATCAGGAAGACATGTACACAATCTAGTGACTGGGTGCCGTACTGATCTCTAGGACTCCTAACTGACTTAAACAGAAGTTGGGGGACTGTTCATATTTCCTGTTATCTTTCAATATTAAATAACAGATGAGATCTCTTGAAGTAGAGGTTGCTCCAATATGATACATCTGGTGATGGAAGTTTGGAACTAAGTCAAACCTCTGTGATAGACTTGGTAATCTGATAGCTGAACGAGGCAGGTTCACAGTACTCCAGGATAATGATGATTGACTGGCCAATCTCTCACTAATGGAACAAGAAGAGTAGACCTGTCAGTAGCTGCTAGGGTTGTTTCCACTCCACTGCAAGCCAATACCTTACAGGCAGGGTGGTCCCATCTGGAAAAGCAGTAGGGAGCTTGCTAGTACTTGGCAATACCTTTTTGTATTTTTCACCGGTCAAAACTTCAACACCCCTGCACCTACTTGATAGTCCCAAATCTTGGCTCTTGCCAGCCTCTACTTAAGATCTTTGGGCTTGAGTAAGTGGGGTTTGCACACCATATAAGGCAAACACAAATCCTATGTGTAGATTTCTCAGTTGCTTGATTTGGAGACTGTTATGCACAGGAACCCCTCACCATGTTTATCAGATACCAAAAAAGTCTGTTCAATTTAAGCACCACTATGTAATACAATAGATCATTTGTAAGTGATACTAAAAGCAAAAGTTAATAATTTAATGTAGTCTTTCCCTAATTGTAGAATAAATGACACATCCTACTGATTTTATGAAGTCTCTACTATATCACAGGTGTTTAGGAACCCATTGGATTTGAGTGTAGAATAAAATTGTGGAGTTTCTGATATGAAGGTGAGCCACTCGTGATATGAGGAGTTAAAATGTATTTCTTTCCCCTTCTCCCTTTTGCACCATTTCTTTATTGAACAGGATGGGTAATCTGCTCCCAGGTCTCTGGTAATTCTGCTGTTAATATTCACTAAGATCTTGTAATCGTCATTGTTACAACACCAGCATTAACCCATTACTTTTGATTGGGTTAACCCCGGTGTTGAAATAGTGGCATAGGGGACAGATTGAAATGGGGGCAAAGGCGGGCATTCTTAGAGGTTGAAGTGAGCGGTCGTGGTTATTGGTTGGATATGTGGTGTAAAACTCGGCTGATGCTAAGATTATGACTACATATGTTTGGCCTGACTCTTTGGCTAGGGGAGTAGATGGAATCAGCTGCAAGGGAGTGGAGTTTGTGGTGGGGACGGAAGACGATGGCTTCAGTCTTTTCAATGTTGAGTTGGAGGAAGTTGTGACCAATGTTCTGCAGCTCCCGTGCTGGTGGCTCACCGGCTTTTAAATAGGAAAATCTGCGCATGCGTGGTATTCTGAATGACGACAGGTCTATTGTAGTAGGAGCATTCCTTTTTTAGGGTTTTTTTTTTTTTAAACCATCCCCCCCCCCCCCCCAATAAAATTGTTTCAGTTCTTCAGATCCTGATATCATGTAAATTACCCAAATATCAGAAGTTCTCTGTGGCGAGAGAAGCAAAGTTAACACTTCGGGTCGCTGGTTAAATTTGTTTCTCTCTCCACAGATGCTGTCTAACCTGCTGAGTATTTCCAGCATTTTCTGTTTTCATTTCAGATTTCCAGCATCCACAGTATTTTGCTTTTGTATCAGAAGTTTTCTCATGGTAAGTGCTTGGATTGTGTTTTAAAATAAAATTTACTGACGTGATGCAAAAAAAATCTCTGGACTGGGCTTTTTTGTTTTAAAACCCCCCAATTATTTCCTATAATGTACATGCATAAATTATTTAAAATCCCTGGGTAATATATTTTCTAATTCACTCCTTTTACAGTTGCTGCAATTTGTCTAATGTTAAGCATTTCTATAAATCTCATTTCCTTTACAAAACCTTTCAGTTCAGAGCATGCAAACCATTTATTTCCAATCCAAAACAAATGTATTTATTCTTCTGCCCAGCTTGCCTTAATGACACTACTGCTCTGTCCCAGTAACTACATTATACAATGTGGCAATATCATTACTGTCGACCTAACATCTGACCTCTTTGTGTATACTCCATTTCTATAATTTTCTTTTCTTACTCCTTTAGTGTTCTCAACACCAGAAACACTTCTCATGCTCCCATGTTCAGACTTTATCATTGATTGTCGAACCAAAACCTATTTCCTGCCCTAACAGCATTTCACATTCTCAATTCCCCCAAAATGACACAACTTGTATTTAGTTAGTGAAAACTATCTTCAAAAATTCTATCTGCAAAACTATGTACCCTGTATAAAAAGGAGACCGTACTAACGTTGATACTAGATTTTCCCATGATTTTTGAGGCCAAATCAATCAAAATATTCCAAAAAGGATATTTGACTGCGTAATACTGCATCTAATCCTTAACTAAATTATTATATAAGAAAAAAAACCTCCAAATGCTTAATCTCAAATGGAAACAGAAAATGCTCCAAATACATACTTTGGCTGAAAATACAAAAGGACTCTCTTACATGACAACACCACACCACACCACATCTCACCATTCACTAAGTTATTCACTCCATGTTATAATTATCCAAATTATTCATATTACAATTCACTAATTTACTCACTGAAATGTAGTCAGTAAATTAAACTTAGTAATTTTCCTAACTAATTACACTTACGATCTTCATATGGATAACATTTTATAAATCAGTCATTTCTGTATTAAACTTAATTACATTTCTTGTGTTGTACATTTGTCATAAATGTACATTTTTATTATCTACCCACTTTTTTCTGAGCATTATCATGGGAAAGCCACTTTTTTAAACATTGTAAAAGGAATAGCATGTAGTTGAATAACGTAGAGTTGTATAACGATAATGAGTCAAAAAGGGGACGAAAACCCCGTTTGCAGAAACGACCTTGTAATAAATAGCCTTAAGATGTCGCAATCCTAGAGAAAGTTTTGAGCTATATTTATTGTACTAAAACGTTGTCTTTAATTTTGAAATGAAGATCATCCATTTAAATTTTTTAGCATCGTGGCAAATTGTATAAATAGCGTAGACTTTTTTAATTCTCAGGATGTCTATTATTTACTTCTCATTTTGAGTCAGTATTTTCAGCTCGGCATGCTCTGTGTAGATTGAGAGTTTGGCTGTGATGTGAAACCACAGTTCTTGCTGTTTTATGACATTTGATTTGAAAGCTCGAAATAGAACGGGCATCCTGCAGAGGAAGTTTGAGCAATTAAGCGAGAGATTGAAGAGCAGGACCTCCAGTGTAGTAATCGCAGGATTACTTCTGGTGCCACATGCTAGCCAATGTAGGATAAGGGCGTTAACTTGTGTGTGACTGGAGATATAGTGCAGGAGGGAAGAGTTCAGATCCCTGGAACATTGGGACCAGTTTTGGGTAGGTGTGTGGCCTGTCCAGGATGGATGGGGTTCACTTGAGCATGGCTGGAACCAAATGTCCTTGCTGGAAGGGTAATAATTGCTGTGTGGGGAAGCTTTAAACTAGTTTGGCAGGGGAAAATGGGGGTGGGGGGAGACGAGGTGAAGAAGCAGAAAGGAAAGCAAAACTATGGGAAAGGATGAAAGAAAAACAGATCAGAAGGAGGAGATATTAAAACAAGTAAAATTACCAAACAAAGTGGGGAGTTGTATGTACAGAAATGCAGAGTGTTGTAAATAAAATGGTGAGCGAGAGGTACTAATTGCTATGGGGGAGTATGATATAGCATTACCAAAGATTGATCTTGGGCTAGGACAGAACTAGGAGCTGAAGATTCCTGGATACCAAATATTCAGGAGGGTTAGATTAGAGAAAAAGGAGTGGCCGTGTTGATCCGATTCCATTACAGCACTAGAACATGGGAATGATCTAGGAGATGGCACACGACTTAAATCTATTGGGCTGGAGTTGAGAAATAGGAAGGGACTGTTACTTTATTGGGGGTACATTATAGACTGCTGAACAGTGAAAAAGAGATGGTGGAAGAGATATGTAGACAATTAGAGAAAAATGGAGAAGCAGGGCAATAATTATACTGGCCAAGTAGTTATCCAAAGAAAGACTGGAGTAATAGTAATGCAAATGACGGAGGGATTTCTACATTGTGTTCAGGACTGTGTTCAAGATGAGCATGTCTTTAGTGAAAGAGGCAGTGCTGGATCAAGTTCTAGGAAATGAAACGGGCCAAGTAGGTAATGTAGGGTAACCTCTAGGAAACGGTGACCATAACATTATTAGGTTTGATATAAGGTATAACAGGAGATGATTAGTGTACAGTACAGACACTGTTCTACAAGAAGAACAGGTATTACAGCAAAAGCTGGAGTTCTTGGATGAGCAGAGAAATAAAAATGAGACTTGGAGCCATATGACAAATCTAAGGCATAATAATACAAAAGAAAATCAATCCAAATATAAAGGGGAAGCAAAAGCAGTTAGAAATACTAAGAGGAGGTAAGAAGGAAGATTGGCAGGTAAAATAGGGAAATATTGAAGGATTTTATAAACACATAAAAGAAAGGGTAAGGCTGATTAGAGATGGAAAAGGAAAGCTTATGGAGGATGAAGGAATGGTGGAGATACTGAAGTATTTTGCCATGTGGGATTTCGAGAGAGAAGACAGACTTGAATTTATATAGCACCTTTCACAACCATCACACATCCCAAAGCGCTTTACAGCCGATAAAGTACTTTCTGAAGTAGTCACTATTGTAATATAGGAAATGCGGCAGCCAATTTGCACATAGCAAGCTCCCACGAACAGCAATGTGATAATAACCAAATAATCTGTTTTAGTGATGTTGATTGAGGGATAAATATTGACTAGAGATAACTCCCCTGCTGTTCTTTGAAATAGTGTCATGGGATCTTTTACGTCTACTTGAGAGAGCAGACGGGGCCTCAGGTTTAACATCTCATCCGAAAGACAGCACCTCCGACAGTGCAGTGCTCCTTTAGTACTGCACTGGAGTGTGAGCCTAGATTTTTGTGCTCAAGTCTCTGGAGTGGGACTTGAACCCACAACCTTCTGACTCAGAGGTGAGGGTGCTATTACCTGAGTCACTGGCTCATAATATTCTGGTAGCAGGAATCGGAGTACATGAAGAGGAGGTGGAGAAGTTAAATAGAATAACTATAGAAAAGAAAGTAGTACCGAAACAAAAATGATAAAACTGAAATAGGAAAGGCAATGGGCCATGATGGCTTGTATAAGGCTAAGTGGCGTCGTAAAGAAAATAGCAGAGGCTCTGACCACAAACTTTCAAACTTCTTTGGATATAGAAGTTGTACCGCTGGAGGACTGCCGATGTAGTACCACTATTCAGAAAGGGATAAATGACGTAATTATAGACAAATCAAACCAAAATTGGTAGTGAGTAAACTAGAGGCCATAATGAGAGAGAATTAATATTCAACAACAACTTTCATGTAATCCCTATAACATAGAAAAAAATGTTCCGAGGTGTAAGTTTAAAAAATCTCAATGCCGTGTCAAAGGAGGAGATATGAGGAGTAATCAAAAGCTTGGTCAGAGGTGGGTTTTAAGGAGGTCAAGAGCTGGCGACGCAGAGGGTTTTGGGTGGGAATTGCAGAGCGTGGGGTTTAGGTGGATGATGGCCGGGCCATCAATTGTGGGTGAAGTTGGGGGTGGGGGGGGGGGGGGGGGGGAAAGAGATGCACGAGCCCAGAGTCAGAGGAACGCAGAGTTTGGAGGGGGATGGTTGGAGATGGGGAGGGCAAGGCCATGAAGAGATTTAAACAGGAATGAAAATTTTAAATGAGGCATTGGGGGACCAGGAGCTAGTGTGAGCTAATGAGGACAGGGTGATGGGTGAGCGGGACTTGGCGTGGGATGGGATATAGGCAGCAGAGTTTTGGAGGAGCTGAAGTATTTGCAGGGTGGAGGATGGAAGGCTGACCAGGAAAACCGTGAGCAGTTGAGTCTGGGGGTGACAAAGGCATGGATGAAGATTTCAGCAACAGGTGGGCGGAGGTGGGTGATTTTACGGAAGTAGGCAGTCTTGTGATAGAGGGTATGAGGTTGGAAACTTAGCTCAGGGTTGAATAGGAGGATGAGGTTGCGAATGGTCTAGTTCAGGCTGAGACAGTGACCAGACGGGAATGGATCTGGCAAGGGTATGGAGTTTGTAGTGAGGATCGAAGATGATGGCTTTGGTCTTCCCAATGTTTAGCTGGAGGAAATAGCAGCTCATCCAAGATTGGATATTGTGCAAGCAGTCTTGGATTTTAATAATATCTGACCGATTTGGTAAGTCTTCTCCAGCTCTTTGAATTTTTTTAAACACATCAAAAGTTAAATATTGTCCCCACATAAAGCCATTTTCTTTTCTAGCTGAGTAAAAGTTAACTCACCACTGCATCCTCTGAAGTTCTCCCAAAGGATGCCCAACATCCAGTTTTTTATAGGGAGGAGCTTCCGGCTGAAGCACTTACATAGGCAACAACTGTACTACTGTAACCTATACGTCAATGAAATAAAGCTTTAGAAATGTAAAAAATAAGGAAAGAGCTTGGAAACATGATCAATTTAAGTCTGAATTAAATATTACTCCATTAATTTCCATGACAGTGGGTCCAATTGAGACCTATGCTTTGAAATGCAAGTCTTTATTTATTCCTGAAGGCTAAATTATTAACTCACTTTCACACTTGACGTGAGTTATAATAAACATAGAAAGAAAGGACTTGCATTTATATAGTGCCTTTCATGACCGTAGGATGTGCCAAAGTGCTTCACAGCCAATTAGGTATTTTTGAAGTGTAGTCACTGTTGTAATATAGAGAAGCGTGGTGGCCAATTTATGCAGAGCAAGGTCCCACAAACAGCAATGAGATCATCATTTTTTGTAAGTCATGGTTGAGGGATAAATATAGTCCAGTACACCAGGGGAACTCCCCTGCTGCTCTTGGCATTGTGTCATGGAATATTTTACTTCCACCTGACTGGGCAGATGGGACCTCGGTTTAACGTCTCCTCTGAAAGTACCACGCGAGATTATATGCTCAAGTCCTGGAGTAAGGCTTGAGCCCACAACCTTCTGACTGAGGTGCTGTCTTTTGGATGAGACATGAAATTTAGGTGTGTCTGGCTGTTAAGGTGGATGTAAGAAATCCCATGGCACTATTTGAAGAGCAGGGGAGTTCTCCTGGTGTCTTTGCCAGCATTTCTTCCTCCACAAACACTACCAAAACAGATTATCTGGTTATTTATCTCTTCTGATTGTGGGACCTTGCTCTGTCCAAGTTGGCTGTTGCATTTGCTTATATATCAACAATGACTTTTAATTCATCAGCTGTGAAGTGTTTTAGGATGTCCTGAGGATGTGAAATACCCTATATCAATGCAAGTTTGTTGGTTTTCATAGCTGTAACTTAATATTGAGATTGGATACTTGATTCATATCATGTTCCAGTCTCCCAAAGTCAGTATGCTAGGTTGTTTGAGACATTAGTATCGAGAAGAACCCACCTTGGCAGTTCTACCAAATTTCTAATCAAGCCTGGGTCACTTTCTTTTGATCTGTATCCAGAAGAAGCCAGTTTCAACTCGTGTCCAAAGGAACCCGATTTATAATTTTCCTTTTGTAATCTTTTTTGTTTTCTCCTTCATTTACTCCTTGCTGATTATCGTTTTTTTCATTTTTTTTCTGTTTTGAGAAGACTGCTGTAGGATAGTGTGGAAAGGACTACTGAGCAGGAGGAACAAGCCATCTGATCAAAACTCTGTTTGTGACACACACTGGGAGACTGATGCTAACATGCTTCAGAAGAAATTTTTAAGGAAGTTTCTCCTATGCTACATGTCATTGTAGTGGAATAAGTTGATTGCTGATAAGTGATCAATAGGATTGCACGAGGAAAATCCAGGAAACTAAAAAATCTTATTGAAAATCTGCCAAACTACTGTCAAAACATCTATCTGGGTCAGGGTGCAGGGAACTAACAACAAACACTGGCTCACATGTATGGAATGAATGGGGATTTTATGTCCGTATAGGGAGCCTCACGGAGAGGCTTTCGATATGGTGCCAACAACTTGACAGGTTGTAGCAAGCATGATGATCAGGAATGATCTCTCTAATTGAGCTGAAAAATAACAATAGTAATCCTAGTAAACTTACTGAGAGGTTGTAACTTATACTTAATTCAAATATAAACTGTAAATGAAGCATGTTTTTAGATAATATATTTAAGAATTAACTACCTATTTAGATCATTTTATTGAGCAATGTAAATTGAGGCATGGAGCTCCTTTTTTAAAAAAAAAAGTAAATTCAAACAAGTCTGAATTGAAAACAAGCCTAGAACTGTTGATGTGCCCTTGATTTGTTGGACTTTCATACCAAGTCCCCGCAGAGTCAGTGCTGAACTTTATAAAAGGATTCATTGGTTACCGAGTGTACAATGATCTAACTGATGAACTTGAAATTGATTAAAATAGAGGGAAAAAAATATAAGTTTAAAAAAAAAAGCAGACCCATCTGTAGCAGGTGGTTTTACACCAATTCACTCCTCCAGTTTGTAGGGGGAGAATTCTAGAGTTGGCTTGGTTGGGGTATAAACCACAAGTCTACATGCCATATCTTGTATAATATAAATTTATATCACTGATGTTCGGATCCATATAAAAGCTCTGTTAACAGACACATATTAGTGTGATTTGTTAAGCAAGATTTTTTTTCAGTAAGGGCACTAAAGATTTCAGTTTTTTTTTTCTAAACTACAGTAAACATTTATTTCCATGCCAGTGTTTGGAAGTAGGGTTTATAAAGGTGTGTTCTGATATTTGTTACTTTAGTGATCTTGGTTATACCGATTCAATTGAATTACAATTTGGGCACACTGCTGATTCTTTTTCTTGTACCCACTGCAAAGGATCGCTTACACAGGCAAGTCCAGATTCTCCGTGAACTGCCCATGATATTATGAGCATACTGAGCTGCAGGATGAACCCTTTTACAGATTAGGTATGCACCTGAACTAATATGGATTACCGCTATAAACTCCAGAATTGTGTGAATCGTATCTCTGGTTACAAGCTACGAATCCGGTTTCTTGAATAAATGAACAGAAGCAAAACCAAATAGTTATAAACAATTTTTGTTTGAGTCTGCCTATTGATCAGGGTCCTGTTCAGTGGTAAAGGAAAGCTGTTCGGCAGAGGGCTTTTGAAGCAGTACTTTAATCCACTTCAGAGCTATTGAGAGCTGTTGTAACGGTAGATTATGATGCAACATGATTTGGCCAGTATGGTCATGAGGACAATGAAGTGGAATGTGTTCCTCTGCAGGCCACTGATGTGTTTCATTTGTTGGTTAAAGTTTGTCATTCATGGTCACAGTTGCTAGCACCAGTTACTAACAAGTCAACTGTGTTGAAGAAACCTGAGAGGGCACACTTAGAATTTGGAGAGAGCAATATACTGACTGAACAGGCTATAGTAATCTGCTGGAAGTTGGAAAGTTGGTGGGAGTATGCTGTACAGATAGCAGGCTATGGAACCAGTTTAAGAAGTAGATGAGGGGTCACAATCTCAGGATACGGGGTAGGACATTTAGGACCGAGATGAGAAATTTCTTCACTCAGAGGGTGGTGAACCTGTGGAATTCTCTACCACAGAAGGCTGTGGAGGCCAAGTCACTGAATATATTTAAGAAGGAGATAGATAGATTTCTAGACACAAAAGGCATCAAGGGGTATGGTGAGAGAGAGGGAATATGGTATTGAGATAGAGGATCAGCCATGATCATATTGAATGGCGGAGCAGGCTCGAAGGGCCGAATGGCCTACTCCTGCTCCTATTTTTTTCCTATGTTTCTAGACTGCAAATTCAGTCCCTGTTTGGATGGTGTTTGTGCACCATTCCTGTCCTAAAATACTGACTCACCTTGGAGCTGCCCTTTTTGAGGTTGGTAAGAATTCTGTTTGAAGCATGCATACACAGTGTTCCAGAGCACAGTTGTGGCTTCAATCCAAGTGAATCCTCAAGAGTCTGAAAACTACAGGCTATCAGTGGCCGGTATGGTCATGAGGACAATGCAGTGGTCCTAAGGTTACCGTGGGATGCATAACAGATGCTTTGGAGTTTTTTAAATTAATTTATGGGATGTGGGCGTCGCTGGCAAGGCCCATCCCTAATTGCCCTTGAGAAGGTGGTGGTGAGCCATCTTCTTGAAGAGCTCCAGTCCGTGTTAGCGGTTTGTTACAACTGAGTGCCCATTTCAGAGGGCAGTTAAGAGTCAACCACATTGCTGAGGGTCTGGAGTCACATATAGGCCAGCTCAGGTAAGGACGGCAGATTTCCTTCCCTAAAGGACATATGTGAACCAGATGGGTTTTTACGACAATCCGATAGTTTCATGGCCACCATTACTGATACTAGCTTTTTATTCCAGATTTATTTAATTAACTGAATTTAAATTCCCCAGCTGCCATGGTGGGATTTGAACTCATGTCTCTGGATCATTAGTCCAGGCCTCTGGATTACTAGCCCAGTGACATCACTACGCTACCATTCCCTACCATGGAGTATACCAAGAGGAACCAATTGGCTTGTGAGGAATGCATAGGGCAAATTGTGGCTTTGAATTTGGGAACATCGTAAGGCTCAGAAAATCCGCTATGATTGCTTTCATCAATTTTTGTAATGCTTTCTGAAAGAATTGCAGCACACTTTTTTGGCAAAATCATAGCCTTGACTCAGTGGTAGCACCTTCTCCTCAGAGTCAGAAGGTTGTGGGTTCAAGTCCCACTCCAGAGACTTGAGCATATTATCTAGGATGCCACGTCCGTGCAGTACTGAGGGCTGCACTATCGGAGATACTGTCTTTCGGATAAGATGTTAAACCGAGGCGCCATCTGCCCTCTTAGGTGGACGTAAATGATCCATTGGCACTATTTGAAGAAGAGCAGGGGGTGTTCTGTCCTGTCCAACCTTTATTCCTCAACCAACAACATGAAAACAGATTATCAGGTAATTTATCTCATTGCTGTTTGAGGGATCTTGCTGAATGTAAATTGGCTGCCACACCTCTGTACATTAAAACTGTGACTACACTTGTTTGGGGTGGGTGGGGGGGGAAGGAAGGAAAGGGAGGAGGAAAGAGAGTATTTAATTGGCTGTGAAGCGGTTTGGGACCTCCTGAGGGTTTGAAAGGTGCTATGTAAATATGGTTTTTTCTATACTGAATGCATCAGGACATATTTACTGCTTTCAAGGAGCTACATAAATGCAAGGTGTTGATGGACTCACCTGGGGTTTTAATGTATTCTATTCACCATGTTAAACAATGAACTAGCCAGTGGGATATGTTAGGTGAGCCTAAGTGCTGTGGTATGGCTTTGCAAAACTTGAACTGAATGGTACTGATGGAAAGATACTGTCATATCTTTCTATTCCGATTTATATTTGATTTTTGAGGGTCCTAATGGATGTGAACTTCAGCTTGGATACAGTTATTTGAGCCTAGTGTCTTAAGGTGCAAAGGGTACTTTTTCCTTTATTTCTTCAATGACAGCTGTCCCAATGTGGGTTAGTCTTCTGTATAAAATGTGTCCAGATAGTTCTCCATGGTTCATAACTCTTACGCATGCATTGGTAAGGCTTCCTCTACCATTGAGGTCCAGGATCAAGCTGTGAAGTTGATTTGTGGCAGAAAGGGGGAAACTATTGGAGTGAGCCTGTGATCCAAAACAATAAGGTGGTTGACATGTTGCAAGCTGCTCTGTATTGGTCCTTTTACCTTGCTGAACGTAGATTTCCATCATATAGCTGAGGAAGAAACTCTAAACTTTGGCAATAGCTGGTGGAGACGGTGGATATTGAATTCAGATTGCTTTGACCTGGATGGTGTTGCTTGAGTTCTGTCTGCACCCATCAGATAAGTGGTGAGTATTCCATCACATTGATAACTTGAGCCTTGCAGATGGCGGAGAGGCTTTAAGGAGTCGGGAGCTGAGTATTCTAGCCTCTGCCCTGCTCTTGTAGCCATAGGTTGTTCAGGCTAGTCCATATAATGAGCCCATTTTAATTCACAGTCTGAAGGTTGTCATTTATTGATGTTTGATGTAGATAATACATTCTTGCATGTTGAGCAGATACTGCATGCATTGAACAAATTTCTAAATGAGTTTATATGGTAGCAGAAGGCTTGCTCATTGCACATCAACATTACTTAGCACCAACCTATATTAGCCTTTGAAGCTGCTGCTGCATTCAGTGTGATGTCTTTATGCTGCCTAGTCAGTAACTGAAAATTTGTAGCCTTCCAACTTGCTTTCATTGAATGCTACTTTGGGGATGGTGCTATTTGTGAATGTCAACCTGCGGGAACGTGAAGAGATAGGCATTCTTTTGCAGCAGAATCATTTAATAGCTTGTATTGGTTGGTGCATTCAATAAAATGAAGTCAGACAAGCATATGGAATGTTAAAAGCTACAATAGGTGTTTGCAGTGTTTCTACAATTTCCCCCCCACTTAGATGTATCTTCTTTGGATTCCTTGTTTTCTTGAGAATTCAAGTGTTAACATTTCTTTGGCAATTCCAGTACCCATAAGATTACAAGGTCTATACTTTAATAACTAAAGAAAAATCCTCTGGATAGAATTATTCTTTAGTCCTTGCTCACTTTGGTAATGTGTGTTAAAAGTGAAGCGATTAAGTTCTTTACTGCCTCTACTGTTGAGTTTGAGGCAACAAATTACTTCACTTGGAGGATCAGAGCCTTACTGCAAATGCAGTTTGGTAGCTCATGGAAGAATGCCATGCATAATGAAAGGTATAAGGATATGGTGGTCTTCCTTGGATTGCTGAATACAATGCTTGTCTTAATGTTGATCATGTTTGACTTTGTTTTTGTTCAAAAATAAGCAAGTTTAAAAAAAATTAATAAATAAGTATTCCTTTATGATCTTGAGTAGATTGCAGTTTTCTGTCGCAATTGTATTTTTACAACCATCTGGAGTGGTACAAATGCTCGAATTTTCACTTCAGCTACATGTGTTCTGTAAGTGGCTTATTTGTTCTTCAAATGTGTTTTTTGCAAATGGCTGATGTAAAAATCTGAGATCTATAAACTGCCAATCACTGAAATATTTAAGTCCATTCAGTGATAACTTGTTGAAATGTTTTTAGAACTGTTTTCATTAATAATTGATTTTGTTGCTGTTAGCTGCCCCTAATATACATTACAAATTTCAAACTGAGGTCGGAGAGCCCTGAGTTGATCAGATATATTTCTGTATGTATATGCTAAGAAACATTTTCTGCAATGATGGTACCTTTTCCCTTAATCAAAAAAGAAAGACAGACTTGCATTTACATAGTGCCTTTCACGACCTCGGGTCGTCCCAAACACTTTACAAGTACTTTTGAAGTGAAGTCACTGTTGTAATGTAGGAAACGCGGCAGCCAAAGCAATGTAATAATGATCAGACAATCTGTTTTTAGTGATGTTGGTTGAGGGATAAATGTTGGCCAGGACACCAGGGAGAAGTCCTCAGTTCCTCTTTGAAAATGTCCCATTGGCTCTTTTATGTCCACCTGAGAAAGCAGACGAAGCTTCTGTTTAATGGCACCTCTGACCGCGCCGCACTCCCTCAGTACTTTTAAAAAATTTGTTTATGGGATGTGGGCGTCGCTGGCAAGGCCAGCATTTATTGCCCATCCCTAATTGTCCTGGACAAGGTGGTGAGCTGCTGCCTTGAACCGCTGCAGTCTGTGTGGTGAAGGTACTCCCACAGTGCTGTTAGGTAGGGAGTTCCAGGATTTTGACCCAGTGACGATGAAGGATCGGCGATATACTTTCAAGTCAGGATGGTGTGTGACTTGGAGGGGAACTTGGAGGTGGTGTTCCCATGCGCCTGCTGCCCATGTCCTAGGTGGAAGAGGTCGCAGGTTTGGAAGGTGCTGCCGAAGAAGCCTTGGCGCATTGCTGCAGTGCATCTTGTAGATGGTACACACTGCAGCCACGGTATACCGGTGGTGGAGGGAGTGAATGTTTAAGGTGGTGGATGGGGTGCCAATCAAGCGGGCTGCTTTGTCCTGGATGGTGTTGAGCTTCTTGTGGTGTTGGAGCTGCACTCATCCAGGTAAGTGGAGAGTATTCCATCACGCTCCTTACTTGTGCCTTGTAGATGGTGGAAAGGCTTTGGGGAGTCAGGAGCTGAGACACTCGCTGCAGAATACCCAGCCTCTGACCTGCTCTTGTTGCCACAGTATATATGTGGCTGGTCCAGTTAAGTTTCTGGTCAATGGTGACCCCCAGGATGTTGATGGTGGGGGATTTGGTGATGGTAATGCCGTTGAATGTCAAGGGGAGGTGGTTAGACTCTCGCTTGTTGGAGATAGTCATTGCCTGGCACTTCAGTGTCAGCCTAGATTTTGTGCTCAAGTTGCTGGAGCAGGATTTGAATCCACAACCTTCTGACTCTGATTCAAGAGTACTTCCACTGAACTACAGCTGACACAGGTGGTTGACTCTGTCTTGGTTGTTGAGATAACAGGTTCCCCACACATAGATAAGTTGCTTTTGAACTTCAATGTTTGAGGGCTAAGGCAGTATTCATAAGAAGAGGAATAAAAAAAAATAGCATATAACCTGTTTTATTCCCCCATCTCCAGTATGTCAGGGGGAAAAAAAAAAATATTGGAACTCAACTTAAGCTTGGCGGACATTTTAATATATATAAGAAATGTCACTCTAATCTTGAAATAAGATTGAAATTCACCTGCGAAGATGCATAGAGGCATGCTTGGGTACTAGATTTTCTTGTTATTGCATGGCAAGACTCTTTTGGGCCCACACTACTTGTGTAGTTGCTGACTCTTTTGCAAATGTGTGGAGGATTCTTCATGGAAGTGCTATTTGTGAATGGAGGTTGGATGAGGAGAAATTAATATGCACTGTAACCGTTGTCCTCATTCCTTGAAAGATCTGCCCTAACTACCTGTCTCTTGACTGGGTGTGTATTTCATTACTTTTATTTATGTTTCAGGTCCTGTACTGCTGCCTCTGTACAATAGTGGGGCAAGTTCACCTGACTTCATCTCTGAGACAATGGCCCGTAATTTGCGGTCAGCGGCGAAGCCAGTGTTGGAGCAGTAAATGACTGCAACTTCAGGATTTCCGCAGAATGCGCATGTGCTAAATCCTGAAGTTGTGGTCAGTTTCAAAGGAGTAATAACAGCGAATGCTGTTCGTTTGCTGTTATTACCCACTGAAAATTCCGGGGCATTAAGCTTATTTATTTTTCCCTTGCTTCCCCTCCTCCACCCCCAAATAAAACTGCTGAATGAACTAACTAACTACTGTGTCTTATCTGTAGAGGTTGAGCTACTTTCAAAGGGTGATGCTTTGTCTAGGTAGTGTAACATTTAATAAATGTTATTGTGACATTTAATAAATAATAGCTGTTCTGATGATTGCACAGTGTTCAGTTCCATTCACAATTCCTCAGATAATGAACAGTCTGTGCCCAGCAAGACCTGGACAACATACAGGATTGGGCTGATAAGTGGCAAGTCACATTCGCACCACATGTGCTAGGCAATGACCATCTCCAACAAGAGAGAGTCTAACCACCTCCCCTTGACATTCAATGGCATTACCATTGTTGAATCTCCCACCAACAACATTCTGGGGGTCACCATTGACCAGAAACTTAACTGGACCAGCCACAGAAATACTGTGGCAACAAGAGCAGGTCATAGGCTGGGTATTTGGCAGTGAGTGACTCCCCTCCTGACTCCCTAAGGCCTTTCCACCACCTACAAGGCACAAGTAAGGAGTGTGATGGAATACTCTCCACTTGCCTGGATGAGTGCAGCTCCAACAACACTGAAGAAGCTCGACACCATCCAGAACAAAGCAGCCCGGTTGAATTGGCACCCCATCCACCACCTTAAACATTCACTCCCTCCACCATCAGCGCACTGTGGCTGCAGTGTATACCATCTACAAGATGCACTGCAGTAACTCGCCAAGGCTTCTTAGACAGCACCTCCCAAATCTGTGACCTCTACCTACGTGCCTGCTGCCCTTGTCAGTTTATGTGGAACACCAATTTCAGTAAAATGACTGCTTGGGACCAATGTTCCCTTTAATTTTTTTTGGGCCGCTGCCCCCCTTTAACGGGCGGTGTGGTCCATTCAAAAATCTGCGCATGCACAGTTTTTACATTTAAAAGCCGGTGAGCCAGCTGCGCGGGAGCTCCAGGCCACTGTGCTGCCTTGCAGCTTAAAGGGGACATTGCTTGAGACGATCTATTTAAAATGTAGAGAAATAAAAGTTTATAGAAATTTAATACAATTAAATTTGGCAATCTCTCTGCCATTTTCCATGAACTAATCTGAATTCTCCTCCAGCCAGCCGTTCAGCAAACTATCTTCCATAGTAATGTGATTGTATTTACTAGAAAAGGCTGTTGCCCAAGTTGTGAAGCTGACCCACAGACTAGTTAAACAGCAACCTGACATACTCAGACATGATTCTGAGAGTAAATCAGCCATCCTCCTAGATTCCACCAGCACCATTCTTGGGTATGTCCTGTCTCTCCGACAGGACATACCCACTAGAGCTGGGGGCACAGTAATATACAGTCGGGTGGGAGTGGCAGTGGGGCTCCTGAACTTTGATTCCAGACTCCATGAAGTCTGATAGCTTCAGGTCCAACAAGGCCAAATAAACCTCCTGCTGATTGCCACCTACTGCCCCCTCTCAACTGATGATCAACATGGAGGAGTACTGATTCATCATTTGGAGGAAGATCTCAGGGAAGCAAGGATACAGAACGCTCTGGATGGGGGACTTCAATGTGCACCACAGAATGGCTTGATAGTACCACTGGCCGAGTCCTGAAGGAGTGGGCCTCTGTCAGGTGGTGAGGGAACCAACATGAGGAAGTAACCTAGACCTCATCCTCACCACGTCTGGCCATGATAGCATTGGCACAGGTGACCACCATACAGTCCTTGTAAAGACAAACTCTTGTCTCTATCATGGCATCCTCTATTGTGCAGTGTGGTACTGCCATTATACTAATTGGATCAGACTAAGTTTAGATCTAGCAGGCTAAAACTGGGCATCGTGGGCCAGCAGCAGCAGAATTTTATACTACAAGAATCACTAACCCACTGACCTATCCCTCCGTCCTTTATCACCATGAAGCCAGGTTCAATGCGGAATGTAGAAGGGCATGCCAAGAGCAGCACCAGACATACCTTAGAATGATGTATGAACCTCAAGAAGCTACACAGGGTTACCTGCATGCTAAACACCAAAAGCAGCAAGATATATACAGCTAAGTGGTCCCTCATCTAATGCATCCATTTCTTTAAGCCTATTTGTCAAGTGTATTGGGATGTCACTTCGCAAAATGCAAGTTGTTGTTAATTCTGATCACCTCAATGACCTACCTATATTAATGTTAACTTTTGATATTGCATCCACTTGAGACTCTGTACTGATGACACTGACATAAATAAGGAGTTCTTAATTTGACTATAAAGTTATATATGGAGCAGTTTTATTATATTTGTCTCTTGTGTTAAATGGTAGCTCTTAATTTAGGTACTTGAGAAGCTTCAAGTGTTTACAAGCTTGTAACTCCAAGGGTTTTGGATATCAAATCACAAGAACCTAGTTTGCTTTCGTGTGCATGTATATAACTGAAGTCGAACATTCTAGCCTTGTGCACCTCTCCAACTGTTCATAATATTTTAAATTGGAGACCCTATGGACACGGTCTGCATTTTGATTTGAAATGACTATTTATTCATAACTTGTGGGATTACTGATTTTTTTTGGAAAGATTGCATCTGTTGTACAAATGATTGGCAGTTCCAACACCAGATGTGACTTATAATTTAAGTGGTATAATCACAGAGCTTTCTGAGAAACTAGTTCTAAATTTTGACCCTGAAAATTTCAGCTACTTTTCTAACCTTTTCAAGTTTATGCTTTTTGAGGCTATTTAACAGCTTAATCATTTTGAATTATAACTTGGCATAACCTTTCCTGTTGTGTAGTCTGTGTTGTAGCTTAGCATGACCAGGCATTCATTTAAGATTGTCACGAAAAGAACAAAGGGAGTGGTTAGAATGATTTTTATTTAAAGGTTTTTTAATACATGGAATTTCCAACCAATGGTGGAATCGGAATCCACAATGGCTTTTAGAAGGGAACTGAATAAATATTTTCAGAGTTGTTTGACTTGAATTAAAATACACTTGTAATAATATCTGCCATGCAAATATGAAAATACAAAGTAACATGTGAGAAAGATAATGTAGAACAATTTATTTGGGTTAAGTGACTATCTTTAGGTTGATTTCTGACATTCCGGATAAGTTGGCAAAACTTCAGTGCAATTTTAGCTTTAACAAATGATCTATTGCTTTTTGTTACAACTAGAATTTATACAGTGACTTTAATGTAGAAAAACACCCAAGACATTTATCAGAGGTGTAAGGGGAAAAATGGTGCCAAGCTAAAGAGAAGATTATTGGGAAGGTTCACTAACAGCTTTGTTGGTGGGGGTGGACTTAAGGTCTCTAGTAGAAGGAGCTGGAGAGATTTAGGGAGGGAATTCCAGAGCATAGGGCCTAGACAATTGATGCACAAGAGGCCAGAGTGAGTGGAATGGAGTGGTTGTAGGGCTGGAGGAACTTTGACATTGGGTGGGGGGGCATGGTGGGATTTAAACATGGATGATAATTTGAAAATTGGGGAACTGGGATCCAATGTAGATCAGTGAGGGCAGGGATGATGGGTCAGTGGGACTTGATGCAGGATAGCATACGGATGAGCTGAAATTTGCAGAGGGTGGAAAATAGGAGACCAGTCAGAAAAACAGTGGAGTAATTTGAGTTTGGAAGTAACGAAGACACAAATGAGAGTTTTAGCGTTGCATAGACTGAGCTAGGGAACAGAGGTGGGTGATACGGTGGTGGAAGTAGGTAGTCTTTGGGGCGGAGAGGATATGGGTTCAGAAACTCCTCTCCAGGTTGAGCAGACTGCCAAGGTTGTGAACAGTCTGGTTCAGCTTGAGGTAGTGGCTGGGGAGTGAGTGAGTGTGGGTACTGAGATTATGCTGTGGACTGGAGATGATGGCTTTGATCTTTCTAATCTGGAGAAAGTTATGGCTCATCCAAGACTAGATGTTGGACAAGCAATCAGACAGCACAGAGGCAGTGGGGGAGTCAAGAGATGTGATCGAGGTAGAGCTGGGTGGTATCAGTATAAATGTGGAAGTTGGCCCCATGTTAAGTAGCACATGGTTTGTAAATTAAGATCTTTAAATCTAAAGTTAATAGAAATTCTGTTTAGGAATTTAGCTGTTAAATTGTGCCTAACAGAATTGGCATCCTTTTTTAATCTTCAGTTCCTAGAAAATATTGTTGAATGAAAATACTTAGTTTATCCACTGGGTTATTGCAGCTTCTTTATATCCCTTTTTCTATTTTGATCAGAGCAGTGTAATATGTATGGGTTAGCGTTTGAACCCCCGCCCCCCCCCCCCCCCCCCTCCCCGCAAACGTATTGCTGTATTTCTAGTTCGTCTTTGTCTCTTCAATTGTGTCGGTAAGATGGCCATACAGAGGGCAACTGTGACAATGCTGTCCAACAACAATGTATTTATATAGTGCCTTTAATGTAGAAAAACATCCCGAGACACTGCAGAGATGCAATTAAGTTACTTTGTGTTTTTCAAGCTCTTGAGGGTTTTAACCTGTTAATTTCTCATTGAAATACCGTTTCTGTAATGGGGCAGACTCTGTGAACCAACTGTTTATTTTCTATCTGCCTTTATTTGTATATTTGTAAAACAGTGGCAAAGAGCAGTACATAACTTGCATGTTTTCACCAATGGGATTTTTCCTCTTTTGTGTTCGATCGGCAGTGGAGCAATTTATTTATTGCTTTATCGCTCTTGACAAATGGAAGTTATTGTTTAACCACTTTAGTCTCATGACTTGATTCTCCTAACCCATGGACAAGATAAAATGTTGTCCTTGTTTGATAAACCAGTTTTGAAATGCTGAAGTTCACTGTCAAGGTTTTTGCTTGTTAGTGAGAATTCCAAAATTTGAAGGGGGTGGAAACAAAGCGAACCCTTTTTCCCTCGAACATTTGTAATCAGTAAGGTGGGTGGGTAATTTCCTGGACCTATGCAAGTACAGCTAGCTGCACAGTAGTTCAGGAGTGGCTGGGCTGGGCATGACTCGCTAACATTTTCACTGACTCACACTGGGAGTGCTGAGCTTGGGGCAACTCTTGAAGTAAAGTCTCAAAATGACCTAGCATTTCATAACTCATGTTGGAACTCCAGCAGACTGCCTTTATGTTGGTTACTAATTACATATTGCATAGAATATACATCACAAACGGGCCATTTGGCACAACTAGTCTGTGCTGGTGTTTATACTCCACATGCATCTCCCCCATTCTAACTACCTCATCTCGGCCTTTCAGCATATCTTTCTATTCCTTTTTCTCTCATGTACCCATCTAGTTTCCTTTTGGAAAGCATCTAAGCTATTTGTCGCAACCACTTCCTGTGGTAGTGAGTTCCACATTCTAACCACTCTGAGTAAAGAAATTTCTCCTTATTTCCTTATTGGATTTATTAGTAACTATCCTGTATTTATGGCCCCTAGTTTTGGATTCTCCCACAAGTGGAAACATTCTCTCCACATTTACCCTGTCCAACCCATTCATAATTTTAAAGACCTCTATCAGTTCACCTCTGTCTTTTTTTAAAGAGAAAAGCCCCAACATGTTCAGTCTTTTCCAATAGCTGTAATCTCTCAGTTCTGGTACTAGCCTTGTAAATCTTTATTGCACTTTCTTCAGTGCTTCTATGTCCTTTTTATAGTATGGAAACCAGAACTATGCACAGTACTCTAAGTGCAGCCTGACCAAGGTCATGTATAACATAACTTCACTACTTTTGAATTCTATACCTCCTAGAAATAAATCCCAGTGCTTTGTTAGTATTTTTAATTGCTTTGCTAACCGGCAACACTGCTTTTAATTTGTTCACCTGTATCCCTAGATCTCTGCTCTTCTACCCCAATCAGTTTCTTATTTTTTAAGGTGTAGGTGATTCTATTTTTCCTGCCAAAGTGCATCACCTCACATTTATCTATGTTAAATGTTCATTTGCCACTTAACTGCCCAGTCTGCAAGTTTTCTAATGGCTTCTTGTATTATGTTGCATTCTTCCTCAGTATTAGCTATACCTCCCAGTTTGATATCTGCAAAATTTTGATACTGAGTTACTTGTTCCTAAGTCCAAATCATTAATGTAAATTATGAATAACAGCAGTCCCAGCACTGATGCTTGTAGAACACTGCTTTCTACCTTCCTCCAATCTGAATAACTGCCCTTTACCCCTACTCTGCTTTCTATATTTTTTTTTAGCCAATTTGCTATCCATTCAGCTATTTGTCCCCTGACTCCGCATGCCCTAACCTTTGTCGTGAGCCTACCGTGTGGTAACTTATCAAAGGCTGTTTGAAAATCCACCAATATACGCAGTATCCTGGTCTACTTTCTGTTACCTCTTCAAAGAATTCTTTTGGAATCCATGCTGACTTTAAAAAAAATTTATTTTCTTTATCTAGATGCTCTATCAATTTTAATATAGATTCCAGTATCTTTCCTACCACTGACGTTAAGCTGACTAGTCTATAGTTCCCAGGTTTTGTGCTCTCCCTTTTTGTATATAGGAACATTATCTGTCTGCCAGTCCTCTGGCACTATCCCCTCTTCTATAGAACTTTTTATATATATCCTCCCTGGTTTCCTTGAGGTATGCATGGGTGCATACCATCCAGACCTGGGGTTTTATCCTTTTTTAGTTTTGCTAGTTAGTCAATTATTTTCTCCCTTTCTGTCCCAACTGTATTCATCTTTTTTAAGCTCCTCCTCTAGTGAAGTGTCTATTTTATTTGCCTCAGTTTTTACTAAAGAAGCTAAGTTATTCAATACTTCTGCCATTACCTGTGAGTTTATCTTGCTCATTCTTTAGTGGCCCTATCCCCACATTAATTTGGAAAGTTCATTTTCAAAGAGTTACCTGACCTGAATGCTATCAATGTACATCTCGTGAATTTACTTTTCAACAACAACTTGTATTTATATAGCGCCTTTAACGTAGTAAAACGTCCCAAGGTGCTGAACAGGCGTATAAGAGAAAAAAATTTGACACCGAGCCACCTAAGGAGAAATTAGGGCAGGTGACCAAAAGCTTGGTCAAAGAGGTAGGTTTTAAGGAGCGTCTTAAAGGAGGAAAGAGAGGCAGAGTGTGTTAGGCAGGGAATTCCAGAGCTTGGGGCCTAGGCAACAGAAGGCACGGCCACCAATGGTTGAGCGATTTTTATAATCAGGGTTGCTCAAGAGGGCAGAATTAGAGGAGCGCAGATATCTCGGGGGTGGGGGGTGTGAAGGAGATTAGAGATAGGGAGGGTCGCGGCCATGGAGGGATTTGAAAACCAGGATGAGAATTTTGAAATCGAGGCGCTGCTTAACCGGGAGCCAATGTAGGTCAACGAGCACAGGGGTGATGGGCGAGTTGGGACACTGGCAGTCGAGTTTTGGATGACCTCAAGTTTACGTAGGGAGGAATGTGGGAGGCCAGCCAGGAGTGCGTTGGAATAGTCAAGTCCAGAGGTAACAAAGGCGCGGATGAGCTGAGGCAAGGGTGGAGACGGGCGATGTTAGAGGTGGAAATAGGCGGTCTTTGTTATGCTGCGGATATGTGGTTGGAAGCTCATGTCAGGGTCAAATATGACACCAAGATTGCGAACTGTGTGGTTCAGCCTCAGACAGATGTTGGGGAGAGGGATGGAGTCAGTGGCTAGGGAACGGAGTTATTGGCGGGGACTGAAAACAATGGCTTCGTTCTTCCCAGTATTTAATTGGAGAAAATTTCTGCTCATCCAGAACTGTTGGACAAGCAGTCTGACAATTTATAGACCGTGGAGGGGTTGAGAGAAGAGGTATTGAGGTAGAGCTGGGTGTTGTCGGCGTACATTAAAGGCTCTATGTAACAGATAATTCAAATACTAATAGTGACTACAAGGTTGGCAAAGGACCTGATCCAGTTGATCTCGGACCACAGGAGTTATGGTCAACTAGTTTGTACTACATTTCAAAACTCTTGACATCCTGAAATCATTCCCTAATAATTATTTGGCTTCCCCTCTGGTTTCTTTAGGGGAGGCAAATTTTACAGTAATTGTCAATCATTTTGAACATTATAGATTAAACATAATGCATGGACTGCACTGACAGGAATTGCTGTCAAACTAGAGTCGCTTTAAAACTAGAGTCTTCTCTCCTGTTCACTCATGTATGAAATAGAATTTTGGAAGTTAATTCAAGTGTGTAGTCTAATCTTAGGACAGATATCTTTGCTTAGTTCTTAGTTTGACTTCTGAACTGTTACGGGTTGTCTTATCACTTGCACGTAGCCATTCTGTACTTAACCTTTATTTATAATGGAACGTACGCTCTTCTTGCCGCCTTAAACCCCTCTCCTGTCTCCTCCTCCTCTCCTCTCCAACAAGAAGTATGAGGAGCTCGTGGACTCCTTTGTCACGAAGATGGAGGCCATCCGATCCGATGCCTCTGCTGCTTCCCTCCCTTCCCCTAGCCCACCGGGCCAAACTTCCTCTAAGGTTTCCCCCCCCCGCCTGCCTTAGCCCTGAACTCTCATCTTTCTCTAGTTTCTCTCCTATCTCCCCTCATGCCCTCTCCAAGCTCATCTTGTCCAAGAGACCCACTTCCTGCTCACTCAACCCTATTGCCACTAAAGTGCTGACCACCCAACTTCCATTCCTGGCTCCATGTTAGCTGATATTGTTAACAGCGGTTCTCTCCTTCAATTCTGCCGTCATCACCCCTCTCGCAAAACCAACACTTGACTGCCCTGTCCTTGCAAACTACCGCTCCATCTCCAACCTCCCTTTCCTCTCAAGTCCTTGAATGTGCTATCGCCTCCTAAATCCATGCCCATCTTTCCTGGAATTCCATGTTTGAATCCCTCCAATTTGGTTTCTTCCCCTGCCACAGTACCAAAACGGATCTTATCAAAGTCACAAATAACCTCCTGTAGGACTGTGACCAAAAACTATCCCTCTGCAGCCTTTGACACGGTTGACCACACCATCCTCCTCCAAAGCCTCTCCTCCATCGTCCAACTGGGTGGAACTGCACTCGCCTGGTTCCATTCTTATCTATCCAGTCATAGCCAGAGAATCACTGCAATGGCTTCTCTTCCTGCTCCTGCACTGTTACCTCTGGTGTCCCTCAAGGATCTATCCTTGGCTCCCTTCTATTTCTCATCTACATGCTGCCCCTCGGCAACATCATCCGAAAACACAGCGCCAGTTTCCACATGTACGCTGACACCCAGCTCTACCTCACCACCACCTCTCTCGATTCCCTCCACTGTCTCTAAATTGTCAGACTGCTTGTCTGACATCCAGTACTGGATGAGCAGAAATTTCCTCCAACTAAATATTGGGAAGAACGAAGCCATTGTCTTCGGTTCTCACCACAAACTCTGTTCCCTAGCCACTGACTCCATCCCTCTCCCTGGCAACTATGAGGCTGAACCAGACTGTTCGCAACCTTTGGTGTCATATTTGACCCCGCGATGAGCTTCCGACCACACATCTGCGCCATCACTAAGACCGCCTATTTCCACCTGCACAACATTACCCGACTCCGCCCCTGTCTCAGCTCATCTGCTGCTGAAACCCTCACCCATGCCTTTGTTACCTCTAGACTTGACTATTCCAATGCACTCCTGGCCGGCCTCCCACATTCTACCCTCCGTAAACCTTGAGGTCATCCAAACCTCTGCTGTCCGTGTCCTAACTCTCCAAGTTCCATTCATCCATCACCCCTGTGCTTGCTGACCTACATTGGCTCCCGATTAATTAATGCCTCAATTTTAAAATTCTCGTCCTTGTTTTCAAATCTCCCCCCCCCCCCCCCCCCCCATGGCCTCTCCCCTCCCTATCTCTAATCTCCTCCAGCTCTACAACCAATGTTCCCTCTAAATTTTTGTGGGTGTGTGGCCCCTTTAAGGGCTACACGGCCCAATCAAATTTCCGTGCATACGTGGCTTTTCAATTGAAAAGCCGGCAAGCGTCTGTGCAGGACTTCCAGACAGTTGCACGGCTATGCAGCTTAATGGATACATTGCCTACAACTCTCCAAGATATCTGCGCTTCTCCAGTTCTGGCCTCTTGAGCATCTCTGATTTTTAATTGCTCCACCATTGGCACCCGTGCCTTCAGCTGCCAAGACCGTAAGCTCTAGAATTCTCTGTCTAAACCCCTCGGCCTCTCTACATCTCTTTCCTCCTTTAAGGCACTCCTTAAAACCTACCTCTTTGACCAAGCTTTTAGTCATCTGTGCTAAGGTCTCCTTATGAGGCTCGGTGTCAAATTTTGTTTGATAATGCTCCTGTGAAACTCCTTGGGACGTTACACCATATAAATACAAGTCGCCGTTGTCTCTCTTTTTCTCCCAGTTCCAATTTTTCCTCACATTTTTCTCTTTTAAAATGGAAAATTCTGCCCCTTTGTTTTGAGGGCACTGACAGATGCTGGGGTGTTGTTCCACAGGTGCTAGCAGCCCTGAGATGGCATTGCTGAGTGGCCATCTTTAAGTGTGAATTTCTGCATTCTGGAAAGTTACTTGAGAATTGCCGCAGAACCTAATATGGTGCAACACGGTGGCATAGTGGTTAGCACTGGTGCCTCACAGCGCCAGAGACCCGGGTTCGAATCTGACCTCGGGTGACTGTCTGTGTGGAGTTTGCACATTCTCCCCGTGTCTGCGTGGGTTTCCTCCGGGTGCTCCGGTTTCCTCCCACAGTCCAAAAATGTGTGGGTTAGGTTGATTTGGCTATGATAAATTGACCCTTAGTGTTAGGGGGGATTAAATATGTGGGGTTATGGGGATAGGATGGGATATGTTAGGGGGAATTAAATACGTGGGGTTATGGGGGTAGGGTGGGATATGTGTACTGTGGGGATTAAAGCAGGGACAGGGTACTGGATTTGGATGATCAGCCATGATCGTATTGAATGGCGGAGCAGGCTCGACGGGCCGAATGGCCTACTCCTGCTCCTAGATTCTATGTTTCTATGTTTCTAATATCTACTTGAGCAGGGGTTGCTGGACGGTGCTCAGGAGTGGGAATCATGGCTGTTTTTTCCCCTTCTTCCGCCAAGTCTTGTGCACTGAGGCCAATTCTAACTATCTGTACTGCCAGCCCAGCTGAGATCAGCTCATTTGACACAGAACCGTGTGAGTGAAATCTAGAAAAACAACTTGGCATGGAATAGCTGAGGTTGGAAGTAATTGGGGATCTTTAATTCTCTGCCTTCTAATTTTGTGTGGATTAACTGTAAAATTTTGGCTGTTCACATGTATGGCATAGTAACATCATGATGTTGCATAGCATCACGACAGAGAATAGCAATTTGCAGGAATGCTGCCAGCATTGCCATCAAAGCTTGCTGCCACCATTGAAGCAGCATGTTTACTTGGGCGCAGGAGACTCTGCCAGTCAGGAAGGCCCAAAAAAAAGCAGGTCTCTCTGACCACTGGACTTAAGAAATTTAGTAGGTTTAGTTTGATGTGGCCATCAGCTATCCGAGACCCGTGCTATGAGGACTGACAGCTGAAGACCAATACAGAAGTGGCATAAAATACAGAAAGTTTAGCCTGATGCATGTAGAGGTAGGAAAGGCTGGGGGGGGGGGGGGGGGAATTTTAGATTATTATGTCTTTACACTTAAATCTTTCAGAATTTAAGCAACCATAATTGCTGTACCACACACGCTGAATTAAAATGCAAGGCGAAGTCTTCCTGCTTGTGATAATCCATTACACTTAGAGTTTGGATGATTGATGAAAATGTAGTCTGATGAGATTCTGGGAACCACCTGCCTTCAGATCCAACACGTTATGAGGCAAGTGTCCTTTTGACGTTTTAATTTCCTTACTCCCCTCTTTGAGCTATCCAATTAATCCCACTCTCCTGCTCTTTCCCTATAGCCCTGCAATTTTTTCCCCATCAAGTATTCATCCAATTTTGTTTTGAAAGTTGTTCAACCTTTTGAAGCAGTGCATTCCAGATTATAACCACTCACTATGGTTAAAAAAAAATTCACCTCATGTCGCCTCTGGTTCTTTTGTCAATCACCTTAAATCTGTGTCCTCTTTACCGACCCTTCTGCCACTGGAAACAGTTTCTCCTTATTTACTCCATCAAAACCCTTCATCTCCCCTTAACCTTCTCTGCTCTGAAGAAAACAACCCTGGTTTCTTTAGTGTCTCCATGTAACTGATATCCTTCATCCTTGGTACCATTCCAGTAAATTTGTGATGGTGAGGTTTTCTTAGGCTGCATATTAACCTGTGACTTGTTTGTAGTTAGACTTCAAGTCCTAGCACCCCAGTGCTTTTATGTTTTGTGCTTAAAACATTGCTATGAAGAACTGTTGAGGGTTTCCCTTTGGAACAATTCCAGCAGTTCAGAAAAGTAGAGCATTAATACAACCCTTCAGTCTCAGAATTGAGAATGACTTTCAAATCTGGCAATGACTCAATGCTATAAATGGCAAGTGTGAACAAATATGTATTTGAAAGGGATACCATCAAGCTATTGTGGCCTAAGAGCCCTTTAAAAGTGGATGGTTGTAATACAGTTTTTGTTAGCTGACAAGTTCTAAGAACATAAGGAGCAGGAGTAGGCCATTCAGCCCTTCGAGTCTGCTCCGCCATTCAATAAGATCATGGCTGATCTTCAACCTTAACTCAACCTTCCCGCATTATCCCCATATTCCTTGATTCCCTTAATATCCAAAAATCTATCGATCTTTGTCTTGAATATACTCAAAGACTGAGCATCCACAGTCCTCTGGGGTAGAGAATTCCAAAGATTCACAACCCTTTGAGTGAAGAAGTTTCTCCTCATCTCAGTACTAAATGGCTGACCCCTTATTCTGAGACTGACCCCTGGTTCTAGACTCCCCAGCCAGGGAAAACATCCTCCCAGCATCTACCCTGTCAAGCCCTGTAAGAATTTTGTATGTTTCAATGAGATCACCCCTCATTCTTCTAAACTCCAGAGAATATAGGCCTAGTCTACTCAATCTCTCCTCATAGGGAAATCCACCCATCCCAGGAATCAGTCTGGTGATTGGTTGCACTCCCTCTAGGCAAGTATATCCTTCCTTGGGTAAAGAGACCAAAACTGTACACTGTACTCCAGGTGTGGTCTCACCAAGGCCCTATATAATTGCAGTAAGACTTCTTTACTCTTGTACTCCAATCCTTTTGTAATAAAGGCTAACATGCCATTTGCTTTCCTAATTGCTTGCTGTATCTGCATGTTAACTTTCACTGATTCGTGCACAAGGACACCCAGGTCCCTCTGAATACGAACATTTCCCAATCTCTCACCATTTAACAAAAATTCTGCTTTTGTATTTTCCTACCAAAGTGGATAAATTCACATTTCTCTACATTATATTTCATTTGCCACATTCTTGCCCACTCACTTAACCTGTCTATTTCCATTTGTAGTCTCTTTGCATCCTCTCACAACTTACTTTCCCACCTAGCTTTATATCATCAGCAAACTTGGATACATTACACTCATCTGGTCATTGATATTGATTGTAAATAGCAGTGGCCCAAGCACTGATCCTTGCGGCACCCCACTAGTCACAGCTTGCCAACCTGAAAATGAGCTGTTTATTCCTACTGTTTTCTGTCCGTTAACCAATCCTCAATTCATGCTAATGTATTACTGCAAATCCCATGAGTGCTAATTTTGTGTAATGACCTCGTGTGGCACCTTATTGAATGCTTTCTGAAAACCCAAATACACTACATCCACTGGTTCCCCCTTATCTACCCTGCTAGTTTCAAGAAACAGTATTAGGGAAATGGTGTTTGACAAATCTATCATAAATCCGTGTTGACTCTTCCCAATCATTGTATGATTTTCTAAGTGCCCTTGGTTACTATATATTATAAGCCTCTTCCTTTAATCTAATACTATCTTTAACTGCTCCTGTTAGCTGCGGTTGGACCATTTTTCCCGTGGGGTTTTTAATTCCTTAATGGAATGTATATTTGTTAATTATTAATTATTTCTTTAAATGCTTGCCATTGCTTTTCTATTATCATATCTTTTAATCTAGTTTCGCAACCTACCTTAGCCAACTTGCCTTCATACCTACGTAGTTTGCTTTGTTCAAATTTAAGACTCGTTTTCAACTTAACTGAATCACTCTCAAACCCAAGATAAAATTCTATCATATTATGATCACTGCATCCCAGAGACTGCTTTACTACAAGTCTATTAATTAACCCCCTCATTGCACAATACTAGATCTAAAATAGCCTGTTCCCTAGTTAGTTCCTCGACATACTGATCTAGAAAACTATCTTGAATGCATTCCCTGAACTCTGCGCTATTGCTGCAAATTTGGTTTGCCCAGACTATATGAAAATTCAAGTCCCCCCATAATTATTGTATTACCCTTGTTAAATGCACTCTAATTTCCTGATTTATACTGTGCCTGACAATACAACTACTGTTTAAGGGGCCTATAAACTACTCCCATCAGTGTTTTCTGCCCCTTGTTCGTTCTTGGCTCCACCCAAAGTGATTCTACATCTTGGTTTTTCTGAGCTACGGTCCTTTCTCTGTACTGTCTTTATCCCATCCTTTATCAGGGCTACCCTCCCCGCCCCTTTTTCATTCTGCCTATCTCTTCTAAAAGTCAAGTATCCTGGAATATTTAGTTCCCAACCTTGGTCACTCTGCAACCACGTCTCTGTAATGGCTATTAAATCAAACCCCTTTATTTCTTCTGTCCTATTAATCAATTTATTTTGTTGCGAATGCTTCACTCATTCAGAAATGGTGCATTTAGCGCTACCTTTTTTCTATTTTTCCCTGAGGTCACCTTAGTCACTGCTACCCTATTACTTTTGTTAAGTTCTCTGTCCCTTCATGACCCACTCTGCTTACTTTTACCCCAAATCACTACTCAGCCTTGACATTTCTTTTACTGCTTTTGCATTTACCTTTTCCTGAGACCACCCCCAGCTTTATCTACTGCCCATGTTATTCGATTCGCCAGGACACTGGTCCCAACCTGGTTTAAGTGGGTCCCGTCCCAATGGAACAGCTCCCTCTTTCCCCAGTAGTGGTGCCAATGTTCCATGAATTGAAACCCCAGCCCCTCTCACCACTCTTTCAGCCATGCATATAACCTTCATCTGCTTGTCCCTATGCCAATTTGCGCATGGCTCAGGTAACAATCCAGAGATTACTACCTTTTTGAGGTTGTGTTTTAATTTGGACTCTAGCTCAAACTCTCTCAGCAGAATCTCATTCCTAGTTCTACCTATGTTATTGGTTCCTATGTGGACCACAACAGCTGAATCCTCCCCTTCCCACTCCTCCAGCCACGAGGAGATCTCCTTAACCCTGGCACCGGGCAGGCAACACAGCCTTCGGAACTCGGTCGCGGCTGCAGAGAACAGTATCTATCCCCCTGACTACTGTCCCCTACCACTACCACATTCTTTTTCACTCCTCCCAGTTGAATAGCCTCCTGTACCAAGGTGCAGTGGTCCGTTTGCTCATCCACCCTGCAGACTTTGCCCTCATCCACACACAGCAGGAACCTCGTAACTGTTGAATAAGGGCAAAGGCTGAGGCTCCTCCAGCACTGCACCTGGGGTCCCCTTACTTGCCTGAGTCGCAGTCGCATCCTTCAGTCCCTGATCACTAATCAGACCTGTACCACTACCTAACCTAAGGGGTGTGACTGCCTCTTGGATCAAAGTATCTAGGTAACCCCTCCCTGATACCCCGCAATGTCTGCACCTCTGATTCTAGCTGAACAACTCTGAGCTGAAGTTCCTCAAGATGCAGACATGATCATCCGGAATCTCGATGCTCTCCACAAACTGGGGCACACCACCTGCACTGCCATCCCTATATAACCGTGGTTTATTTATTTCATTAATTAAAGTCTTTGTATTTAATGAACTTAGCGCTTAGTTTTTTTTAAACTAATTACTTGATCTAGTTTGTTACCGTTAGATAAATTTCAATATTTACCTGTAACACAAAGCACTACAAGTATTGGAGGCAAAAAGCAGCACCTCCATCCCCTCTGCACCGAATTCCCACTCTCTCCCAATTCCCAACTTTTACACTCTGTTTAAATGCATTCCGTTTAAACGGTGCGTCAGCGGACCCTGTTTACTTTTATACACCTTTTTGAGTCGCACTCAAGTTACAACTGCTGACTCCGCTTCCTGGTCACAGTAACGAGCACCTCTTCAGGCAAACGCTTGCAGCTGGTTGACACTTAACTGCCACTGACGGGCAGTTTCTGTTAACTGTTGACTACAGTTTTTTAAAGTTCGAAGTTAAATTCAAAATGTTAAACTAAATTTCAGATTTTACACCTAGTACTCAACCCAGTACTTACCAGAGACTTCCACTCTCTTACAAATGGATGTTGAATATACTGGGATAAAATATCATGGAGCTTTGCAGGCTATTGGCTATGGCATTCTGCTTGCAGGGCCTTGCTACTGATTCCTGTGGGATTATAGTTGTTAATGTCCTATGTTTGGTAGGTGGTGTAGTTTAAAGCTCCAGCTGTATAACACGATTTTGAGAGGTGGTTTCTGGTTGCTTTGGGGCGGAGTAGTGAATTGTGACCATTTTTGGTCTGCATATGCACTTCATTGTACATGATGTTGCTGTGCAATGTGCAAATGTTTCAAGTCTAAGGAGCTAGTGTAATTTATGTTAGTTTATTTAAAAGCTTTAGTCTTGCATCATTGTATTTAGAACCAGTGAGGTATTAAAAAGTAGTCAGCCATTTTATTACTTTTCTAGCAAAAAATGTATGAAGCACACTTAATTGATTTTGGTAATTTGAACATTTATAAAACTTCTTGCAAACCCACAGGTCGGAACGATTTTTAAAAGTCATGTATTGTATTTACTTTCAAAGGGATTAAGTTTCTTTAAACTATGGACCAGTTTCAAAGTTAAGTGCGTTGGCTGAAGTTATATTACAGCCTAGCTGATCCTTGCTCACCTCTAGCAACAGTCTTTTTCTAGGACTTTATTTGGTGCTTCCAAAAAGTAATACATTATTGTAATCTCATTGTAATAACTCTGACAATAGATCACATTACACCAATGCACAATGTATTAAAATTAAGTAGTTATATAAATTCTTCCCTTGCAGGACTAAGTCTGCATATTGTTCATCTGAAACTAGCTAGGGGTAGAAGGTCAAATTGATCCAGTTTTCTCTTCCTATGCCAAAACCTCTAGCTTTTGAGAGATTTCTCCCTTGATGATTGGTTAAGATTAAGAACTGGTCATGAAGAAAACTTAATGTAAACCAGAATTTTAGCACCACGTGGTGATTGGTGTTGATAAGCCAATGTGCTGAGCGTCTTGTGACTCTGGATTGATGAAAACTGATCATGGAGTCAGTTAATTTAAAAGCAGTTCTCAACTTATGGTTGCGCAGTCTTCTGATTTGGAGTGAAGTTTTTATCCTTTTGCACTAATTCCTATCCTTTTATTCAAGCATATATCAGTTCACTTTTATACATTTTTAATGTACCATATGCTGTTCATGTGATCTCTAATTTAAATGCTTTTTCACTTGGTCTGAGTACTTGTTGGGCCGCCTTGAATTCACTTCGACCAAGAATATCTGCCCCACTTTGATTTGTTTTACTATGGAGACTGCTCAATTATGGGCTGTGCATAGTAAAATTATATTATGGGTATGTGTATACAAGATCCTGATAATTAATGTCATTATATTCATATAGTAGTTTGAAACTGGATATGACTTCTTCTGCAGGTTTACTGGTGCAAAAAGCTATGTAAGGAACTATATAATTACTTTGTGTGGGTTACAGTACTAATTTCTTGCTTATGGAGCAATGCTGCTTTCATAAAGTATGAGGAAATATTGAATGTTTGTCGGTCATCTCATCCGCGTGCTCTTGTATTAATCCAGTTCACTTCTCATGATTTGTCAATCTTCTCCACAGCCCCATGAATTTGATGAATGTCGCTTTGATATCAGTGTGAATGACAGTGTGTGGTACCTTCGTGCTCAAGACCCGGACCATAGACAGCAATGGATAGAGGCTATTGAACAACACAAGGTAAAGTGAGAATTTAGAAGCGTTAATCTGAGATTTAATGCCTGAATTCAAAAAATAAATTGGTGAAACACTTCAAAATATACATCATATTTTGTTTAGCTAAAAGTTCATTCAATCCTGTGGTATTTGTGGGTTTCTTACTCTTCTGTTCAAGGGACTGAAGTACAATGTCAACTTTGAACACATTTCAACAGCTCAAAATCTGACAATTTAGTGAAACATGCCTGACCAGTTGAATTTTTAATTTACCCATGAAAACTTTGAAGGCACTAGAATGGTGGGAGAGTCTCTTCTGGTTATTCAGTGAGGAATCTTTGAGTCTTGATATAAATGCAGGTCGTTATGTGTGACCCTTTACATTATGGAACTGGGTGCTTTTTGAGTTGCAGCATAATGGTACCACTTGAGATCGGGATAAGAAGGATTATAATAGTAAAGTCATAGAAGAAAATAAGTGGAAGTGAAGTTGGGGAGAGGGGAGAAGTGAAAAACAAGATGACTAAAAGGGGGAATTAAAATAGCATATATCTACCATCAGTTTCTTGTTCCAGGTTACCTAGTTGGTTCCTTTTTGAAGAACTCTGGCTGCCAGTCTGTTCTGCGGAGGTCTGTGATGGGGCTACTCTTTACTATATATTTAGGAATTGAGAAAACAGTAATGACATATAATGGATACCAAATTGAGGTGTATGACAAAATATGATTAGGATTGTGATGGAATTCAGGAAGACAGATAGGTGGCAGGTACAATTCTGGTGTAGAAAATGTGAATGAATACATTTTGGAAGTAAGTGAGTAGGAAAATGCACCTTTTTAATGGTAACATTTTAAATGCAGTTGAGCAGCAGAGGCATATAAATGTCACTAAAGGTGACTGTGCAAGTAGATAAGGCCATTCAAAAAAAAAAAACCTGAACATTTGATTTTGAATCTAGAGGCATAGATTAGAAAAACAAGGAATTAATGTTGAACTTGGAAAAGACCTTAGGCGGCAGCAGAGTATTGTATACAGTTTTGGGCACATCCTTAAGGAAGAATATTGAAGCAGTAGAAAAGGTGCAGCTTCAATTCACTAGAATGTTACCAGGTAGAGAGTGCATTTATGAAGAGACTTGAGAAGTTAGGTTAAGAGGTGACCTAATGAAGGTCTTCATGAAGGGTTATGGTGAGGTCAGTAGTGATAGATTGTTTCCATTATTCAACAAGCCAGTAATGAAAGGGCACAAATTGAAGATTATTGCAAAGAATTAAAGGAGGTCAGAAAATTCCTTTATACAGAAGGTAGTTAGAATCTGAAATTCTCTGTCACAAACCGTTGTTGAAGCAGTGTCCGTAAATTATTTTAAATGGAAATCCAATAGTTGCTTGCAAAAGGGACATTTAAGCATTTTGGGAGTGAGCAGAAGAGTGGCATTAGATTAGGTAGTTTGTGTAGAAAAGCACAGGTACAGACTTGATGTGTTAAATAACTTATTTCTGTGCTGTCACATTCTATGATTCTTTCTAGCTAGGGATATCTTTAGTCTAATCTCTTGTCTTGCTTTAGGCTTGTTTGATTTTAAACCTGTGGCCCATTGCTCTGCACTCCGTTTAAACCTGGTTACATCTATATCATCCATGCCTACTGGCATTGTTAAAGAAAGGAAAGTGTAGGAAACTAGTACTTTGCCACATAAATGTTACCGAGTATTGATGGTTTCAGGAGTGGGACTCTAGGTGCTTGAATTTGTGCCAATAACTATTATGGAGCAGCATGCGAGAAGCTTTCCTGCTACTATGTCAAAATACACTCTCCTGAAGAACCAGCACAATTTCAGCACACAAGACAGGAAGACTTCTCATTCAATTTTTCACAATAGGTGTCATATACGGGATTTGTCACCTTTTAGCCTAACCAATATTTATCTTCTAAATTGTTTTTATTGGCAATGAGATTAACAAGGGAACATTTATGTGGGAAAAGTGTTTTTCCTACATTTTTGTTCCCTTTAAAATGTCTACATATTGAGGTAGAAGTGGGACTAAATTGGGCAGCTCTTTCAAAGAGCTGGCACAGGCATGACTTGCTGAATGGCCTCCTTCTGTGCTGTATGTTATGATTCTAAATTGAAAAATTAACCACGGAACTTGGTGGGGGGGGAATGAAATCCAATCCTTCGACCTTTTAAATCTCATTTCCCTCTTTTTCTCTACCCACTCCTGAAGTCTGCCAAGACTCTGCAGGAATCCATTCAATCTCTGGTCATGTTCCTGCACCTACTGCTAGAAGTTGTATAAAACTTAAGCTGGGACAATGACTCTGCTGATATCCCTTCACCCCTGCTATGGATATGCTGCATGGTCCCAAGTTGGGAAATTATGGGCATGAATTTACACCTTCATGGAAAATCAGTTCCGGGTGTGCATCTGCCCACAGCACAAAATTAATAATGGTGATAAATTAGAAATCTCACTTGGAGGCCGCAGGATACTTGTTGGAGGCTGGGGTGGCGTAGAGAGTTTGAGAGTACTGTTGGCAGGTAGGTTATCACAGCCATTGTACTCTGAAATCGGGCATCTTTTTTCCAATAGAGAATGGGCAATATTGAGTCTTGCAATTGTGGCAGAATTTAAATCATCGCTTCACCATGCCGAGTAACAGTTAAGGAAGCGATGTTCAACCAGATTAAATCCTCACCATACAACTTAATAGATCATCATGGAAACCGGTGGCAGCTGAGGGTTGGTATTCTTTGGGAAAGTGTCTCTGTAAACAGTAGTGCTTTTTAAAAAAGTCTCATGCTCAGAGCATACCTTAGTTCTGTTATCGAAACTGTTCCACTGTTCGCAATCTAGGGGAAAGATTTTTAGACTATTTTATTCAGCAGTTTCCTATTTTAATTGTTCTCGTCTCTTTTTTACCTGGGGTTGGCAGTTGCAAGTGGTTACAGAACTGTTACTTGGGCACTATTGTTGTCGCTGATGCCTTAAGCAGCTTGATGTCGTAGAGACAGTCCATCTTTAACAAGTGGGTGTTTCCCCAGAGTAGGTAAGGGTATGTGAAATTCTCTTAGCCTGTTAACGATGATCTCATATAGTAGCTTTTCAGAAGAAATGATTGTGGAGGTTTTTCTGTCTGTATCATAGCAATTGGGCTGCTGTATTTGATCCTTCTATATTCAGGGTAGGAAGTTCGGCCAGCATTCTCCTTGTATCAGAATCAGCCACAAAATCCAGCCAAGGATAGTGACAGTTCTGACACTCAGGCCATCCAACTTTGCCACTAAATCTGAGCAGCTCATCAATCCTTTGATCCTGTACCAATTATCTCTCTCTGGTGGGCCCAGTATGTTTCAGCTTTTGAAGGCCATGCTAATTACACAGGTTCTCCCTTTAGTCATGAATAATCTTAGACTCTAGGAAAATTCTATATTTGATGGTTATAATGTTTAGTGGAAATAACTTCTCGGGTGCCCTTCGAACCTCTGGGTGGATGTCCTAGCTGTTCCTACATTGGTATACCGAACAAGGGCTATCTAGTTAAAGACTCACGGGAAGTACTTTGTTAGAAATTCAGTTTTGGTAATGCCCAGTGGTAGTCAGATTTGTGAAAAAGTGTCTGGGAAGTAGAATGATCTGAATAGCATGTTATGCCTGGCTGGGATTTGGCAGACCTGTTTTGGGCTTGGTTTATTGATCTTTCAGTACTTAACCCTGCACTTATTTTATATTCTAGGGTTAGTAAAGCAACTGTGAATACAAACACTGGAGGGGGTTTGGCATACTTGGAGGGAGATGGGGGGTGGGGGTGGGGGAAACTGAAAAGTGATGAGGGATTAGGGCTTGAGTGGGAGTTGGGAGGAAGTAGCAGGAACAGCTGCAAGGGTAGTCTCAAATCATAAGAGACAAAGAAAAGTCATAGTCAGCAAAATCCATGAGCTCCTAGTGAAGGTGGTGGGGCAGGAGAAAAGCGTTGGATGTCATGAAGAGGGTCCTAGGGTTGACCTTGCCGCCCGAGATAATTTTCAAATAGGCACTTTTGACAGGAGACTGAAGCATAGTAAAGCTTGATTTTGGTTGAACCAAATTTGGCAAATGATGATTAGGCTGGTTGTGTGCCAGATATAGTCTTGTGCCCTTTTGATTTAAGGAAACTAAGGTGGGGATTTACCAGGTGGAGTGACTGGAATGGGGGATGGTGATTGATTTGCTGTGAACAAGGTGTCGAAGATTGAAGTGAGGAAACTGTTTCGTGCATTGACAGCAGCAGAAGTGTCAACCCAGTGGTGGACCAAAGGATAAGAATGTGAGTGAGCTCGAGGAAAGTTTTATTCCACAGGCGAATGATGAGAATATCAAGACTGGGGGAGGATGGTGAGGGAAGCGGCATTGGGGGAATGTAGGTGGTAAGGGAGATGAGGAAGTGGATAGAGATGGAATACAAGAAATAGCGAGGTCAGTGTTAAATGGTTGAATGAAGATAAGAGGGCAGAGAAATTGGAACATGGGCTAGGGGAGTTTCTGTAAGTTGCAGTCACTGAGTGTAAGGAATTGATCAATGTGTATGGGAGGAGAGAAAGTAGGATATCCATGTGGGGCTTGGGAGGAAGGCAGACAACAAAAAATTTGAATGTGGTGGGAGGAATGGAACAAGGGAGCTACTTGAAGGCAGTCCAATGCATTCTTGAACCCCCCCATATGCTCTCAGATTTGTCCCTGCCCTGCTTCATGAGTTTAAAACTTCCCTTAATGTTTTATTAGCTCCCTAAAACATCTCAAAAGTAGTTCAGGTTGGATAAATGACTCTGAACTGCAGTGACTTATACAAGTAAATGTGGCAGCCATTTTGCGCACAGCAAGCCCCACAGAGTGAGATGGATGATCAGTTAACCTGTTTGACGTTGATGTTGGTTGAGGGAGGAATGTTCGCTAGGACACTGTTCCTCATCAAATGGTGCTATGGGATCTTAAACTGATGTCCTCTGCCTTTTCCGATGAAGGATAAATGTCTCTTTTTGTGGATGGCACTTCCTTATTACTGCACTGGAGTGTCAGCATAAATTATGTATTCAGGTATGGGTGCCGATATGCTTGAGCCCACAATCTTCTCACTTGGAGGTAGGAGTGCTCTAAGCTGACAAATTGGAATCTGCACTCAACCGTGTGTGTGCGCTCTCCCCAGGTGGGCTATGGTCTATACAATGCCCGTATCAACAGAGGTGCAGAAACTTAATTTTGTTGGAGCAAAATCCTGAAGCTGTAAAGCAAAATATTTTTTTAGCCAGTTTTATTTGTGAGTCATTCACGCGCCATCATCCTTGACACAAAATATAAGCAAAAGTAGTCTAATTGAGAACTGGATCAGTCACAGAAGTAATTCTGTTAAACAAAGGGACCATGTGTTCATTTTTTTTGTTTGCAAATTTGAATTTCTTTGTAATACTTTCAAATTTGGCTGTGGAATACCACCAGCAATCTAATGAGTCATGGGATTTGGGGTGGGGTGGTTATGGTAATTGGAATCTCATGCAACTCTTGTGGGTACTGTGTAACTGAGCATTATCATACTATAATGTTAAATACTTTTGCTCTGACAAAACCTAATCTGCTTCTGAGACTTAATCTAATCATTCAAGTGTATTAGTCATCAAATGCTGTGGGTAGGAGTGGCGATTCTCCTCTAGTTCTGGCACTGACCGTTCAGCTCAGTAATGTAAGCCCCATACGGGAGGGCTGTTTGATCCTGCTTAACTAATTATTCGGTTCCCTTCTGCTTTGTATGGTGTGGTGATATTCTGTTCTGAATACTATATACAACTAAACTCTTCAAATCTGGTTATGTAGGAGACATCATTTAAATGCTGCACCATGATTGAACTTATTTATTGCAGTACTTAACATCTTCAAAGGTAATCAAACATTGAGGGTTCAGTTTTGCAACACAGATCCAAAACTAAAACATTGAAATTGAAGGAGAAAGTAAATCTATTGAACATGTAACTAGTTAACCCTGTCTTGTGGCTTTTCTCCCCAAATCAATATATTACTGCTGCACAGCCCAGGAAGAATGGCCTGCTTCTGTATTACAAAATTCTGATTTCTACTTTTGTTGAGAGTTCATTGAAGAGTGGTACACTGAGATTACGATTAATTTCTCTACATTCTCTACATTACTAAACATAGAGATTGATTGGTCTACAAAGAAGATTTGATTTGTAGCTCTTCTGTTGCCACAAAACCTAGGCTTATGTACAATATTCTGATGTAATGCAATTTGCAGTCTCGTGGTTGGTAGTGACTAGAAAAAGCTTTATTTATGTTACGCATTCCCACAAGGCTGCAGTTGAAACCGCTTTTGGAAATTTGTTGCTTTGATAATTAAAGCCGTATAATATTCTACCTATAATAATGAAGCTGATACTGGAAACTCATAATATAATAATATATTAGCAATTCAGAATAGCAGACTTGCATTTTACCATGCACGTCTGTTGTGACAAACTAATTGTGCAATAGCTTCTGAAATCTTCTACTTTTAGTCGAGAATATGCTTACTTTTTGTTGGTTTTTTCATCTTGAAAGCTGTTTTTTGGCTGACTATCTCTTACTGTTTTTGAGTCATGGCTGGGGGTAGTTGCTTCTCCTGTGCTCAGGAGTTGGGGAGGTGAGACTATGTCCTGTCTAAGACATCAAGTTACTTAGTTGTCAGTCAGTTGTGAGAGGGAGTAGAAGGAAGAAAGGCTCATGCATCAATTATGTCTACCTCCAATGTTGTTGAGTTCAGTGTTAACCAGGTAACTAACCTAATCTGTGAATATAATTTTTGAAATCTAAACTTTGGGCAACTGTTGTGTACTTAACCAGGCCCAAAATGACTCTAGTCTTTAGGATAAAAAATTATTAGCGTGGATTCCTGGTATTTTGGACTCTAGGGGAATCGAGGGAAATGGAGATCGGACGGGAAAGTGGAGTTGAGGTCGATGATCAGCCATGATCTTATTGAATGGCAGAGCAGGCTCGAGGGGCCATATGGCCTACTCCTGCTTTTACTAATGTTCTTATGTTAATGCTGCAGAGGAGGTTGATGCAAGAGGTACTTGTCGACGAGCATGAGACAGCGGAAACATGCGTAGGTGGATTTATGACGAATTTATTGGCTGTTGAGCAGAAGAATAGCATTGGCTGAGATCCCATTGAACTATGATCTTAGTGTGATAACTGACTTTCGTGTCTCTGGAAAATATCAGTTGTATTCAAGTTACCTGAGATAGCAATATAGAAACTGACAGAGCACATTTCTGTTAAGATAGAGAAATTACTTCCCTTGCAGTGTCCTTTATTTGTGTTGTTTGAATGAAAAACAGGTAGTGTACAAATATTGCATACTAAATTCTGCATTTTCTATCTGAAATTGTTTTCTTTAAAATTTTTGATGTTGAAATTCTTCAACAAAAACTGCCATCATTGTATCTCCTTTGTGGCACAGACATGCCAAATTCACCAAGGGTGATACCTAACACATTGTAAACTGATTAATAGAACTTCCAGGGTTTACTTCCAGTCACTGACCATTAGTAACCTTTGGCTGTGTCAGTCTTGTATTCGTATGCCAGCATTGCACAGTGCCCTCTGATGGTTATATCGTAACCCAGTGAGAGAAATGTATATAGTTTTGTATTGCCACAAGTTGCAGAAGTCACATTTCATATGTTTCCTAGGCCAATGGTAGAATGAAGGTATTGATAGCCAAACCAATTCCTCCTCTCCATGAAGCATATTTGCTCCTTGGGTTGTTTGAAATAGATCAGATAAGGGCTCGCTACCTCCAAGAATTTGCTATATATTTAGCCAAAGTTCAGCAAAGATCTAAAAAAAAAAAATCTTTTGTTCATAATGACTTTTTTAATGGCTTAACGAGATATCATTAAAATGCAGTTGTGATTGAATTTAGAGTTTCTTGGGTATGTCTTGAGGTAGCCTCTTGAGTAAGGCACATTATATACAAAATGTGAAGGGCAGATAACCATCTCATCTATTCCAAATACTTTCAGTTGTAAATGAAGATACATGAACAAGGGCCATGTTAACATAGCAACATGACCAAGATTATGTTTAGTAGCTTTGAGTAATGCTGCACGTTATCAGTATTTGTTTTCCAAAATTATACCTTTGATCCAAAACCTGGCGTTTGGTTGTAGAGCTTTCTCTATTGTCCTATAATATCTGTGTGCGCAGCAGCCTGCAATGAGTACCAGCATGAAGTAGGGAAGAATGTTATATGCTGACATTGCACACAGGCTATAATCTTTTAAAGAGATAAACAGTTTTCTTTAAAAATTATAGCTTGAATATAATGGAGCTGTGCCAACTGCTTATTGTAACTGCAGTCTGCTCTCCTTAATTCAAAGTTGGTTAATTCAAATTTCTTAGCCCTAAATTTCCACTGTTATTTATGTTACTTGATTCACATTGAATAATTCATATTTTCATTGCAGAAAGCAGATTTGAATTAATTAGGAGTAGACTATATCTGAAGCTATTCAAATCAGTTTTGCATTTGTAGCTTTATGCACTATGGGTGGATCTTCCTGTGTATTGCATCCAGAAACACAAGCAATTGGGACGCAAAGCAAATACTTGCCAGACAAGATCGAGGAAACTCTGATGCAAGAACATTACACGTGTAATTACGCTATGCCTGAATTTCCTCTATCTTTTATGCCCGTCTATAGATCCCTGTGTCTGAATACACCTCATCTCATAATGTCTCTGTCCCCATGCTAATCAGGCTGTTTGAAAACGGATGTAAAATTACGCCAGAATTTTAGGCACAGCAAAAATAGTAATTCTTGTTTTATAACTGAAAAAAAATATTATCCTCACTGAGACCTACACTGTGTTTTCTATTTATTTGAATGTATTTTTATAGTATTGGTATGTCACACTAAAAGTTGAAAAGCTTTCATGATTGCATGTTCTTAAAGATGTGTTTAATAGGCATGAATAAGAACAGAAATAGGAGCAGGAGTAGACCATTCGGTCCTTCGAGCCTGCTCTGCCATTCAATAAGATCATGGCTGATCTTGAACCTCAACTCCACCTTCCTGCACTATCCCCATATCCCTTGATTCCCTTAATATCCAAAACTCTAGTTAGATGGCTTTTAACTTCAAATTTTATACTTAAGAAAGGACTGTATGGTGTGAATTTCCCACTTTCCCCAGGCCCCGATTGTTTAATCTGAGTTCTGCTTATTTATGTAGATTTTTATGTTCCGGCGTATGCTAATACAATTGGCAGGAAATTTAGGCATAAATTTACATTGGTAAAATGGGCGTACATAAGCACGTAATTTCGGGCGTAACTTCCTGATTACATCTGCACAGGAGACCGCACCCCTTAGTGGTTTATATCATTTTGTGATCGTGTTGACACTAATCTGAAGATAATGTAGCTTTTAGTTGTTGCACATAACCAATTTAAGGCCCAGTATGCTTTCTCAAACGTATGTCTGCAGAATAGATTAATACATTTTTCTGAACTTCATAGGAACAGAAGTAGGCCATTCAGCCCCTCGAGCTTGTTCCGTCATTCAATTAGATCCTGGCTGATCCGTATCCTCACTCCATCCACCTGCCTTGGCGCCATATCCTTTATTATCCTTGGCTAGCAAAAATCTATCGCTCAGATTTAAAATGATTAATTGAGCTAGCATCTACTACTTTACCAAGCTCAAGCAGATTAAAAGGAAAGATCGAAGTGGGGCACTTGTCTGTAGGGGAGGGAAACAAAGTAGTTACTTTTGTATACCTTTCAGACTGAAAAGCAGCATTGGCAGGGCTGTAAGAAAATTATTTTTTCCTGCATGGCAGAGAAACTAGTGAAGGGAAATGTGTATGTAAAATATCATGCGAGAACCACACTTTGCATTTATCTTTCGTTTTCCTGAAATATGCAGCCAGTGTTTTAAGCAAATTAAATGTCAGCAGCCTCTGTAGAATAAGTTTGCATGTCTGTTAAAATGTATGCAATGCTACACTGTTCCTTTACTATTAATTATTCTAAACAAACACTTTACCCTTTTGCACCTCTCCTGAAGACGGTGACTTATGCTGTGTCTGATTCTGTGGGCATTGCTGCTTTCCACTACATCACCAAAATGGTCAGCAGGCTATTTACCTATGGGGGAAGCCATCTCTGCTAAGTTAATCCTGGTGTCCCAAGAACATGCATTTTACAGCATGGGTCACTGGTTTCTCTTCTTTCCCATTACCTTAACCCCAATCCTCCTCCAAATCCAATGGTGGCACGATTACTTAACCAAGCACATACAAGGGATCAAATCTGTGCCTTGTAGCTGAGCACCAGATCATGCATTTACCCACTTATCCATTCAATGAGTTTAATTGTCTTGATTTTAATAGCACACTCACATTTTATGTCAAACACTCAAAGCAAATATTGATTGCAATCTCTGCTATGTAACCAGTTATTTGGTCATGTTATTAAAACCGATTTTGTCTCTTTCCTTAAGTGCACTCCATACTTAGCCAAAGTATGCAACTGTAGAGTAATGGATCAATTGATTCAATATTGGCACTATAGTGCAGTTCAACTGAGGGTAAGAGTCGGTCAGCCCTTCAAGTAAATTCAAGAATTGGTCAGACTTTGTTGACTTTTTTGCTAATTTTCTTCCATTCAATTCTTGCTGAATTATGCTTTCGTGGGGCTGTGCACACTCTGGCACACTTTCTAAGTAGCCATTCAAGCGCGAGTCTTCAGTGTCAGTAGGCTATTAGGAACATGGGAACAGGAGTAGGCCATTTAGCCCCTCAAGCCATTGAATTAGATCATTGTTGATCTGTACCTCAACTCAATTTACCCACCTTTGCTCCATATCCCTTAATATCCTGACCTAACAAAATTCTCTTCATTTCAGTTGACCCAGCATTCACAGCCTTTTGGGGGAGGAAGTTCCAGATTTCCATTATCCTTTGTGTGGAAAAAGTAATTCCTGATTTCACTCCCAAATGGTCTATGCCCCCTTGTTCTGGATACCCCCACTAGAGGAAATAGTTTCTTTGTATCTACTCTCTCAAATTTCTTTATCATTTTTAAACACCTCAATTACGTCACTGCTCAACCTTCTAAACGCAGGAGAATACAAGCCAAGTTTATGCAACCTAGTCTTATAATTTAATCATTTATGTACTGGTGAATCTGCACTGTACCCCTTCCAAGGCCAATAAAGCTTTCCTGAAGTTCAGTGCCCGAAACTGAACACAGTATTCCAGATGGAGTTTGACCAAAGCTCTACAACTGAAGAATCACTTCCTCACTTTTGTATTTCAAAACTATTGAGATAAAGACCAACATTTCATTAGCGCTATTGATTACTTTTTGTACCTGTGCACTAGTTTTTAGTGATTTGTGTACATGGATACCTAAATCCCTTTGCTCCTATCATCATTAGGAAAATATTCCGATTGTCTTTCTCTGAACCACTTCATACAAATCATGAATATATATGGTGAAAAGCTATGGCTCCAGTACAGACCCCTGGGTAACACCTTCAATTCAGTGCGCTTTCATTTTTGCTAATACTCTCTTGCGCAGAACCTTATCAAAACTATATGCAAAATGATTGCAATATGTTCCAATACATTTTAGTACTACAAAATTGTATTTGTGGACCTGCTGCAATGCTCACTAGTTCTGGTATTGGAAATTGGTGAAACAATTATTTTTACTGCCAGCAAATAGTGGTGCAGCACTAAATCATTTTTGGCTGCAGCAGTTAAAGCATGCCAATTCTCATGTGACAGTGCCACATGTTGGCAGGAAGCAAGTACTACATCAATGGAAAGTGGAATTTCCATGCTTTAAATGCAGATGCCTTCACTTTACCTGAATATTTTGCCTCCCAAATTGAAAATTTCACTGACTAGGCTTTAAGTTGGAAAATACAGTCAGCTTGCCTGTATTTTAAAGCTAGTTTAAACTTCTAGCTGCCTCACACTTTGTGCTGTAAAATGCACCAATGTTTAAATGTTCATACTGAAAGTGCAGCAACTAGTCTGCTGTATAAAGCAGCATAACACTTAAGTTGCTTGAGGATTATGCATAAAGTAGGTATTGCATCTGCTTCTGGTTGCACATAATTGGGAGGTGGAGTAGGATTTTCATATTTAATGAGCAGCTAAAGCTACACCGCACCAATTGCACAAAATAAGCTCATTTCTAGGAAGCGTTGCGAGAGGCAGAAACTACACTTCGTGGCCCGGATTTTCGGCGCTCACCGTTCATTACGCTTAAAACTGCCCACAGACTTTTCGTGGGCTTTTGAGCGGCAACTTGCGGTTATTAGAGAGCCTTTTCAGCGTGGCGCGCTTTACAGCGGATCTGGGACCTGTGTGAATAGGGCAAGCAACTGCGTGTCTCTTCAACCAATTAGATTGTAAAATCCTCACCTGAGGCACACGGTCTCAACCAGGAAGTATAAATTAGAATATTTAATTGTGTAGAATCATGTACAGAAAGTGAAAATAGAGAGGAAAAGAAAGATGGGATTGAGAGAGGGATAAGAGATAGAAAGAGAAAGTAAAAGTTAAAATTATTTAATTTTTAAGTTTGTTTAAACCTCCAACAATTATTGAAATCTGAAGGAATGAGACTCCACACTTGTAAAAGTGAATTTTCAGTCCCAGAGAGGTTGTTTGGCAGTAATTAAGATTAAATCATGCTGTTAACAATTCACTTACACCTGAAGCACTGGCAACTGGGAAAATTTCATCTATTTGGAGGGAGACAAATAATTGTCCTCCTGAAGCAGAGGAAGAATGCTTGTGAAGCTGCCAGCTACCGCCTGATTGTCTTACTTTGCACTTGTTCTAAAGTGCTGGAGAGGCTACTACTCCACCGACTAGCCCCCATTATTGAGCCAACCAAGGAGCAAGCGGGCTTCCGGAGCGGCCGTAACTGCTGCGACCAGAGGGCGGCGGAAGCAGAGTCTTTGAATATTTTTAAGGCAGAGGTAGATAGATTCTTGATAAGCAAGGGGGTGAAAAGTTATCGGGGGTACGCGGGAATGTGGAGTAATCAGATCAGCCATGATCTTATTGAATGGCGGAGCAGGCTCGAAGGGCCGAGTGGCCTACTCCTGCTCCTAGTTCGTATGACCAAGTGGCAGCTTTAACAACGCACATTGAAGCAGGCTTCCAGTTCAAGACCGCCGTAGCACTCGTGGACTTGTCGGCGGCATATGAAACAGTATGGAAGCATGGCCTGCTTTTCAAGCTCTCCACCATTTTACCCTGCAGAACAATGATCCATCTTCTCAACTCCGTGCTTAGCAACCGACGCTTCCGTGTGTACCCTGGCAGAAGAGCTGATATAGTACATTGAACAATTGACTCCCACAGGGTTCTGTCCTGGCACCCATGTTATTCAACGTTTACACCAGTGACCTGTCCGAAACAGTCCCACAAGTTCGTATATGCTGATGGCATTGCCTTGGCCACGCAAAACATGAATCTGTCTATCACCGAGGAGACCCTGACCAGTGGTTTACAGAGGATGGAGGCCTACTTCCGCCGATGGTGACTTTGGCCAAATTCTCAAAAGGCAGTCACCTTGACATTGCACCTCAACACCCACCAAGCAAACCAGGCTTTGAAAGTCTCCTTTTGCGGTGCAGAGGTAAACCATGCCAAAAAACCCTCCTATTTAGGAGTCACGCTTGATCACACCTGTCATATAGACAACATCTCCAGAATCTTGGGAAGAAACTAAAGAGTAGGGTCAACTTGATCCAGAAACTCGCTGGATCCACTGATCCAGAAACTCGCTGGATCCACATGGGGCGCAGACGCTCAAACCCTCCGTACGGCAGCACTCGCCCTGATGTACTCTACAGCGGAGTACTGCTCTCCGACATGGCTATCAAGTCCGCAAGTCAAATCCATTGCTGTCCAGCTGAATTCTACTATGAGAATTATCACCGATACGCTTTTATCGACACCAACACCTTGACTGCTCATGCTTGCAAACATCGCACCACCACACCTACGCTGCAAATATGCAGTCTCCAGAGAATACAACCGCTACACCAGCGAAGACATGCCGATCCAGGCCGACTTGAACAACCTATCACCAACCTGTCTCAAATCTAGAAGGCCATTTTGGACCGTTGCCGAAGCCCTTCAGTGATCTCCCCTCAGCCTTGACGCCCGATGGCGAAATGCTTGGAAGAACTGCGACATACGGAATGGATTCCATAGAGGACCCCACGATACAACCTCAAGGGTCAAACCTTTCTCGCAAACAGTGGACAACCATCAACCGCCTCAGAACTAGTCATGATAGATGCTGCCACCTTCCCCATAGATGGAAGACTAAAGCATCCCCATTATGCAACTGTGGAGCTCCTAATCAGAGCACTGCCCTCGAGGAAATTCGCAGGCAGCCTACAAGATATCCACGCTGTTACACCAGAAGCTTTGGCCTGGATATCCAACTTAGATATTGACATTTGATTTGCTTTGCTACTACCATACGAAAGAAGATGACTTGCACCTGAATGCACAAGCCCTAAGTTTTTCTGGCATGTATAGTGAATAGCTAGTGGATATGTACAGCAACTCCACACCCTTCATGTATTTTAATGCTGAGTCTCTTGGTGCGGTACCGGTATAGCGAAGCTTTTGGAGGAGCAGGGCAAATTGGACAGCAACTTCCTGATTTCAGTGTTTAATTGCATATGTGTGGACGCTGGAAGTCTCTGTCCGATTTACTCCATAATAACGGTGAGCGCCGATAGCCTCGCTGTTATTCTTAACGCAAAATCCGGGTCCATATCTCGTCATGTGGGAAGCCTTTGGGGAGAGCATAATGGAAATTGCTTCAATATGCTTCTCCATTAGATTGTATATACTGTATAACTTTGCCTTTTGAATCTTGAGATTCAGAAGAAGTGGGTGAAAGGAACAAGACTCTACTTAGAAATGTATTGTTTTTGAAGCACTTGGGTAGACTTCCCTATAGGAAACCTTGCTGTGGATAAGTAGTGCGCACACACTTCACATCTTTGGTAGAAATATCAAGCCACTGGTAATTTCAGATATTTGGGCTGGGAGAGCAGTGAGAATAGTAATTCCCTCTTTGGCTCCTGTTAGAATTGTCATTGGTATAGAAAGTGTCAGCCCTTTGCAGTTTTAATGTTCCACATTAAGATATGGGCTTTGGGCACAATTTGTACTTTGTGAATTCCTGGTCTTGTGCAATCAGAACAGCTGTGCATATTTCAGGCACTTTACCACAGGGCTGGAAAGTTCCAAGGCAAATCTTCAGCCACATGCATGCCTCGGAGGGGCTGTGTAAAGGAAGTCATGGGAGAAAGTTTCCTGTAAATTTCAAATTGAAATTTGTATGAAACTGCAATTTAATGAGAGGGGAGAGGATGACTATTTGCTGGTTGATTAGCACTTTTTTTCTCGTCCAGAAAAAGCCACAGATGTGAGAGGTTCAGTAGTTTCTCAAATGTGGGTCTGTTACTAGAGAGTGGAGTGGTTGCAGAAGGTTTGTCACTTCCCAGTGAGAAATGTGCTATATATTTACATGAAGTTGAAATATACAGGAAACTCTTTTATTAACCGGCACCCAAATATCCGGAAATCTCTCTTAACCGGCAAAATTCTTGAGTAGGTAACCGGGGTTTTCCTTCATCTCTCGTTTAAAATTAACTTACAAGGCAAACGCCTCGGGGTTTTTTTTTATCGGAGCGTGTAGATTGGGAGGAGAATGTGCAGCCCGGGTAGGCAGCGGACACGACAGATGGTCAGCTGGCGGTCCCCGGGGAGACGGAGCTCCGAATGCAGGCGCATGTCAATGTGTACGGGGCTCTCGTACGTTGGGAGATATAACTCTCCGTTATCCGGACTTTTTGATAAACCGGCACCACGCCGGTCCCGTCGGTGCCGGTTAATAAAGAGTTTCCTGTATATAAAAGTAGCCACTAATTACTTGTGATAGCTGAGTTTGTTTCTAGACAATCGCTAGACTATATCACAGGAACAAGGTATGCTATCTCGATTCTTGAAGCTAGGGGCAAGTGAAGAGAACTGCATCACCTGCCATTTTCTAGTTGGGATTTTAGCTTTTGGTCAGCAGTCAGAAGCATTCATAGTAATGGAGTGGTCTGTGGTTCTGATTGCTGTATTTACTGGACCACAGAATGTGGCAGTTCATTGATAAAAAGAGGAGGAGGTTGCGCCTGATACTGCTGCTTCCTATTTCATACTTGAAATCTTACTGCTTTTAAGCTTCACTTTTCAGACTCTTATTGCCTATACTTTTTAAGGACTGTATATTTATTGATGACCTTAAATGCAATTAAATATGTACTATATATCTTTATTCTACGTATCTGACTGTAAGTTCAAGTTAAAAACTGGGAGTTTACTTTAAGAAAGCTTATCTAGCTTCTGAGAGCAAGGAGTTGAATTCTGGCATTGATGTTGCAGGGAAACTACAGATGATTGCAGAAGAATCAGTCTTGCTGTATGCTGCTTTTTGCTAATGTCAGGCCATGAATAATCTATGTGACTGCTGCAAATCTGCTGCACAGGACTGCATTCCTTTAGTACATGTAAATGCTACCTTGTAAATATATATCTTTTCACAGGAAATTATAAATGGTATTTTTTTAACTTGTTTGAAGGGGGAGATGAAGAAAATTTTGTTAAAATATTAATTATAAATGAATTCCCATGGTCCTTTGTTTTTGTGCTGGAGTATTGACCTACTTTGGACTGATTAGAGATTAAAAGTGTGGGATGAGGTTTTATTGTCTACATTTGAGGCAGTTAATGAACACGCTGCAAACCCCGCGCTCTGTGCCTTAGCTGCCAACAGCATTTTCACACCAACAATGAACTAAATTTACGTCAGAAAACGCTTAACTGCAGATTGCAGCGTTTTACTTTGAAACCAAGGAAGCTGTAATGGATTCTGTGGTGGGATGTAGCAGTCAGCAGCAGCCATCGTTGCAGTGCACCATCAATGTCAGTCCGTGAGAATCATCTGGTATAGTCTCTGCATGGATCTCCAGCTCTTGAAAATGCACCCTGACTCTCGGCATGGTAACCAAAATCGTCGTTAAGTCGCTGTTTTTATGGCAATAGCAGCATAGCATGTAATTTCTGCTTTGCTCCTGTTAACGACAGAGGGACTGCTGTTAACCATCTCTCTTCCTTGAGATTTCACAATGTATATTCCGTGGCACTGGGATTATTTGTGTGACTGAGGAAAGGAACTTTCATCCATCGTTGCTGCATTTTGTTCTTGCTTTGCAGTGAACAGCTAATCTGCGTCGAAAGTCGTGGTTGTGGCATGGACCAGCTCTGCTTTAGTTGCATTTCTTGCAGTAGAAGGGTGGGCTTTGCATGCTGCATACTTTCCCTATGTATTTTTCTGATATTGTTTGTATTGACCACTAGGTCAAATCTCATTTTAGCTTTTGACTACTGAGTTAGTTGAGCAATGAAAGATATTTGTAGCCTAATTTCTCATTTCCATAAATTACTACGTATAAAGAAAAAAAGGAAACCGACCCTTGGGGAAAAAAAAATCCTATTCTTTCTGAATTTGAGCCACTTTTTGTAGATGGTATAATATGCTGTCTTAGTTCTGGAACAGGAGGTAAAGTGCAAATGAAGAAATTAAGTGATTTACAATCTGTATTTTAGAAATGCATTTCTTCCGTAGACTATTTAAACTAGTATCCGAACCTAGCTGCTGCTTGCTTTGAATGTATTAAGAATCATGGCTGTTGTCCAAACAGTGCAGTAATTGAAGTTGCAGTGGTCTGAGTTTTTCTGGTTTTTTTTTTTTTAGAGCTTGTAACCTTATGAAAAAGCCTCTATTGGTCATGATTAGGTACCACTTTCAATTTAGATTTTTTTGCATAATCTTCAAAATGCATGTTATAGTTGTATTATACTTTTTGTCCTGAAGCATAAGAGGCATTTGTAACACTTGTAATTTTGCTATAACTGTGCCTTGTTTTACCTACATAGGATCCTCCCTTTCCACCTGGGAGGCCTGACCTATCTGGAGTTGCACCTTTTCAAGAACTGTAGTGTTATTTCATAATAGGCTGGCATGTGATCCCACAAGTAGAGGAAAAACAGTAGTTTTTTCTCCAGCATGACCTGCCTTGGCGCAGTGGTCAGAAGGCCCTGCGCTCAAACCTTAGCCCAGGGTAGGGTTGCTAACTCTGGTTCGACATATTCCAGGAGGTTTCAACACACGACCTCCTGCCTCCAACAGCCCTGCCCTGCCCCCACGCTCCTGACATTGGTTGCCTTTATAGTCCATCCTCGTAGCTCACCACCTTTCCATGCCAATTGGAAAGCAAACAGACTTTCATTACTTGACGACTGGATGATTCTTGACTGTCAATCAAACAGCCTTTTTTCCCCATCTCCAATATTTTTATAACTAATAAACGTAAGTATTCAAAGAAAATGGGGAATTTTTTTTTTAATGATCCTATGATTTTTCGCCTGGTTATTCACAGCAGTGTCAGGGAGATTAATTGTAATTCCTGGAGACATCTAGTACAATCTGTGATGGTTGGCAAGCCTACTCCAGGACCTGAACACATAATCTAGGTTGACATTTCAGTACAGTGCTGAGGGAGTGCTGCATTGTCGGAGGTACTGGATGAGATGTTGAGCCGAGGCTCCATCTTCCTCTTAGATGAATGTCCAAATCAAGTGGAAAAAGCCTATAACAAGGTTCTGGTCAAGTTTGTTGCAGCTCTTGCCCATTTCTCTCTTTCTCCCTCCAACCAAACACACAACTTGAATTGTCTCAAGGCCTTGGCTTTGGCGCCATACAGTTACCTGACCAATAGGTGCAAAAAGAAAGAACTTGCATTTACATAGCATGATCTTATTGAATGGCGGAGCAGGCTCGAAGGGCCGAATGGCCTCCTCCTCCTATTTCTTATGTTTTTATTGTGCCTTTTACATCCTCCGGGTGTTTCAGAGCCAGTGAACTACTTTTGAAATGTAGTCACTGTTGCAGGGTAGGTAAATGCAGCAGGCAGCTTGTGCATAAGAGGGTCCCAGAAACCAGGGGTTCACAGACCCCAAAGGTTTCAAGGGGTTCACAGACCCCAAAGGTTTCAAGGGGTCTGCCATAAATAACTGCCGGGATTTATATAAAAAAAAAGAAAAATACACTCGCGTAAAGGTGTGATTGAGCTGAGCAAACATCTGTGTGATGACGGCGGCGGCTGTCGCTGAGCTCCAGCCCCTGCTCGCTGAGGAGGGAGATAGGTGGTGGTCACTGAGCGCAGAACTCCCAGCTTGAGCTCTTCGTCCACCGCTCTCCTCTCGCCAGGTCCCGCTGTATATTTTGTACCTCCCACACTTGTCCTAAAGTCGCACTGCATGGGTTGTTGTTCCCCCCCCCCCCCCCCCCCCGGGCTAATTGGGGCAGTTTGCTCTTCTACTTTCACCCCTCGCTCCCTGAATCCCCTCTCTGCCATACATCATCAGCGACAACTGTAACCCATTCAATTCAAGTGTCCGGCGACGATTGAAATCAGCCAACGGTGGCTCTGCAAGCACGTGTGCGTACGTCTGTTCCGTTTCAGATTTTCTTTGTATATTTTTGTTCGCGCAGTGCCGATTGTCAATCAAATGAAGAAGGGGCAGGGAAATAGGCGGCAGCTGCAAGGAGGAAAGGAGCTGCTGGGGTCAAACAGTGAGTTGCTGTTTTTGTTGAGTAAGAAGAGTGGAAAATGTCAACATTAAGAAACTATTAGAATTGACACTTATTACCAGCAGAACTGAAACAGTTTGCAAACTCATTTAAATATTCTGCACTGTCTACTCTCCTCGTTTTCTCTCCTGCTGTCTTCAGTGTTGATTCACACTCTAGTATAGTTACAAGGGTGCTGGCTGCCCTTTGGTGCCTAACCTCATTCATTCTTCACCGGTGAGCCTATACCTTGAGTGTTAGCTGTCTTGCTCGATCAAGCAGGGCATCACTGGCAGACCTGATTGTTCACACCCAGTGTTAGACCCCAGCTGGGATTTCAACCTTCCAAGATTGTCCTGGAGTCGCCTAGAATAAAACATTAACCTGGACACTGCTGCGAGCAATTTGGGAGAAAAATCATACGGGCCTTTAAAAAAAAAAGTGTTCTTTTTCATTGTACACGATTGTTATTAGTTAAAAAATTAGAGATGGGGGGGAAAAAGGCCGTTTGGCTGATGTGAGGGAGTCGGGGGCTGCAGGAGAAAGAGGGAGATTGAGGGTCAGGTGATTGGGGCTTATGTGGAGGGAAAGAGGGAGTGGGATGGATGTGGGGACCAGTATTTTCTGCAGTGCCAGGATAGCAGCAATAGCATAACATGAGTGGGAGCGGCGCTAACAGAATTTTTATATAGAAAAATACTTGTGTTGTGTTACAGGGGGTCTGTGGAATTTTTATAACATGGGAGGGGGGCCTCAGAAGCAAAAAGGTTGAGAACCCCTGCCATAAACAACAGTGAGAAAATTACCAGATAACTTGTTTTGATGCTGTTGGTTAAGGAAGAAATGCCTAGAAGACCAGGAGAAACTCACCTGCTGTTCTTCAAATAGTGCCATAGGATCTTTTGCGCCCACCTGAGCTGGCAGACGGGTCATCTGTTTAATGTCTCATCCGAAAGAAGCTACCTCTGGCAGTGCAGCACTCTCTCGGTACTGCACTCAATTGTTAGTCTAGATTATGTGCTCGAGTCTCTGGAGTGGAGCTTGAGTCCATGACTTTCTGACTCTGATGCGAGAGTGCTACTTACTGAGCAGAGGCTGACACTTGAGCTGTAGCTTCAGCATCACCCGTGGTAATGGGGCCTTTAGCTGTAATCAAGTTGCTTGAAGATAGTTGGTTAAATCGGCTTTACAGTTGTCTTTGTAAATGGGGAAAGGAAGGAGGAGGAAAGCAAATCTATTTCAGGAGTTTTTCATACCTTGGCAATGGGCTCTGGCAAGATACTGGTTCAACATGCTTCATTTAAGTAATTACTTCTAATTCCAACTAGCAGCACGTTCTGAGATGAGTAAAAATATCAGAAATAACTTGGTTAATACTTCTGGTTCATTACGCTTTGCATTTGTGTTCCTGCACTCTGGGCTAAGGAAAACTCTGACAGTGTTCCCAAGGGTCTTGGTAGCTGCATGTGTTTGCTAGACTTCAGAAAAGTTTGTCCGTATAGCCATCAGTGACTTATGGTCATCTTCCAAATACAGATGAAACACAGTGTGTCCTTTGTTGTAAGAAAGCATCAGCCCCTTCAAAAGAGATCTAAAAAATTGATGTCCACGAAACAACACATTATTTATAGCCTGCATCAAATGTGCATTTGTCTCTTACCAGGCTCTCAGGGTGAATTTTGGGCAGAAGTAGACTGCTCAAGTAAACTTGATCACTAGACTCCCGATAAAGCGAGGAATTGGGTGTGAGCTGCTGTAGACATTAATGACATGACTAAGCTTGTATAACAGTCAATCACGTGTTTAGACACAGGAGCTGCCCAGGGTATTGTCTTGCCCCATGTGCTCTGCAGGGCCAAGACTAATGGTTGTACTGTTATGATTACAGAAAGCTGGAGCTGTCTTTTTCAGGGAATTGCTTATTCTTGGAACCTGGTCAAAGCAACCTTAGAAAAGTTTAAAAAGACTGGCACAAGCGTCCCTGATAGCTCATTGGTAAATTTGTTGCCCAGCATGGCATTGACTCATACAGAACAGATAGGTCTATGCTGAGTTAGCTGACCTCAGTAGGAGCATCATATTTGGCCTCTTCCCACCTGTGGTTAGGAGGGAGAAACTCACTCTTGGTTCCTGGTCCTAATAACTATCCTGTGATCCCACCAGTAAGTTTGTGTTTAGATTGGCTGTGATGCTCTTCACAGTAGAATAGCTTGCAGTTACTTGCTGACGAGGTACGAGAGGATGGCTGACAGCGTGGGTTGATGCCTTCGAGAATGAGTGGAAAAAATTGCGACTGAAAAAATGCTACTGAGCCTTCCTGGGTATTTCCTTAAGTCATCATAGAATCATAGAAAGTTACAGCATGGAAGGAGGCCATTTCAGCCCATCGTGTCCAACAAAGAGCTATCTAGCCTAATCCCACTTCCCAGCTCTTGGTCCGTAGCCCTGCAGGTTAGAGCATCCCAAGTGCACATCCAAGTACTTTTTAAATGTGGTTAGGGTTCCTGCCTCTACCACCCTTTCAGGCAGTGAGTTCCAGACCCCCACAACCCTCTGGGTGAAGAAATTTCCCCTCAAATCCCCTCTAAACCTTCCACCAATTACTTTAAATCTGTGCCCCCTGGTTTTTGACCCCTCTGCTAAGGGAAATAGGTCCTTTCTATCCACTTTATCTATGCCCCTCAATAAGGTCTCCCCTCAGCCTCCTCTGTTCCAAGGAAAACAGACCCAGCCTATCCAGTCTTTCCTCATAGCTATGATTCTCTACTCCCGGCAACATCCTTGTAAATCTCCTCTGTACCCTCTCTAGTGCAATCACATCTTTCCTGTAATATGGTGACCAGAACTGCACGCAGTACTCTAGCTGAGGCCTAACTAGTGTTTTACACAGTTGAAGTATAACCCCTCTGCTCTTGTATTCTATGCCACGGCTAATAAAGGCAAGCATTACGTATGCCTCTTAACCAACTTATCTACTTGGCCTGCTACCTTCAGGGATCTGAGGACATGCACTCCAAGGTCCCTTTGTTCCTCTACACTACTGTGTCCTACCATTTAATGTGTATTCCCTTTCCTTGTTAGCCCTCCCCAAATGCATTACCTCACACTTCTCCAGATTGAATTCCATTTGCCACTGTTGTGCCCACCTGACCAATTTATTGATATCTTCCTGCAGTCTACAGCTTCCTTCTTCAGTATCAACCACACAGCCGATTTTAGTATCATCTGCAAACTTCTTAATCATACCCCCTATATTCAAGTCTAGATCATTCATATATACAGGAAACTCTATTAACCGGCACCCAAATATCTGGAAATCTCTCTTAACCGGCAAAATTCTTGAGTAGGTAACCGGGGTTTTCCTTCATCTCTCGTTTAAAATTAACTTTTAAAAAAACCCCGAGGCGTTTGCCTTGTATCGGAGCGTGTAGATTGGGAGGGGAATGTGCAGCCCGGGTAGGCAGCGGACACGACAGATGGTCAGCTGGCGGTCCCCGGGGAGACGGAGCTCCGAATGCAGGCGCATGTCAATGTGTACGGGGCTCTCGTACGTTGGGAGATATAACTCTCCGTTATCCGGACTTTTTGATTAACCGGCACCACGCCGGCCCCGTCGGTGCCGGTTAATAAAGAGTTTCCTGTACCACAAAAAGCAAGGGACCTAGTACAGTACTGAGCCCTGCGGAACCCCACTGGAAACAGCCTTCCAGTCACACAAACACCCATCAACCATTACCCTCTGCTTCCTGTCTCCGAGCCAGTTTTGAATCCAACTTGACACTTTGCCCTGGATCCCATGGGCTTTTAACTTCGTGACCAGTCTACCATGTGGAACCTTATCAAAAACCTTGCTAAAGTCCATATACACTACATCAAACGCACTACCATCATCTACCCTCCTTGTTACCACCTCAAAAAAATTCAATCAAGTTTGTCAGATGCGACCTTCCCTTAAAAAAATCCGTGCTGACTATCCTTGATTAATCCGTGTCTTTCTAAATGAAGATTTATCCTGTCCTTCAGAATTCTTTCCAATAATTTTCCTACCACCAAGGTTAGGCTGACTGGCTTGTAATTACTCAGTCTATCCTTTTCTCCCTTTTTAAACGAGGGTACCACATTAGCAGTCCTCCGGCACCACACCTGAAGCCAGCGAGGATTGAAAAATGGTCAGGGCCTCTGCTATTTCCTCTTTTGCTTCGCTTCACAGCCTGGGATACATTTCATCCGGGGATTTATCCACTTTTAAAGCTGCTAAACCCCTTAATACTTCACCTCTCACTGTTTATTTCATCTAATATTTCACACTCCTCCTCCCCCGATAGCAATGTCTGCTTCGCCCCTCTCCTTTGTGAAAACAGACGCAAAGTATTCATTAAGAACCCTGCCTCCACACACAGATTACCCTCATGATCTCTAATAGGCCCTACCCTTTAGTTATCCTCTTACTTTTAATATATTTATAAAACATCTTTGGGTTTTCCTTGATTTTACTTGCCAAGAATTTTTCATGCTCTCTTTGCTTTCCTAATATCTTTTTTAATTGCACCCCTTCACTTTCTGTACTTTAAAGATTCTGGAGTATTTAGCCCTCGGTATCTGTTATACGCCTCCCTTTTTTTCTTCTATCCTGTATGTCTCTAGACATCCGGGGGCTCTAGATTTTAGTCCCACCTTTTTTCTTTAAGGGCACATGTTTGGTCTGAACCCTCTAGATCTCCTCCTTGAATGGCTCCCACTGATCTGACACTGATTTACCTTCAAGTAGCTGTTTCCAGTCCACTATGGTTAAATCCCCTCTGAGCTTAGCAAAATTTGCTTTTCCCCAATTTAGAATTTTTATTCCTGGTCTATCCTTGTCCTTTTCCATAACTACCTTAAATCTAACAGAATTATGGTCACTAGCACCAAAATGCTCCCCCACTGATGCGCCTTCTACCTGCCCAGCTTCATTCCCTAAAACTAAGTCCAGAACCACCCCCTCCCTTGTTGGGCTTGCTACATACTGGCTAAAGTTCTCCTGGATGCATTTTAGGAATTCCACACCCTCTATACCCATCACACTAATTTTATCCCAGTTAATATTGGGGTAGTTGAAATCCCCTATTATTACTGCCCTATTGTTTTTGCACTTCTCAGAAATTTGTCTACATATTTGTTCTTCTATCTCCCTCTCATTGATTGGGGGTCTGTAGTACACTCCCAGCTGTGTGATCACCCCTTTTTGTTTTTCAATTTGACCCATATGGCCTCGTTTGATGATCCCTCCAACATATCATCCCTCCTCACAGCTGTAATAGTTTCTTTAATCAATACCGCGACCCCCCCTCCCTTTTTACCTCTCTATCCCGTCTGAAAATCCTGTAACCAGGAATGTTGAGTTGCCATACCTGCTCCTCTTTCAGCCACGTCTCTAATAGTTATAATATCATAGTTCCAAGTATCTACCTGTGCCCTCAGCTCATCTGCCTTGTTCGCTATACTCCTTGCATTGAAGTATATACCATTTAGTACAGACAAACCTCCTTGTTGACTACTATCTAGCCCTTGATTCCTCTGTCCTTCCAATTTACTTTGTACGTTTTTGTTTTCCATTTGTTTTTCTTCCCTCCCTATTGACTCTGTACTTAGGTTCCCATCCCCCTGCCAATCTCAATGGACAGTGCCAAGTCGGGTTGCAAGACAGGAATCTGTCCCTGGGGTGAATTCAAAGGGTAACAAAGTACTTTCACTGAAGCAGTCAACAGGATCACCGAATAGAAAAAGCCTCCTTCCACCTCTTAAACTCAGGATTCCCAATCGCAGCAGCCCCCGAGGATATTCCGAGATTGGGTGTATCTGACCGTTTTATTGGTACCAGACGGCATTAGATGAAACGTGAAGAGAGACTATGAAAGAGGAGACGAAGGACTTGCATTTGTGGAGTCTGCTCCAAAGTTTAGGGAAATTATTTTCTTATTTTCTTACTTGAGATGTATGTGAGCAGTGAGGCTTTGAAAGTATTACTTAGATTTATTTTAGAACAAAGTTCTGTTGGATTAGTATTTCAGGGTTTTACTTTGTCACTTTATAGTCCTCCAAAAGTACCAGAAGTTTCCAGTAGTTTCTGGAGCGCAGGATTCTAAATGGCTTTGTGTTGACAGAAAAGTGCAAAATGCTCACATTCTTGCAGATCGTGTCACCAGGGTACTGGCTAGCTGTGGTGTATCTAAAGAACACATAGTGAATCAGGGAAGTCAATAACATCCAATTGAACAGCAATGGGATGCATCAGCAATTCCAAGTATTTTTGTTTGACCTGATGTTTGGCATTCAAGGTTTTTACCAAATGCTTATCAGCACTCATTTTCCTTGGTTATATACCTATTCAGATCTGCAAGGTTGACCAAGAGTATAATTTGTAAAGGTGGCCATCACAGAGGTTCTTGTGATGGTGAAATGTCTTGGATTTGTGAGCACTGAGTAATTATGGCCTCACAGAGCAAAGAGGCTGAGAGTAAAAATGGAAGCATCTAAATTTAAATGGGGGTGAGGAAGAGTTTATTAGAGTAGAATGCAAGCTAACTAAACAGAAGAGAATGGGGAAGAGGAGAGCCATGATGTGTTGCATGTGAAGAATTGAAGCAACCATAATCAAGACATGCATGTCTTGAGTTACTTTAGCAATATTTAATAAATGTGCACATTTGATATGAAAAATGTGAAATACGCATTGTATAATGCATGCATCCGTGTCAGATTAATTTTAAAATGTCTTTTTTTAATAGGCAGAATCTGGCTATGGGTCAGAATCAAGTCTACGGCGTCATGGCTCCATGCTGTCTCTTACATCTGCAGCAAGTGGTTATTCTGCCACATCCACCTCATCATTTAAGGTAAGAAACATTGTTCTATTTTGCTCACTGTAGACCCCCAACACCCCAAGTAGGTACGTTACTTTTGATGTGCAATTTATTGCTGTGGGAGAAAAACAAGAGTTTAAGAATTCTGCTTTTAGGAGAAGTTCATTTTTGGAGGTCGACCAGTGCATTGGTTAACACAGTAAAGCATAGCTAAAACCAGAAAGAGGTGTTCTTTCTCTTTGAAGACTGAAGGGAAATTCCAGTCACCCTACAGCTTCAGTTGACTGACATTGTAAGCCTGTGATATGGTTGCCTTGCCAGAAAATCTGTGGGTGTTTTCTTTTGGTTTTGGGCGGGGGGGAGAGGAGAATATTATAATTTTTAATTTTAAGGGAGGACCACCTTGATTAGTGTACTCAATTCTCTGACTTGCTGCTTGACAGAATATGTCGAGTCTGTTTGGGTGGGTGAGTGAGTGTTGGGTTATAATGCAATAAGTTATACTTCAGTCATTGTGAATATGACTTGAAACAAATATATCATCTTCATCTGCACTTAGGCAGTACTGCTACAAAATGATCTCACCTCATATTTTTCATGGTCAGGATCACTGTCTTTGACATTCCCAGGTATCATTACTCCAGGGGCACAACAGGTTGCAGATAGTCCTAACATTGTTCACCTAACTATAGGGTTATCACTAGGCCGATTGAGCATGAGGCTGCACATAACACTGTGTCACTTGATATACTTAACAGTATGTGTTTAGCAGTGGAATTCACCACTCCGTGCCTTCATTTGCTGTGTCCAGTTTAATTTAAAAAAAAAAGTGGTCTGGTCCTAGTATAATCTGTGGTAGGTGTGACATTGCATAATAAACGGGGAGAGTGCATGTGAAGTTGGTGCAGAAAGAGCAATGGAAGCTGGGTTTATTTAGGGTGAAATTGGTCTTGGATGGTAGTGCAAAACCGTCTTCAGTAGAAAAGAAAATCAGGCAGAGTGTAAAGCAGGCTGCCGATGCCTTATTGCCTGTTTTAAACTACCACCCAATACTAATTTCAATTACTAGATTAAAAAAAAATCCAAGCAAATAGGTTGGGGGGGGGGGGGCGCTGACTTTTTTTTGAGGGATGTAGGTTGGAGTGGAAGAATCGGGAGGCATAACTCAAATGTTTCTGCAGATATTGTGACATTTCTAGGATAGTAGATAAACCATTTTAAATATGGAATAAGTTTCAATTAATTATTTTGTCCTCAAAGTCCCAATGACCCTCACTTTTGCCATGGAAAATTCACTCTACAGAATGTTGAGCAGTTTCCGATGACATCTGCTTTGGGCTGAGCCTTTGGATTTTATTAAAGCATGGACTTAAATTGGCTTCAGAACTATTTTGCAGATACTCTAGGTCCCGAGTGTGAACCTATACATCCTGTTTTTTGTGTACTTTTGCATAACCGCCATCAGCACGAAAATGCATACTCTGAAGTTCCCAGAGGCATTAGAAACTAGAAACTTGTAAACTGCTGGCTATAGATGAAAAACTATACAGTCCTTCATTTGTTACCACAGACTTCCATTGGGCCAGTCCAAGATCTCAACCAACAGGTAGGAAAGCTTAACATTTGCACATAAGCAAAATGCACCATTAGATGACTACAATCGCTCTCCAATGCTTTCAGCAGGGGGAGGTTTGAACTAAGCTGTACTTTATACAAAATATGTTTGGGTGATTAATTGCAGAAATATAAAGGGATTTAATCATTTATGATTTTGGGCCACTTCACAAATGTGTATCAATTAATTTAACAATACTGCTACCATTTTGAAGGTCAATTAACAAAATGGTCAGGTATGACTGATGCCTTCTCAAAGTTGTGACCTAAAGGTAAGGATTGGGGAGAATGCAGTTATATTGTTTTGGATGCATAGCTACAAATCTTGTATTAAAGGATATAGTGCCATCCATTGTACATGGTACTTCCCAAATATTTCAGGTACTTGAGCTATTAGAGCAACTTTGCATAGCTGTAATATATATGAATGAAGCCTATCTTTTTGCTAAGCAGTACTGGCAGTTTTGATTGATGCACCCCCAAGTTATCACTGCCTAATCGATGGGGAGCAGTATTTCTGTCTCTAGAAAGTGCCAATTTTTTTTTCCTGCATGCTGTGGAACAACAGAATACAAAATGCCTTCAATGATGCTGGATGTTTAGAATCTGCAGAGTTTTGTGAGGGAAGATAGATTCTGGTAAGTAGCACAATTGAGGCAGATTGACAACCCAGAGAAACGAATGCTGAATTAAGAAAAAAGACATTATTGGAAACAGAAGAACTTAGCTAGAACAAATTAATGCAAGGAAGAAAATTTGGGTCTCTGTAGAAATTAAAGGGGACATGAAAGGATGACAACTTTTCACTGGCAACGCTTGCCTTTGCCAGCGCCAGCAGTCAAGATATTACACCAGGGTATATCCAAACGGAAGACGAGGGCAAAGATGTGGAGTGTGCGCATCAGCAACCTATACAGAAAGGCCCTCCATGCAGAATGGGATAAAAATATTCATTGCAGTTTAATAAAAAGGAGCTGCCTGTTATAAATCAGGCTGTGCATCTGCAACTGCACCAGCACACACCTCTTTGGGGACACTTCAACATACAGATATCTTGAGGGTCTAGAAGTGGAAAGCCACAACCTGGGTGTGAACACATCAGATCCTGACCACCCTCTACAAGCAGGAGACCTAGAACTCTGGCAGAGACCCAGTGCCTAATCTTTGTCCCAGGAGAAATCAATGAGTTTTCTCTGGATGTCGGCAATGAATCCAGGGGGCGGGATCAAAGTGACCAACCAGTACCAAAGCATAGCAGCCGCCAATTGCTTTAAGACCAATGCTGTACCGCCCTGTTTGAAAGCAGTCGGAGCAGTTCTGCCGACATCACCGCCTTCTCTGGCAACTAGGGACGAGTAATAAAATGTGGCTTGCTAGCATCGCCCACTTGGTGAACAAATTAAAAAAAGTAGGTGCTAGGATAGTAACTTGGGGTACTGTGCAAGTTTATCTAGTTAACACATTCAGGTTTCCTACATGAACTTTGAAAGAGGTGTTGCACTTGGTGGGGAAGATGATTGGTGAATGAATGGGTGGATAACTTGTGAAGACCCATGCACAGTATTGGAGAGTAGGGTTTTCATCACTCAAAGAAACTACATAAGAGTGTGTTTAATAGTAAATAGGAATTGTGTAACAGGTGAACAATAAGACAGCATCCATGCATGTTCTCTTGCCACTTGTGCTTTCAGACTTGTCTTGTATACCTAATTTTTCCCTGCCATTCTCTGGGGGGCAGGAAGAGCCACAACTCTACCTTCCCATGGTTCAGCGATTCGAATTGTTGCACGCTAAAAAGATAGTCAGACATGGGGTGAAAAAAACCAGTCTGGCCCATTGAAGCTTATCTCTAATACCCTGATACCCCAGTATAGCATCCAGCTGCGTTTTGAACTCTGCTACCCTGCTCGGCAGATCATTCCAAACATTCATCACTTAGTGAAGTTCTTCATAATACCTGTTTCTAAATCCACATCCCTCTCCTATAAACATTAGCAAGATTTATTTTCCCAGTATGGCGATTACAAGCCCAGTATGGCAAGTTCACTCCATAGAAAGTGAAATCGTGTTCCTTATGTTTAAAGGAGGGGTTACTCTTTGACCTAAAAGGACCACATGTGTACAGTAGATGTACCAGAAACACCCCTTGGTGGTTTTGAGCTGATTTGAGACTTTTTTGTGGTATGGCAGCTTCTGGGGCCAATACAGAGGGGGTTCCCTGGACAGTAATGGCTATCTGGGGCAGTTCACATGCCTTTAATGAGCATTTGTGCTCTGAGCTGGTCTATGACGAAGATCTGTGAGTTCCACCTCTGATTTTGTTTACTTACAAGTAGGAGTAGAAATAAATTAATATATCATTTGTAAATATAGTCAACATTCTTTGATTTGTAGTTCAGTGTCCCCATACAAAACTTCCAACCCAGGCTAACTTTCAATTCTGACTTGGTGGTGGAAATGTTTGGACTCGGTAGATATGTTACTGCTCATGTGTACTTGAGTTCTTGGTGCTGCCCCTTCTGGTCATGATGAGGATGTGGCCAGAATGTAGCATTTTTTTATATGGTGGTTTGGGAGGAGGATGTAGAAGAGGGTCACTGGAGGTAGAATGAAGTTGTTAGATGCTAAACCCCCTCAAATTTCCTAGGTGATCTCACCTGTGAAGATGCCCAATCGCATTTGTGGAGATTTAATTACAATCAAAATAAATGCAGAAAAATGTATAAAAAGTATGCAATCACACATTCTGAATTTCACTAATGAGTCCACATTATAATTTTCATACGAATGCAGTTGCCATTAGCTAGTGAATTTTTTTCCAGGAATTGTGTTCTTTGTTTTAACTCTTGTTAGGATGCTTGTAATGTTTGAAATCAGTGATTTGGTTTCAAAATTCTAATTGAAACCTGGGTCCCAAAACAAACTCATGCTGGCTGGTATTACAATAATTGTTTACTATGTTCGTCAATATCCCAAGTTGCCCACAATAGGTTGAATTGCCAGTTCTGTGGCAACTGTTTTGCCACTTATCTGTAAAGTAGCTTAGGAAATTTAATAAACTTAGCATTTTGTGTGTTTTGGATTTCAGAAAGGCCATAGCCTGCGTGAAAAACTTGCTGAAATGGAAACCTTCCGTGATATCCTATGCAGACAGGTTGATACACTACAGAAGTACTTTGATGCTTGTGCCGATGCTGTCTCTAAAGATGAACTCCAGAGAGATAAAGGTGCATTGATAGAATTTTCCTAAACATGGAATATTTTTAATTGATGACACAATCTTGTACTCTTTAACCTCAAAAGCCATTTATGTAGTCCCTTTAATGAGTGATTTTCAGAACAATTTTGTCAAATTATTTTTGGGGATAAAGGATAGTCTACTGGTGTATAATTATTGTTATTGCTGAGTTTATATAAGAAATGCAAAATGCCCAGAACAGAGTTGATTTTATTTCTTCTTCCTGTTGTTCAGCCCCATGTTTTTTTGTGGCAGTCTTCCATGGAATGCTAGAACCTTGAATTATTTCATCTAGCATCATTGGTTTGTGTGTTGCAGTTTGCTTACCATAATGGGCCGTGTTTGTTCAATTAAAAAGAACCTGACAGCAGCAACCTGCCCAGCTAGAATTGTTTCTACTGGTAAATTATTCAAAGTGCTAATGTGTGCGAATCTGGGAAATGTAGACAAAATTAATTATCTCTGATGGCTAAATATCAAGGGAGCATTGTTCTAAGAGGTGTTCAGTTGTACATTCTTTAAAAGCATTGATTGGTATTCAGGAACTAAACCAGGTGTGATTTCAGTTGCTGTCGGGAGCCAAAAGCCAGCCATGCAGTCCATCATGGAGTGACCAGATGGGTTACAGAGATATTTTCCAGTCCTGTACATTTGTGTTCTTGCATCAGATGACCAGGGACTATTCTTCATACCTTATCTAATTTATTATCCTCTTGATCTCTGCAGCGTTTGACACAGTCAACTACACCATGTTCCTTCAGTGCTTCTCCTCTCTTCCCCAGCTTTGTGGGACTCGCTTGGTTCCACTATACCTAGCCAGAGCATCTCCAGCAATGGCTTTTCTTCCTGCACCCCACCACCATTACTACTGGAGTTCCCCAAGGATCTATCCTTGGACCCCTCTTCCTCATCTATGTGTTGCTCCTCGGTGACATCATCTGATGACTTGGCGTCAGCTTCCATGTGTACACTGATGCCCAGTTCTACCTCTCTGCACCCCTCCACTGCTTCTGTGTTGACAGCCTGCTTGTCTGAAATACAGTCCTGGATGAAGTGCAATTTCATCTAGTTAAACATTGGGAAAGACCAAAGCCATCATTTTTGGCTCCCGTCACAAACATCGTACCCTGGCCACTGTCTCAAGTTGAAGTCCATTGTTTGCACCCTCGGCATCCTATTTGATCGAGTTGAGTTTCCAACCCCATATCCTCTCCATCGCA